>JAVJAQ010002095.1:0-15131 GCA_032362365.1 Zygogramma bicolorata
GCTATGCAGGTAATTTGACTAGAATCTTTCATGGGCAACTCACATTGAAAAATTACGCAAGAAAATTTTACCTTTACTTGGAGTCTTATTCAGAATAAGAAACGAAATTCCATTCAAATATTTGAGATTAATATATTTCTGTTTGGTATATTCTGATCTACAGTATCTCACATCTATATGGGCAACGGCAACCGCTTCAATATTGAATCCGCTGAAATATTTACAAAATGAAATCATCAAATGTATTTATGAATTGCCTTACAGGGAACCTACTGTGAATCTTTATAAACCACATAATCTTCTTGACATTATTTCTATATACCACATGAAAACATGTATTTTTATTCACTGTGTGAAACATAAGATGAAACACTCTGCAATACTTTTCAATGAAATCAATACTACACATTTTCACGGCACTAGACAGGCTCAACAACTTGTGGTACATTCAATACACACCAGATTCGGGGAAAAATCAATTTTTCATGAGGGACAAACCTCTACAACAAAATACCAAATTCAATTAAAACTTTAAAAAATATCAAAAAGTTCAAACACAATCTCGAAAAATATATTTTGTCATCAAAATGATTGATATTTTAGAATTCAATTATATTGATCATTGATCAGTTCAACAGTCTTTTTTCCATATATTTCTGCTACATAATCATATTTTGTTCTATTTCAATTTTCATATGATAAATATCTCTATTTATGAAATTAAATGTTTCTTAGGATGAATAAATGTTATTATTATTATAGATTTTCGGCATTGTTTAATAGGATAGTTAGTCAGCGTCTGTGTAAAAAGGATTTGAAGCGTTTTTGGTACGCCGTCTGCAGTATAATGTCGACATTTCCATTCTTTTGACAATCTACGATAGTTTCTTTCTCTAAAGCGAAAAATAGGTGCAGAGTTCTGTCTGTCAGTTTGACTGGAATAATGAAACTTCAAAATAGAGTGGGCGATAGAAGTTTATCATCTTCAAAACATGAATGATCTTCCATATCGACAAAAATTCCACTTCTATTTTGAACTCATTGCCATCTTTTGGTGAATGGTAATGGTTCGAACTTCCATTGTCTATATTATTGACTGTATTGAAACATGTTGCTAAAAACGAAAGTTTAATAAAAATACAAATCAAATGAAGTTATCAAATCTAAAATTGGATTTTCCCAGAAACTTGGATTTCTATTTCTTGTGAAGACATATTTCACTTCTCGTCAGCTTCTGATGATCTACAAGACTCAGATACGACCTGTCATAAAATACAGTTCTCATGTGTGGAGTTCGGCACCAAAACATACATTGACGCTTCTCGATTCAATTCAGAGAATGACAATTCGTCTTGTTGGTGATTCTTCGCTCACAGACTCGCTCACTTCATTGGAACATCGTAGAAGCGTCGGAGACTTGTCTCTCTTCTATAGATATTTTCACGGTCGATGCTCTTCTGAATTGTTATCAATCGTTCCACCCTTGGCAATATCTACACGGATAACACGACGAGTACAGAATTCCCACCCCTTTGTTGTGAATTTGGAGACCTGTCGAACCTCTCTTGCTCAGGGATCTTTTTTCAATAGAACAACTGAGCTTTGGAACTCCTTGCAGAAAGAGGTTTTTCCTGAGGCTTACAAACTTCAAAAATTCAAAATGAATTTGTATCTACTGTCCCTTGATTCACGCGGTGTTCTTTGAACATTACAGGGCTTCCCTTTTTTGTGATTCTGCATATATAAAAATAAAATAGAAACAAATTTCGTTCTTAGCAACAGATTTCAATAGAGTTAATAATGTAGACAATGGATATCCGAACCATTACCATTCAGCAAGGAACATTGTCAATCACATTCAAGCAAATGCCATCTTTCAGTATTATGTATGAAAAATTGCATCGTAGGCGTAAATGTTACTAATAATATTGATACCCACGCACAGGCTGAGCCTTTGTGGGTTTTTCTTTTATTTATTTGCCTAATTGATAAATCTACTAATAACTATTCTTATCTTTATATGATTTCTTTTTTAACCTTGTAATTATTGCCGTGTGAATGTTATTGAATGGTAAATAAATATATATTATTATTATTATTATTTAGTAATCAAGAAAATGTGTGATTCTACGACGCCCGTGAGAAAAACGAAAGAAAAGACATGACTTTGAAACGAAATCAATAATGCCATACACCCTCATTTCCTCATGGTTGACCAACTACGTCTCTCAATAAACAATGGTTCTGGTCAGGTAAAATGGTGTTATCCGTAAAGGAAGTACGCCATCTGTCAGATTTGACCAAAAAATCAGACTACATTACTATATACTAGGTATACAAAGATATCAATTAATGAGCCTATCGAACAACCGTGCTGTTATAGTTGGCTCGAATTTCGATGTTCAAAAACATTGCACTAACAAATATAATACCAGTCATTTGTTTCGCCCCACCATAAGTCTCTTCAGTGGTGGGTCAAAACAGCTGTCCGTTTGGAAATGATCTCATTCGAAAATTTTATCATTTGATTTCACATAGCCTCCCAAAGATTTAAGAAAATTACTAAAAGTCGTATGGTTTAGTCTAGGAATATTACAAAGTTGTTAAGCTTTTCAGAACGTCCTAGACAGTTTTTGGCTGATAGTTCAGCTATTAATTATTAGATGAATATCGTAATGATCTGAAATAATGCAATACGTGAAATAGTCACTAAATGATACCAATCTTAAATTGCTGTGAACTCCCTCGAGACTGAACCCCAATAAGTACGATATTTTGGCGACGGCAGACAATGTCTGTCTTCTTATCTATCGATTTTTTCCGACACCTGTGAAAGTTTCTGAAATTTTGGTGTATAAGACTTCATATTGAAGTTGAGCACTTGCAAAGTGTTGAAACCTGAGAGCAGAATACTGTGAAAAATAATTCAGTGGTTTGGTCTGATAATCTCTTGTTATTATTATAGTATGTAGAACACTTAGCGCTACCTATTTATAACTGGGCCCAGGACTGATCCTTGGGGAATACCTTACTTGACCAAAAATGGTTTTCTGGCTCTTTTCTACAAGAGGAAGAGCCCGCGACAGCCAGACCTTCGTTATTTTATAAAAGCCAAAGTTTCTCTGCTTATGTTCCCAATACCAGTTGAGAACCATCAGTGACTATGAAGTTTGGATGATGGTTACTTGGGCAGGTACCAAAGGTATATAGAAACCCCCTAAACTTCATTGAATTATATTTATACTTACGTTTGAGAGTATTTGAAGAGTTTTGTGACGCCATCTACCTTATAATGTCGAGATCTTCGTTTATTTGTCAATGTAAGATAAATTTATCTTCTTTGAAGATTAAAGTAGGGGCAGATTGTAACGTATTTTTGTTACACAGCACCGGTGCTCTTCGTCTGGGAGCTTTGAAGTCGTGAGTTGGAGGAAACTTCTTGTTATATTTTTTTATGTTGAAAGAAAAGTGAAAATATTGAGCGCCACCTGATTTTTAAATTACCCAAATTATCCAAACCACGGAAATTATAATTCGGAGTCAAAATTTGCCTTATTGACCAAAAAAAAAATGTAAAAAAAATATATTTAATGAAAAGTTGAGTAGAAATAACAGATTGAGTAGATTGGTAGTTAAGTATATGAGATGGTACGTTTGTGAAACGAATATATCGATGCCTATAAAATTTGATGGTAAAGAATTTTTTTTTATCAGGTTTCAGGCTCGTGATTCAAATTAGCTTTCGCATAGTACTATGTTTGGCCTTACGGTAATTATAAGTTTATCGGGCACCAAGCGTTAAAAAAAAATTTTGCGTGAACTTACGTATTTCGACCTCCTGAACAAAAAACTCAGATAAAAATTTTGGCGCTCTCCAATAGTTTTCAAGATACAGGGCATTTTTTGGGTCAAAAATGGGATTTTTGAATACACGTTCCTGCATCAAAATTACATTTGGAATTCATCCTTCTTTTTTATCAGCACAATGTACACATCCCTAATTATCCGTTCCACACTTTTTTTCATTCGGAAACACTAGTTTTATAACAAAAAAATGCACTTTTCCTCAACAACAACAGAAACATTGAAAGTTCGGCATGTCACTGCAAAATGTTTAGTGTATTTTTTTTATGAGGGGTTGGTACCTTGGAAAACCATAGCACACTATTCAAATTTGAAATATCGCGAATTAATTTTCCTTCATTTTGAAGTTTTTACGTAAATAATTAAAATGATTAAATTATTCGAATATAGAGCCTTAGTGCATAATAAGAGGGCATTAGTTAATTACCTTACAACAATAGGAATATTTCTCTCGACAATTCAATGCCCGAGGTGTGATGCAGTATGCACTTTGAATAAAGATTTGAATAGTGTGATCTGGTTTTCCAAGGTACCAACCCCTCATAAAAAAAAAGCTAAACATTTTGCAGTGACATGCCGAACTTTCAATGTTTCTGTTGTTGTTGAGGAAAAGTGCATTTTTTTGTTATAAAACTAGTGTTTCCGAATGAAAAAAAGGGTGGAACGGATAATTAGGGATGTGTACATTGTGCTGATAAAAAAGAAGGATGAATTCCAAGTGTAATTTTGATGCAGGAACGTGTATTCAAAAATCCCATTTTTGACCCAAAAAATGCCCTGTATCTTGAAAACTATTGGAGAGCGCCAAATTTTTTACTTAAGTTTTTTGTTCAGGAGGTCGAAAGACGTAAGTTCCCGCAAAAATTTTTTTTTTATCGCTTGGTGCCCGATAAACTTATAATTACCGGCCTTACAAAAAGGATGTTATGTCTGCTTCATTTGCAGTTTGAAAAATCAAAATTATCAATATACATATATAGGTAGGCAGGAACAGCAACTTTAAATAAGTGAACAAGAGTGACGTAGGAACGATAACGTCAAAAAAGGAGATAAAGTTAACCAAATAATTTCAGAAAATAATAAAAAAATGGCTCTGGCCTTATTTTCCAGCGAAGGTTGATTTCTTGGAGTCCTCAACAACAAAACGGCTTGTTTCTTCGATGCGGTGGAAGAATTGTTGGATTTTCAAACCCAATATTCGAAGGATACCAAAGTAAAGGGAATCAGGCAGGTTAAATTCGCCGACGATTTGTTCAAAATATTAGCCCCTTATTCCGTGAAGGTTTACAAAACAGAAGCTTTGGTTATGCTCCAATAGAACCCCTTTCCCAGGAGTTCATTCAATGGCACAAACAATTGGAGAGGTGTTAAACCAATTGAAATATTAGAAGTGATTGACAAAGTTTAGTTAATTAGCAATGAACAGATCCAATTAAGGTATTGCGTAAAAACAGTTTGCTAATAACTTAGAAAGGCGTTTGCCAAGACGAAATATCACATCACTTCCAAAAGACTGGAGAATATCGAGGTGTATTTTTATAAGGTGAACACTTTTTTTGTTTTCTTGGAATTTAAAAAGAAATTTAAATATGAAGAACATACCTACAGTGCCCTCTTGTAGAGAATAGGTGAAAGTAGTTTATTGAATGGTAAAGGATACTTTATCGAGTATAATATGAGGAATTGTTAGAATGATAAATATCTACAAGGTTTTCGCGCACTAATAAGCTGATCATGAACCAAAAATAGCCACTATTTAAATGACGCTGTGGTAGAAAATGTGAGAATATTCAAATATCGTAACCCAAAAAAATAAAATGCTACAAGATATCTATTTGTCAGTTTGACACAATGGTTTGACTGAAATATTGCCAGAAAGCTGATGAAGCTTCAAAGCGGTGTTGAAAATAGCAGTTTATACAGAAAATGAAAGTTTGAGCCTGAAAATACTCATAAAAATAAGAATGATCTACGATATTCATGAAATATTCCACTTCTGTTTTTGAATTGTTTGCCATCTTCTGGTATTATGTATATTATGTAATCAAAAAAATTGCGATTGTAGCTACAACATCATTAAGGAAAATGTAAGAAAACACATGCCCCCTGTTTCCTTCCCCAGTAACCAAGATCCAAACTCCGTAGCCGCTGATTGTTCTTACCTATGTTGAGGACATGCGCAAAAAACATATCTTTTATAAAACAACGAAGGTCTGGCCGTTGCAGGTCCTTGGGCTACTGGGATTTCAAGATGAGCGATACGCCCTCTGGTGAAAAGTCTCAAATAAAGTCTAAGTATTGTCAAAGTGGTGCCTATTAGTTGAAGTCTTGGTCAAAGTGGCGCTGCGATATTATTTTGAAATTTTGGAATTTTTTAAATTTTTACTAATGTTTATCAAGCAAAATTCATCGTTGATGTTCTCATAAAAATTTAAATAACAGTAAAAACTGTAATAGACTCCCTTAGAAGCTTTTACAGTTTGGGATTTTCAAACGTCAAAGTCCTAACCTTAAATAGCAGCAGTTGCCAAAGTGATGCTTATTAGTTAGAGTTTTCTTGAAAGTGACGCTGCGATCTTAATTTGAAATCCCAATACAAATCCATGTGCCAGGACTATATATATGTTTTCCTTTTTTTTGACCATCCCTCATTCGACATTCCAGGAAGTCTTCGGCGACTTACTGCTGACCCACCCAGTAGAAAAGGGAGAAACGAAGCTCCCCTCCCCTTACTCTTTGCGCCGCAAGATAATCCTCAAGCACAAGAAACTCCCCGAAGGCCAAGAGGAGAATTCCTTCTCCTTCCAGAACGATTCCAACGAAATGGACCTCAGAGACTCCGTCAAGAGCGGCTTCATGTATCTCGAAGACAGAGAGGACAGGGAGTGGAGTCCGCACTTCTTCGTTTTGACGCAGAACAAGCTGTTCTACACGGACAGCTACAAGTCGAACCAGGAGTCGGAGAGGTCGGAAGACGAAGAAGACAACGGCACGTTCCACCGGCCTTCCAACGTCCCCAACGAAGAGCTGCATTTCAGCGAGAAGTGGTTCCACGGAAGGTTGCCGGGCGGTAGGAAAGAGGCGGAGCAGTTGTTGAAGGCGTATTCGCATTTGGGTACGAGCGTATACTTTTTAAAATAGAATAGGTGAAATCCGGCTCGAAGGACGAAAAAATGTACGAGAGAGAGAGAGAGAGAAAAAGAGAGAGAGAAAGAGTATTAAAGATACAAGTTTATAGTAAATGCGATTTAAAATGCCATGAAACCAAGGCACTAGTACCAATCTATTGATGGAAATCAGGGTTGGGCTGATTAAAATCAAGTGATTGAAATCACGATTAAAATCATGACTTAAATCGCTTGATTTTTAAAATTAAAATCATGATTTAAATCAATTTTTGTTTTTTATATTCAGAGCCAGATGTTGTTACATAATATACAAGTTTTCTCGAAGATCAAAAGGAGTATCTGCTTTTAGCAAAAACAACAAAAAAGAAGTACATAATTCCAAATACTTAAACTAAACGTAACACCTAAATTTTATTACTGTATATTTTCAGGCTATTCATTTTCGTTATTCAATTTAAACAAAAACACGAGTTTTCCTCTTTTTTCTATGCCTAATCTGTTTCTAATTCATATTGAATTTCGAATTTGCCGCCTGTTACTCTTTGGCATTTGGTTGGCAGCAATCCCGATGTTGCCGCAATTTGTTCGAAGTCTGTTTTTTATTTTTTTTTATATGCAGATTCACACGAAAGGGGAACCCTGTAATGTTCAAAGAACACATCGTGAATCAAGGGACAGGAGATACGAATTAACATTTACTTTGAATTTGTAAGCCTCAGGGAAAACCTCTTTCGGCAAGGAGTTCCAAAGCTCAGCTGTTCTATTGAAAAAAGATCCCTGAACAAGAGAGGTTCGACAGGTTTCCAAATTCACAACAAAGGGGTGGGAATTCTGTACTCGTCGAGTCATCCGTGTAGATATTGCCAAGGGTGGAACAATTGATAACAATTCGGAAGAGCATCGACCGTGAAAGTATCTATAGAAGAGAGACAAGTCTCCGACCCTTCTACGATGTTCCAATGAAGTGAGCGAGTCTGTGAGCGAAGAATCACCAACAAGACGAATTGACTTTCTCCGAATAGAATCGAGAAGCCTCGATGAATATAATATCATTCAAATGTTTGCTTGAAGAAATGCCAATAGACTCTGCCACATTGTAAAATAAATTTCTCCGTGTATTCCTTGATAATAGCCTGAAATTTGATGAACACCTTAAACCACTTAAAAGTAAGATTTCCTCCGGGTGTTATGCAGTGAGAGTGGTTTCTAATGAGTTGGGTTTCCATATCGCAAAAAGTGTTTACCATGCTCTTATTAAATCTCAGCTACGATATGGATTACCGTTTCGGGGAGCATGCAACCCATCTCTTCTGTGTTGATATTACAGAAGAGGGCACCAAGGTGTCTTTGTAAAGTCAAATCCAGAGTATCGTGCAGGAATTTGTTCACTACCAATAAAAGTTTTACAGTCATCGCACTTTCTATCCTTGCACGGTTTGCCTTATTTTTAAACATAAATTGAAGTTCAACTTTGTTTCTACTCAGTATGCTACTCGTAATGGCATTTGTACCTTTAGACTTCCCATTGTAACTTCGAACCTAATTAGAGACTCTATAAACTATAATGGTGGTAAATTGTTCAATCATTTACCATTAGAAATATGATCTGCAAATATGAGCAACATCCATTTCAAAAAGGCGGTAAAACACCTACTTGTTGACAGACCCTATTATAGTTTGGAGGAATATTTTAGCGAATCTTCTCAAGAATAATTCAACAATTTATTATTTATGACTGTTATTTTACAATATATCGTTTTATATATACATTTTCAATACTTTTTGATATCTACATTTGTATTTCTTGGACTTTGTCAATAAGATGCAAATCTTTAGACAATAATAGTATATTATGAAACGATCATGTAATGATGGTTATTGATACACGAGCATCAACCGGGATACGAAACGAGCCGAAGGTGAGTTTCCTATGGTTGATGCGAGTGTATTAATAACCATTACATGAGAGTTGCATACGCTATTTTATCTACACCCGATAAATAGTGAAGAACTACAAATATTATATTTATATTTGTATTGCACACAATAATACTAATTAAACGCATTTCTTTGAAAATTCTACAAAATTTAATTAACGGTATTACTTCGAGAAATAAAACGATGAGAAATGAAGAGATCAAAAATTGAAAAAAAAAAGATTACTCGAGGCCGGAATCCAACCCATGTCAGATTAACTAGAGTCAACACCTTAGACCGCTCGCCTACGGAGAGCTCAGATAATTTGATAAAAAATATAAAGAAATAAATCATGCGTTTGTCGAATGAAAAATTTAATCATTCTAACTGTATTTCTACCCGTGAAGGTGTCGAAGGTAATTCTCCCATATCGTTGGTATCAGATATTTTGTTATGATTATCGAAGTTTGACTATATTCTTCAAAAATTCGATACCTATACTGATTTTGACTTGACGAACGTCAAATGTAGAGCATACACATCATGCTTGATTGAAAAATAATGGGTTGATATTGGTTGAAAATCTGTATTGTAATGAAAAATCTGTATCGTAATGGATTTTATTATAAAACGGGTTATGGGCATATAAGTGTATTATTAGAGTACGGGTGTAGATAATAGTATATTATGCAACGATCGTGTAATAACCATTACATGAGAGTTGCATACGCTATTTTATCTACACCTAATAAATAATGAAGAACTAAAAATATTATATTATTAGGTATTTATATTGAACACAATAATAGTAGGTAATCAATCGTATTTCTTTGAAAAATTCTACAAAATTGTAATTAATGGTATAACCACGGAAAATACAACAATGAAAAATAAAAAGAAAAAAAATGAAAAAATATCTGCCGAGGTCAGGATTTGAACCCGGACGTTCTTGATAAATACCCTCGCCATTGACCACTAGGCCATGAGAGCTCATTCGATTTGGTCGAAAATAAAAACATGTGTGTTGCATATGTCAAATGAAAAATATAATCCTTTTGATTGTATTTTTTTCTTGTCTAAGACATCTGTGGAGGAGTCGCTGGTAATTCTTCTATATCACTGCTATAAGACATTTTCATTCGATTATCGAAAATTGACTAAATTCTTCAAAAATTCAATACCTACTGATTTTGACTTGACAAACGTCAAAATGCAAAGCTTGCACATCATGCTTGATTGAAAAATAATGGGTTCCTATTGGTTGAAAATCTATATCGTAATGGATTTCATTATAAAACGGGTTGTGGGCATATAAGTGAATTAGAGTACGGGTGTAGATAAAATATATTTTGATTTGAATGCCAAAGAATTCTATGCGCCAACTTTGAAATTCAATGTGAACATTCCAATGCAGTTCCATCACTGGATTGGTACCACTGCGTTGATTTCGTGTCGTCATCGATGACGCGCAACATTTTTTCAATTATATGAACTGTAGCGACAACCATTCCGATGCGTTTCAGGCGACGGAACGTTTCTGGTCAGGACCGGCGGGACGTTTATAGGAGAGTTCTGCCTTTCGTTCTGGCGAGACGGTCAAGTGAACCACTGCAGGATACGGACGAAGCAGGACAAACAACAATTGAAGTATTATCTGACGGACGACAAGTACTTCGACAGTTTGTTTCTGTTGATAACGCATTACCGCACCGCCCCCTTGGTCACAGCCGAATTTTCCATAACTCTGCAAGAACCCGTGCCGCAACCGAACCTACACGAAAACGAAGCTTGGTACCACAAAAACACCGGGAAAAGTCAGGCGGAGGAAATATTGAGGCAGATCAAGACTGAAGGCGCCTTTTTGGTCAGGCCTAGTGCGAATGATACGAATTGCTATACGATTAGTTTTAGGTGAGTAGTTTTACGTGCAAACTACAGGGCCTATGTTTACACGTCCTTAGATAAAGGAAAATATGTTGTGTCTCTTATGTTCGATTTCTCAAAAGCCTTTGACTGCCTAAACATAAATTTCATATTGGAAAAACTTAGTTATCTGGGTATAAGAGGTATCTTTTTAAAATGGTTCAAGTCTTATCTTTTCCACAGAAGTATTCTCATCAAAGTAGAACAACAATTATCAAATAAATGCACTACTTTTCTTGGTGTTCCCCAAGGATCTGTCTTGGGACCCTTAATTTTTCTCCTTTTTGTAAACGATATTCCCAATCATATTACCGCTGGACAAGTAACAATGTTTGCCGACGACACAACAGTTACAGTCCGTGGAGAAACCCTTGAAGAATTGCACAGTAATATAGAAAAAGCTTTTATTGAAATTAAACAATGGTGCCAAAAAAATCGATTCATTTCAAACACTGATAAGACAACCTGCATAAATTTCCATATGAGAAAGCCAGTTACAAAAATCTTCTATAAAAATCTAATATTTAGCGACAGCATCAAATTACTTAGGACATGGCTCAACTCTGACCTTAGTTTCTCCTCCCGTAGAGTTTGTTTGTAAACAACTGAATAAAGCATACTATGCAATCGTTCAAATGAAACCAATTTTGGACCAGGGAGGGTTGTTGAACTTATAATACTATGCGTTTGCATATACCCATATATCAAATAATATTGCAACGTGGGGAATGGCTACTGAATGTAAAAGAGTTTTCACTTCTCAAAAAAGAATAATCAGACTGTTATTCAATCTAGAATACAGGAAGTCATGTAGGACTGTCTTCAAGAAGCACTTCATTCTGCCCTTCCATTCTATATTCATTTTAAAATGTGTAACTTTCGTTAAAAGCAACATTTCTGACTTCAATGTGTTAGAAAGTCATCATAACAACCCATCAAGAAGTACTATTTTGGAAATACCAAAACATAAAACTAAACATTTAAAATACAACAAAAAAATATCTCTTGGAGAATAGCTTCTATTCAATAGAGGAATTCCTGGCATTTGAATCCAAACACTGAATGTTCACTGAGTTAGTTTTGTGAAATGTGTAAATACGTATCATATAGTATATATTTCTGTTTTGCCTATTATTTTAAAATTTTTATCTATGTGTAACGTGATATTTTGATATCCACATGATGCTTTTTCTTCTTGACCTGCCAATTGTACTCTGTATGTAAATATGGCCAATAAATACAACTACTACTAATACTACCACTAGTGAATAAGTGCTTCGGGGGGTTATTCTGCGTGGAAAATAATGACAGGTTGCTATATGATATTTTTCGCAAATGCTTCGTTTTCCGAAATACGGGATGTTGGAGTTTTTTGAAAAAATGACTATTTATGTATTGTCTCGGGATATGCAAATGAAATTTGGTGGGTGTTGAGAGCTAGTTTCTGCGCATTAAATGAACTACTGAAAACAAGAGGTTTATCTTTCATAGTAAGGTCAAAGGAAAAATAACTGTTGCAATATATATTTCTTTCAAGAATGAAATTCATTTCGCATTAGTTCTTCACTGTGCCGATCGTTTTCGCCGAAACAAAAAAGTGTCCCGAAGACGACCAAATGAATATTCGAAACGTCTCCACCGATTGAATTTCGTTGTTTGACGCATAAATCGCATCAGTAATTGCTGACATTTTCGTTGCAGGGCCGATAAAAAAATCAAGCATTGCCGAATCAAACTGGAGGGACGATTATACACGATCGGAAATGTCGAGTTTGAAAGCTTAGTATCCTTGATAAATTATTACGAGACTCATCCGCTTTACAGAAAAGTGAAGCTTTCCCACCCGATCAGTGAAGAGATGGTCAGGAGTATGGCAATGGTGAGTGTCATTTTTTAAGATTAGCATGCCAAATAAAGCGATTTTTTCAAATGTTTACGTTGATAGAAATACTATCTCGTGAGACTACATTTCAACTTCAAATTTTGGTAAATGTATTTTGGAACAACAGAACCCAATTTGAAAAAAAATCGGGCCTATTTATTATTATTATTTTGATACGCTGAACACAAAACTGAACTCAAAACGCTGTGCTCTCTCCATTTGCGGATATTAAGGTCCATTATGTCAGAAATATGAGGCACGTTTCCAACTTTTTGATACAAAATAAAATCAATGACACTTTTGATACACTGGTTTTTATTCACTATGCCAACTTCATCCAAACTTTTTCCGCAATTTTCACATGAAAAAACTAGAATCTGAATTCCTCTCTTTCTTAAGGTTAGAAAATCAGGTGTTTGTTGTACATCAGAACGTGTGCATGATAATGCTGACGCTGATGAAAAAAAACTTCACCTTGAATTACCTTTCTCAATGTTTACTTGATTAGAAGTAATATTTGTGTGATTTTCTGAAAACACTCATCTGAAAGAACTTTCATTCCATAATTCAAATTAAACATTGAGAAAGGATATTCAAAGCGAAATTTGTTTGCATCAGCGTCAGAATAATCTCGCGTACTGTTGCGCATGTTCGAATCGAGTATTTCATGATAATAATTGCGAAAATAGTACCAGAGTATTTCGACCGTTTTTTTTTTCAGCAAAGAAGGTAGAATAGGTCCCCATTTTTTATATTTGAAAGAGTCATATCTTTCGAACATATTAAGGTGAGTTTAAACAGCAAATAAAATAAGGAACAAAATAAAACAAAATAAGAAAGATAAACATTTAGATCTTTATGAAAGCGTTTATACAAGAAATAATATAAAATAAGAAATAAGAATAACAACAAAAGATGCCATCTTTCACTATTTTATTTGGGAACTGATAATGCGCATGACCGAAATATTTTCTGTTCTTAACGTTCCATGTTTGAAATTATTTGATCTCCTTTCCTTACAATAACAACCTCAGAATAGTATTTACTGGTAATCTTTGCTATATGTAATAGAATCAATATTCAAAATATCAACAATTAGGAGGTTAGTTACTGTAGCCACTGTCAAAACGAAATTGTGATATTCACAGAACACAAAAGTCATTGTCAAAAAAGCTGCAATTTTATTGGTTCATTCTTATTTCTTATTTTATTTCAGTCATCTGTATGAACACACGTTTTCTGTCCTTATTCTTGATTAGTTTCTTATATTATTCTTATCTTATTTTATTTGCTATTTAAACTCCTTTACTAATAATACTTTTCATTCCACAATGATGAAATATATGATATTGGAAACATTAGATAATAGGAATAGAAAATTAAAACAATTTGAAATAGTATAAAATTAACAAAGTTGGGTTAGAGCTTGCATCAAAGCATATCAAAATTTCGGGAAGACAATAGTAATATTTTTCAATGAGAAACTCTTCAAGTTTTCAATCAGTACTCTTGATGTTGACCACATACTCACCCTCTGTTCGCTTTTCCGTACAAAAATTCATTTCTCCAGGGGACCAGGGGTGGTAATTCTAAACCTCATGATCAAGAATTAAGTTTCATGCAGAAATGCAAAATCAAAATCTCAGAAAATCCTCTCAGAGTCCATCTAAAACAGCTACTTCCACTGGCTTCCATAGAAATCATGTTTTCTTGCTCAATTTGTATACCAAACAAATGGAAATGGATAGCATACACAGGACATATCTACACAAACAGAATAGAGAGCTATTTGTAGAACAAAATCCCACTCACCAGGATAATATTTCAATCCAACCCATGAAAGATCGCGATTCGCTCAGAGAAAATTATCTCCTGAACTATTTCTTGTGAATTCAGAAATATTCGATTCGTGACAAGTCTGTCATCAGTTTCAATTGACATTTCACTGACATTCATTCATTTTATAACGGAAAACCAGCCATCGTTATAATGATAATTAGCAAAAAAGTAATTCATCAAACTTCGTTCTTTTCACAAAATACCACAATATCCTGGTGAGTGAGTTCTACGAATAGCTTTCTATTTTGCTTTGTGTAAATATTTCTGTTTGCTATCTTTTGATTCAATTTTCATATGCTTGGTATACAAATTGAGCAATAGTCCAAAAAATGAAGCTGAAAAAATGGTGAAACCTCGCAATTTTTCCGTCCAGCACCGATTTGGACGAAAATTTGGGATTGGGCTTATTTAAACCTCTAGTTCATTTTCTATATTGTGCCGTTGTACGCTTTTTGTTTTTTAGGTGTGAAAACTACCCCTTATTGTCAAAAATTATAAAATAACATTAAAAACCTTAATTTTTTCACAGAAAAAAGCGGGTACCGATCTCATTTTGATCATTAGTCGGTCAATTTTCA
>JAVJAQ010002096.1:752082-1139848 GCA_032362365.1 Zygogramma bicolorata
GCAGGAAAACGGAACATGGCATATGGTCAATTGATGGGTGGCTGATAACAGAAATCACGATTGCCAATGTTAAAAACAAATCTAGTCGCCTTCTTGATTTACATGAATAACACCATTCGAAAGGCAAACGCATTGGCATGGAATATCACTTGAAATCGTCTTAAGGATGTTCATCAGACTTCGAAATATATTTACCAGAAAGTGTTGCCGCATATCGATTGTCAACTCCCGAAACTGGTTCTTTTGAGAAGCCCGTGGCGATTCCATTGAGAACTTGTCCCGCCTTGATGGTTCCATAGTTGGTATAAACGAGACCATACTCGATGGGGCATTGACTTTTGTCGGAGTCCGTAACGAGAGAACGCTGTCGAAACTCGTTTTCCACTGCTTCGGTTAGTTCGGTATTGTCCACGTCTCGCCTCGATCTTGCCGTATACCGAGCAGATCTGCTACACGTGAAAGCTTCGTCTCCTCTTCTGGTGTAGTTGATGGTGCTGGAGAGCATGTAGTGGAGGGAGCACTGCAATTTAAAAGTAGACAATTACCATTTGATTGGTATTCCTCACACTTTAAACCATTCAGGAGTGACCAATCAGGCAAAACCGGAGAGAAATATATTCATATTAAGAAATACAATACCCAAGTAGCACAAACATAACCAATATTGGTTCAATATTACGGAAATATTGACCTTTTATTGTGAATATCACATTGGCTATAAAATAATAATAATAATAATAATAATGTGTCTTTATTCATATAATATACAGGAAAAAAAATATTGCAATGGGATGGCGCCGTTCAGCAAAGCTGCTCTTCCACGTAACCATCCTATCGAAATATACAGTGAAATAAAGATTTGAAATTACGGAGAATACTAAGTTTCATGTGCAGAACAGTTAGAAATAATGTGGTAGTGTTCACTGTTCGATCACCAACCACTGCCAATGATCCGCTTCTATGGATTCAATCGCTATCTGTTGTTGATAATATACTGTTTGAGCTTATTTTTGAAGGTCTGGGTATCCTGGATAGCTTTTAGAGAAGGGGGAAGACTGTTGAAACATTTCACCGACATATAACTAAAGGAAGATTGAAACAATGAGGTGCTGTGTCTGGGTACGGTGTATAAGTCACGATATCTGGTGGGGCAGTCGTGCACCTGTATTCCAGATTTTAATTTATCCACTAGATATATTGGGGAGTTGTATTTGTTCAATTTGTGAATAAGGCATAACATACTAACGCGGTAACGCTCGTCGAGCGACAGCCACTTCGAGTCATTCATGGCACTCGTAATGTGGTCATATTTTCTTAGGTTGAAACTGAACCTTAAACAAGAATTCTGTATATTCTGCAACCTTCGCTTGTCCTTGTTCAAAAGAGCGGGCCAGTATGTAATGTTACAATATGATAGTTGGCTCAGTACCAAAGAATCAGAAAGCTGTAATTTCACTGCCTGGCTGAGAATATTGCGATTGAGGTATAAGGATTTTAGCTTGAAGTATGATTTCTGTAGAAGGTTTCCAACATGAGTACCGAATCTCAAGTGTGAATATTCGGTGATATTGGATCAATATTCGAAAACAATGTGAGGATATATCATTTTGTCCATTTTGGTACAATATTGTGAATAATTTATCGACATGTCCGATCAATGTCACTTCACCATTTTAAGTTTTATTTTCGGAAATGTTTATAAGTTCAATATCCCTCTCGGACACATAAAAAATTCATTCACTAACATGCACTAACCGAATACCTATATGAAAAAAATTCTGGCTGCTGCGGGGCTTGAACTCACTATCTACACTATGGTAATATCATTGTCGACCACTATACACTCTACGCAACGAAAATATTTGTTTTGAGGAGTAAGGCTGGATTCAGACAGATCCGAAATCCGATCGTACGACGATCAGATAGCTCTCTGATTGGTCTAAATTGGTCTAAATTTGAATTTAGACCAATCAGAAAGGTATCTGATCGCCGTACGATCGGATTTCGGATCTGTCTGAATCTAGCCTCAGGTGGTATAGATGTGGTGACCTCAAGTTATTTTCGAGGCAACATCAAAATATTGGGAAATTTGGTTATAAAGAAAATCTATTTGACAAAACACTGAGGGATCACTGTCTTATGCGAAGGCGGTTTGGAATGTGAAACTTGCTGTGCAAAACGTTCTTGATTTTCTGGTATTGAAATTCATCACCACATATCGACATTTCAATTTTTACACATTTTCGTAGGAATAATTAATTATGAATATTGCTTCATCATCATTGATATCTGTTTGAACACACTAAGTGATCACTCTCAAAATCCCAACACCCCTCTTAGGTTGTGATTCGAAAATGACGATTTGAATATTTCCATTCTACTGTGAGAACAATATTGAAGCAATTTCAGAATTCGCATATCTGTATTGCAGTATTATTCCAATATGCCATCTCATTTGCATTTGCATATCTGCCTATCAAGCGGAAGGCCGGGGTTCGAATCCCCGCCGGGCCACCGTTAAAAGGTAAGGCCTCGTTGATCCATTGCTCGCACAAGTTTCGACTTCTGAGGGTTAACGTTCGTCAGCTGGTTAACGGTACGAACAATTTTTAGAACAATTTGATAATTCAATATTGTAATCTTAGCTCCCAAACAATATCGAACATATATTAGAATGCCGATGTTGAAAATTGAGTATATACAAAATATGCAGACAATATTGAAATCTCTAGTTTGTCGAACTGATAGTATCCATCATCACCTGATATGGTAATTCTGATATTGGTATTTAAGTTATCAAACCCATATATCGTCAATATTGCACCTTACAATATGCAATTGAAATTTATTCTCAATATTGAACCAATCTTAGTATTGAAATAACGGTTTTTCAATATTGATTCAGATTAGATCAACATCAATTTTTCCACTTACGATATATCTATATTGGACAAATCTGAATTCGGGGTTCAGCCAATATGATGTGCTACTTGAATATAAATTCGACTTTGAACCTGATTTGTGATCGGAAAATTAGTGAAATGAGTCCCTCTCTAGTAATAACATGCTATCCTGGATCCGACAAATATGACTTTCCTTAGTGCACTTTCAGAAACATCGGATGTTTTTTGGATTATTTATGAAGAGCATAACGGAACATGATCCAAAGTTCATCTTGTCCACAACTTTTATTGAACTATTACCAAAATGAAACCAACGAACTTCAAGAAAAGTGACAGTATAACTGAAGTGTAGCTTTGGTGCTGGATATAAAAAAAAATATTATATTATCCGTGCTGGGTAATCGCACGTCAAAAGGTAAGGCCTCGTTGATCCATTGCTCGCACAAGTTTCGACTTCTGAGGGTTGACGTTCTTCAGCTGGTTAACGGAACGAACAATTTTAGAACAATTTATATGGATCCCAGATAAACTTGCCCAAGATGGATACAATTAACAGTAACTACAGTATATAAACAATCCTCTTCATGATAAGAAACGTTTTTTTCACACATCCACTAACTCTCCAGTGTTGCTTATCAAGTAATGAATGGCATATTGAAATGGATTAATGAAAATCGGGACACGCTGTGTGAAATGATTGAATGGCTATACTCACAATTTCCACAGAATCCAGATCACCATAGTATAGTTCAAGTGATGAATTGGTTATGAACCTTTGTAGCAAAATGGTTTGTTTTATTGCTTCAATGCCATAAGGACTGAATGGTAAAGCCCATCGAATATCAGTTGCTCTTCTTGTATCGACAATTCCATCTTGCCGTAGTCTAAACAAAAAAAAAATTGAGTAATATCCACGAAAATTCAAAAAATTTTATTTTTCGTTCAAGTGTTTTTTTCTAAAAATTCAAAATATGAAATCGTAAATTATAATATTTTTGTAGTAAATGACAGATATTGGTTAATTATTGATAGATAGATCGATAGATAGAACACCCAATTATAGGAACTATTAAATTTCAATATATAATATATTTTTGATTATGGAGTTTAACAAATCAATACAAAAAATAATAAATGTTACTTTCAAATAACAATAACTTATGTATGAAGTGACGACACATGTTTACACATATATATATATATATATATATATATATATATATATATATATATATATATATATATATATATATATATATATATATATATATTATATATATATATATAACAAAACAAAATTGAGATATATATATATATATATATATATATATACAGTGTGTCCCTAGACCAGTGGGACAGTTGAATATCTCTTGAACCAATAGGAATTCTCAAAATATTATAAGTTCACATTATATCGCATTATGAGAGCTAACTTCAGGAATTACTATTTTTTATACGAGGGGCGCAAGAAAGGCTCACAAAATAGAACATCAATTTTTTCAAATGGAACACCCCATATATTTCAATATATCTGAACTCTCATTCCTTTAGGCTAATTATTGGTTTTTTATTTTTGAAAATCCGACAAGGCGTTGCCAAGTTATACCAGTTGTTCATGAAATGCAGACATTTTCTCAGACTAACCCATTATTCATACTACGGAAGAATTTCTGGAATCATTCAAGACTGTTAGTAGTCGGTAGCATATTCTATCATATGGAATACTCATCTTTTTCGAAAGTTATACAGGGTGGTCAGAAATATTATATGATTTTCACGAAATTCAAACTTTCTTCACATCAATTTTTCAAATAGTGCACCCTACAATATGAATTATTTTCTAGCCCATTGGTGATTTGATTGCTTATGGTCAATGGTTGTGAAAGAGACATGTGAATTTCATCATCAGCAAATGCAAATAAAATAATGCAGTGAACTATTTATTCATTCAATTGTCCTAAACAAAGTCTCAACAAAAAATAACTGTGTTGACAAATAATTAGGGACGATAATATTAATATAAATGTTCGAATTGTCTTCCGTTTGCTGCAAGGCACATTTCGAAATTTTTCATTACATGATTTCTTGTGACATTCTTCAACATTCGCGGTGTTATACGTAGTTTGATGATTTTTTTTGCATTTTCCGATGATGAAATTCACATATCTCTTTCACAACCATTGACCATAAGCAATCAAATCACCAATGGGCTAGAAAATAATTCATATTGTAGGGTGCACTATTTGAAAAATTGATGTGAAGAAAGTTTGAATTTCGTGAAAATCATATAATATTTCTGACCACCCTGTATAACTTTCGAAAAAGATGAGTATTCCATATGATAGAATATGCTACCGACTACTTACAGTCTTGAATGATTCCAGAAATTCTTCCGTAGTATGAATAATGGGTTAGTCTGAGAAAATGTCTGCATTTCATGAACAACTGGTATAACTTGGCAACGCCTTGTCGGATTTTCAAAAATAAAAAACCAATAATTAGCCTAAAGGAATGAGAGTTCAGATATATTGAAATATATGGGGTGTTCCATTTGAAAAAAATGATGTTCGATTTTGTGAGCCTTTCTTGCGCCCCTCGTATAAAAAATAGTAATTCCTGAAGTTAGCTCTCATAATGCAATATAATGTGAACTTATAATATTTTGAAAATTCCTATTGGTTCAAGAGATATTCAACTGTCCCACTGGTCTAGGGACACACTGTATATATATATATATATATATTGATTGTTGATTTATGTAAGACTTTCGTTCTATAGTTTTCATGATAGAAAGTTATGTGGTCTCTGTAATTAAATTAAGGCACTGAAAAAAAATCAAGTGATAATAAATTCTCACACATAACTTTGCCGTTGACTATGTTGTAAAGAAATATGGTACTCAGAAACATTCTACGTGCATTCAGGGACATGAGGTTGAAATTATTCAGCAGAAGGTAGTAGTCTGTACCCTGTTTTTCGAAAATATTCAGGTGAAACACATGATAACGTAGTTAAAAAAAAAAACTTTGTGTGATTTTCACTAGGCATTTTAAACAACCGCTACACGTGTTTCACCATACAATACCTTCTTCAGGTGTGTTATAGTACGGTATGGTGTTACCACAACCAACTAGTGAAGATTATGTAATAAAATATTCAGGAAGGGGGATTTGATTTTCTAAAATACACAACTGAAGGAAAAATAATATCCCAAATTTTTCGAGCAAAAGCGTTGTCAGATATGTTACCTTACGACAAGCACCATTTATAGTATTCGATCTGGTGTGATATCATTATAATCATTTGAGCTTTATGTTGATTTTTGTTTAAATTGATTATGGTCGATAATGTTTTTCTGATATTACTTCGTCATTGAACTGTAGAAATAAGTCCTAATAAATGACGTTGAAAATATTCCTAACACTGGTAGAGTTCCTATATCTAACCATTTGAAAGTTGAAATTTCAACTAAGCATGTAAAGGTTACATAACAAACAGTAATTACTCAAAATTAAGTTCTGCTGCAACACTTACTGCGACTTCGGAACAAAATGAAAATTTTTTTTTACTGGATTTGATGGAACTGGGGAGTTTGTTGAACATGTCAAATCCTCGAAAGTATCCTAGTGAAAGATAATTCAGAATTTTGATAGTTTACGATATATCCACCCATAGTAATCTATTTA
Source organism: Zygogramma bicolorata (assembly GCA_032362365.1). NCBI lineage: Eukaryota > Metazoa > Arthropoda > Insecta > Coleoptera > Chrysomelidae > Zygogramma > Zygogramma bicolorata. Next base: position 758,672 of record JAVJAQ010002096.1, read on the forward strand.
TAATCACAGTATTGCTTTTTGTGAATCTATTCAATCACTCTTGAGGTAATTTTCATATCCGACTTTGCATAGTTTGAAGCTGTGATATTCTTTCAGTACTGAACTATGACAAGAAGCGCAACAATTAAAGTGTGGCTTCATTACTGAATTGTAAATTGCATATGTACTTTCAGTCGTTAATCATCTGAAGATTCTTGAGGATGAAATTGTCTGTTTCGACATTTTTCTGCTGATATATTCGAAGTGAGTGTCAAATGAAAATGACTCCCTCATGGGAGCCAAGATACTTCATCAATGACTCGAGTTCAATTATTTCATTATTATTCATTCCAAAGTCAATATTACAATGCGTTATTTCTGGAATTAATCATGGTTATACTCGGTCTGATTTAGGAAACATAAAAAGATACAAGAGAATAACGTCTGCAAACAGATCAATAAATTATAACATTCAAATAAAATATAAAAGAACGTGGAGAAGTATCACATTGCTTTCTTGAGTCGATCTTTAATGTAAGTTTTATTTCTTACCTTTGCAAGAGTAAAACTGACAGCTCCTTGGCCGATTTTGTTGGATTAGCATCTTCCAATCTCCTTATGATTTCGAGGAATATATTTAAGGTTACCGGGGGTCGATTATCAGCAATGGTGATTCCAGGTATGGCGGATACATTATAACATGGCATCAGGTTCTGTGACACTCCATTCGTTTGGCAGTTGATTGGCAATGAAAAATAAGCTAGCACCAAAGCTGGCACAAAAACCACAATCTGTCGCATCTGAAACATTTTTGAAAGATATTCACTCTCACTTGGGAATAATGTTCATGCTTGGGAGTGATAGCTGGTGACTAATCGTTCCACAGCTTATTTATCTTAGATAAGATAATAACTGTTTAGTTATAATTTCACATCGAAATCGTCAATAGTAGAACTACTCATCACATGATATTCATATGTGGAATCGTGGCCACACCTGCAGAGGTGAACATGAAGCAACAGTTCATATCCCTATATTGAGCAATGTTTCGAAGATTTTTCAAACGGTTCTTTGTTATTTTATCAGCTGAATTTATCGTAGGAATATATGTCTTATCCCGAGACATATCAAATGCATTCAATTTGTGTAAACTGAAATTATTCACATTGCAGGCGTTCTCAAAACAGGGTCTTTTTTCTTCAAGGGTCTCTAAATAAGGTTAAACATACGATTCGTGAGTGAAAACTCAATTTCAAATTACAAGTTGTGGGTGCAATGATTGTCCCAATGATTTCAAGATTTCAATTGCCTGATAATTCATGATTGAGACCAGGTCATATGAAAGACAAATAAATGCTTTGCTTAAAAATCTAACAGATGATGATGATGATGATATTAACAAAATCGAAATTTGGGTTGTTTCGATCTGCGCTGAACAACTTCTCCGTTTGAATAAATTGCATAAATATGTTGTCTTCATCTTTGCCTGAATTAGCGAAATGTGTTGAACGATATCCGTGAGTTTTCTGACTTTAAAACTATGATAATCTATAAGGTTATTAACATTCGGATCTACATGTGCAGAAGAATAAAAAGTTATGTTATTTCGACTCAAGGAAGTAAATGATGGTATGTCAATGTGAGAAATATAGTAAAATTTTAGGTACTTACTTTTTCTACACACCTAAACTGCTCTACAATAACACAATATCATTTAACCTGTTGCTCAGTGATAAGATAAAAGCAGGTACACTCTATCTAAAACAAACAGGAGTGTCGCCGATGATTTTTATCATCTCGAAATGGGAACTCACAAATTATTTCATCACTTTTCATAAAACACGCACCTAGTGAAATGGTGCTGTAACCGTTTTGCGAATATGAACCCTTTTCAGAGTTTCTGTGATGTCAATTTTCATTAACTTGCATGGAATTCACTGGTTCTCACTGATAAGATAAGTATTTGTTTTTGAAAGGGTGTCTTGAATTGAAGAACGGGTCACCAATATCTGTAGTTTCATTCTATTTATGATGGGTGTTCGACCTCATTGGGGATCTATTTTCTGATCGTGCTGAGAATCGCACGTTGAAAGGTAAGATCCCGTTTTCCTCTGCAGCGGTAATGAAAACCGGAGTAATTGATTAATCTAACTGGTCGAAAGGATTGTTTTCAAGTCTCTTTGCCTATTAGAAATGTTCGACTGAAAGATGTAAGAGTGGCCAATTTGATAGAGTGTATACATTTCCGAAATTTTTGGATTGAAAGCTTGAAGCTGTTCTCGTCCAGAGCCACCCAAAAATAATGGTGTCGATTTATCAATAATGCTCTCAATTACTATCTTTCTTCTATTGGTACCATATTGGTGGATTTCAATATTTTTGATAAATCTTTTCTGTTTTGGAAAATAAATTAGACATAACTCCGATGGAAAATCTTCCTTTTTTTCAAATTATCTATGAATAAACCTCTTCAAATATTTATTAAGATATTCTACTCTTTATCACATGTTGTTTGCTCCTTATTTACAATAAATATTTAAAAACTACTCGTCACATTTGCTCAGGATCTTGGTATTTTCTGAATATATTGCGATTCTACGGGTTTTTCTGTCGCAGCAATTTTATTGTCATCATCCGGAATCAGATCTTCTTCGATTGAGACCGAATCAATGTCTGGAAGCTTGTTTTCTTCGTGGATTTCACCCTCGATGCTGGAGTTATCGGGCTTTTCCTCGAAGGATCTGCCGAATGCGAGCCTTCCGTGTTTATGTGCATAATAGTTGAAAGCTTCGGCCAGATCGGGGTTAATATCTTCTAATGGCGTTTCACCGGTTCTAATGTAAACCGGAATATATCCCGGAATCTCGGAGAGAATTTGTCTTCCTTTTGCCAAAGCTGGTGCGCTCTCTGAAAAGTAATATTTCGTTTTATCGCACTGCAGTGGAAAGTGAAACTTGAGTGTGGGAATGTCTTATTCTAAGAATACGCTTGTAATGTATACAACATTTATAGAATATTTCTTTCACTCATTCTGTATGTGCGTCAGGCAAACGATGAATGTAAACACAGAGTAAATGATAATGCAAAATGTACTGATTGGATGACATTCGGTGTGGAGTGTCCATCCATGATAAAATTCATTCTTGTTTAAACAGATCTCATCGCCTTAACTGTTTCACAAACATTTTTTTTCTTTAAATTGATGAACCCCCGCGGGGTTCGAAAATACTCTTGGCAAACTTCTGGGGTATTCATGGAGTCGAAATTAAATTAGCATGTCGAATGGTGTAATGATGGCTTTGGATTGAGACGGTATTTATGCTTAGTTTCATGAATTTCTAATAAACACGAGTAAATGTATAGAGTAGGAGCGGCATGATTTGAAAATTGATGAAAAGAGGGCGGCAATGTTCACGACGATGAACTCCTCCATTATTCTGATGACTCTCTTTTGAAGAATTAATGCTTTACTAGAGTGACACGAATCACCCCAAAGAAAAATACCATAAGACGAATGACTATGGAAAAAACCATAATAACATGATTTGAGGACATACACACTGACAATATCTCTCAAACGTCGAATCAAAAGTCTATCATCCAGTTGCATGCCAAGTAATTTAACACAACTACCACGTGTGAGAATTGAGTTGGAGGATATAAAAATGGATTGATTTTTATCTAGATTAAGCTTGAGTTTATTACAAATAAACCAGGCTTTAGCTAAATCGATTGTCTGATCTGATAACGTGGACAGATTGTCATCAGTATTACTTTGACAGATAAATGTTGTATCATCTGCGAACAGGACGCTTTTCGTAGAGAGCATGTGGAAATCTAAATCGTTTATATAAATCAGGAAGAGAAGAGGTCCCAGAACCGAGCCTTGAGGAACCCCGTGATTCACGGATTTACTATTCGATAGGTCCCCGTTCAATCTGACGCTTGAGATCTTTCACTGAGGTAAGATGCAAAGAAATTCAGAGCCAAGCTCCTGATGCCATGTTGTGGAGTTTTTCCAGAAGAATATCGTGCGAGACACAGTCGAAGGCCTTGGAAAGATCCCCCTCTCAACTTGTGAATGTTTCCCCCCCTCAAGGCCCTCGCCTATGTCCGACACTACTTAGAGAAGGCTTTGTTGTGGACATCTTATTGCTGAAACCTTATTGACCTGGACAAAAAAAAGGGGTTTTTTCCATGAAGTTTAAAGTTGTTTTTGACGATGTTTCGATGGTCTTACCTATTATTGGAATAATAGATATTGGACGAAAGTTTTGACATAATCGTGTTGCCTTTTTTCAAAAGAGGTATAACAACGGATTTCAAACTTTGGGAAAGTTCCTGCACAAAACGCAAGCGCGCCCCCCCTCTAAAACGTTAAAATCTTTGGCAAGAATCTACTATGTATATCTTGAATATTTTATGAATCTTCTTAGCATGTTAGGAATATATATACACCATTTTTAGAATATTTCCTGAAAATTCTCCCGGCGAATCAATGGGGCATTCTTAGAGTTTTTCCCAAAGAATCTTCCATGAAACTCCTAATTATTCTGAGATTACTGGTAACATATTAAATTGAGAATATTCCAATGACATTTATCAGGAAATATTTGTCAAACCAACTCTGTATATTTCAGGAATAAGACAAAAATATTCGAGGAATATTCAAAAGAGTATTTTCCAAAAGTATTCGTATGTGTAGGGACAAGTGTGAGTGTACATCCAATGAATATCGTTCAATATATTCTTATTTGAGAGATAATAAAATGCACATTATATATTTTCAAAATTCAACCTTGCCACCATTCGGAGGTCTCTGTCATAACTCCGATCTGGTAATTTCGGACACTAACAAACACTGCGACCTATTGAAATACCGAGGGATGCTGCTGGAATTATAATGGAACGGTCTTTATAGTTCTTTGCAATATCGTTACGAAAAACGAAGCCAAGCCCTTGTCGTTTTTTTTTATTTTTATTTTCCCCTCTTCTAAGGAAAAGTAGGTAACTCTCCTGATGTACACCGCCGGGATGAGCTGTTTCCCAAAATGAAGGCTTGAGGTGATTCACTTGTTTTCATCTCATTTCACTCATCACATAGCGATGAACAAATACATATAATGCCTGTTCAAACAGTTGACACCATCATGTCTCAAACCTAACTCCTCTTACATTAATACCAGCGTTACCAACTGAGAAATGACAACCAAATTCACCAGAGTTCCATTAATATACCACAGAGATTATTCTATAAATACAAGGTATTGTTCAAGTACGTGCCTCAACTCAAACAGGTGATTCTTTGATTAATTCCAAGACGATGAGTTCATTGGTTCGCAATAAAAAAAAAAGTTTGCATATCCTTGGAACAACTGAATCGAAATAGTTTTTCAATGGAAAATCCTGAAGAAGACGAAGATGAAGTGAATTCAAATGATTGAATAATTGGTTTTTCTTTCATGACATCCTGACTTCACTTCCAAAACACTGGGTAGTAAATAACGTTGTGTTTCATCGAAGACATTTAATCTGGAAATTCGAAAGATTAATTTCGTGTTATGTTATTTGTTCAATCATAATTTAAAAGCTCGTTATTGTATGTCCATGCAGATACATCCCGGATGTTGATGATTTTCTAGTTATATTTTGTTGTTCCAAGGACATGCAATGAAGTGATTTTTCTTTTTCTTTTATCGAAAACTGAGCAAGATACAAAAAATAGAGATGATAAAAATGTAGTTTTAGTGGCTCAATGCGAAAAAAATACAAAAATTGCAAAAAATCAGTGGAGCACAATTATCATTGAGATATTCAGGAAAAATACAATTTTTTTTATTTTGACACCGTGTATCTTGAAAACGAAGTATTACTGGACCTATATGTTTATGTGAACTTTTTGTCTTATACTTACCCAAATAAACATTCCTCCGAGTTTGGCTATGTATTCAAATAAGACCCTGTATACCGTGAGAAACATGTTGTGAGAAATTTTTTAAAAATACACCGAATGGACATTCTGAAAATCCTGGATGAAGAGCTCAACCACCAGACACGCTGCGAGCTAATGGTTACCAAAACAGAGAGAAGACAGAGCACCGCCCCGGCCCCCCATCCCCCCCCCACGGGCTGTGCCCCCCCGGACCCCCCCCAAAGGCCCGATCGTTGATAATAATCCAAAAGTGTACAGTATGGAATATCAAATCGGTGATATTTCAGGAATATTCATATAGATAATTCCATGAATTTTCCATAGGTATTTATATATTCTATGAATATTTGGGAAAGATATGTTCATTTAAATATATATGGCTGGGGATGTCGGAGGAATTAAATATATTTTGTCCAGAAAAAAGCTCACCGACACCGGTTTAACGAACATGTTTTCACATAATCGATTATCACCTCTCAAATATCAAGGTTAGAATCTTCAGAAGAAGAAAATTGATATTATATCCAAAGAGTAAGATGAGTTGTTTATTATATTTTCATATATTGCACAATCACCAACCCTTGTCTTTAGATTTAGTAGCAATTTCGTTCTGAGGGTGCCAATCCTGTTAGCGAAACGCGCGTCGATTGCAAGTAATAACAGCTTGGTGTTAGAGTAAATGATCTCTAGAAAGAGTCTTAACTTCTTTAACAAAGGTTCCAATCTCAACGTTTATTTTCAGATATACCTAAAGAGATCGACTTTGATAATAAGGATATAGAAATCGATCATGAGAATGATACTTCACTTGTACTATTACCACGACTATTACAATTCAGAGAGTCTTCCATTAATAAGTTCTACGTCACATTCGTACAATAAGTGTGGATTTTTTGTCAGCACTTCTGACTGTTCCGACTTATCGTTCGTATTGCCTGTCCTTGTTGAACTGCTGCTTTCAATCGGCAGTCACACACGACTAGCGATAGATTATCTTTCTGTAAGCTCCGAATTCACGAATCCACCCTCACGCGTCATTACCCTTGTCAGCACAGTTTTACTTCGTCCTCCCTTCATCAATCGTTCCAATATATCCCACCCAATCTATCATCATTTATGGCCTATTCATTCTGCACTTTCTCATTTTTTTTTGTTTTCACGTATATTGCGATGGTGGCACAATTCGATATTATTTCATCTAACTCAATCCCACTGAAGTTGACTGATGACATTTTCATGTCGTCATTTCCGACAAGATATATATATATATATATATATATATATATATATATATATAGAATTTTTTTTTATTCGTAAGAAAGTATAGCCGATTGAGTTTTTTGAAAAATAATTGGAAGATTTCTCACTCGTTTTATGCAGGGCTTTTCAAATTCTCGCGATATATGAAACGTGAGGGGACTGGTAAATTGGGGAACAGATGCCTATCAGAGTCGAATCAAATTCAATAAAACTGATCGATACTTGAAGCGGTTTTGTGAAGCTTATCATTGTGAAAATCTAAGAGGAAGAAGAGATGCTTTCGTTGTTATAGATCGTATATCATAAATAATGTGATTTTTGCTAATTTTTTTGGACGTTTTGAGAAAAACTATCCTTTACCAGCTGAAAATGAAAAACCGCGCCTGAATTAATCAATTAGACCAAACATTCGATAAAAATCCACATTAAAGAATCGTCATCCAGGTTTCACTGTTATAAGGTTTTATATATTATCATAGATGAAATATTGAGTTTTCTCCTGGATCAATTGTGAAATACACGACAGTCAATTTGGGAACGGTAAATCTTAAAAACCAATAATATAAGATTGAAACATCTCTCATGTGGAATGAAAGGTAGAACATTCAGTACAGCAAATTTTCCGAATAACATTTCATATTTCCCTCAAAGAAAAATCGTGTTGAACTATACAGATCGAATTGTCTCAACACAAAATTAAGATTTGTATTCAATAATATTTCAAATATCTGTGATTCGAGTAGATGAGTCAATAAATTATTGGGAGTTTTATTTATTTGTTTCGCTTACTTGGAATCAATCAGTAGAACTGCAAAATAGGCAACTGACTCTATATCAAAATTAATATCAATCAATACCACGAATCATTCAAATTGAAATAGCCATGTATGATATCAAAAATGTTCTAATCTATTCGAGATTGAAGTTTGTATACCTCGTTTCTGAAGTTTTTCTATGAAGTTTGAAGAAACATGTTTATTATCGAAGTGTAATGAAGTTACTCCTGCGTAAGTTGAAACGTCTGGTAAAAGTAGTATCACATTTCTGATATTGATATCGTGACTAGAGTGTTCATGAAAATTCTGAAGCTAAAAATATAAATGATTACTGATTCGAAAGCAGCACACATCAATCAATTTTCTTTTCCATCATTCTTGTTACATTCCTGATTTTTTCAGGTATTGGTGAGCAATCAATAAATTTTGAATCGTGATTTTATATTCATTACTTACCTCATTATTGAGTCATCATGACAAACTTTTATACCACTAAGCGTTTTTGTGAATAATCGGTTTTGTTTTTATTAACATCATGCAGTATTACAGGAAGATTCAGTTTCAAGTCGTCAATTTTGTTTTTTCATTAAATGAATTAATTGAAAATAACAGTTAATCTGAAAAATATGTCAAAGATGAAAATCAACGGAAGTGATTTATGTTATAATAACTGTTCGACTGCAAAAACAGGAAACAATACCCATCATGATTGTTTTTCAATACAGTTCAATCAAGTTTCCGTCATGTATCCAATCTCCATCATATGCAAATGGATTTCGAAAAAAAAATTATGATTTGGCGGTCGCAGACTGTGAAAGCACGTTGTAAACCACGGGTCAGATGATTAGTCATTTTTATGAAGGATCGCAGAGACCTGACAGGGTTTAACTTTCAGTGTTTTTCGTTCTTGTTGATTTCGCGTCGAGATATTTTGATAAATGTGATGGCAAACTCTATAAAAAACGGTCGTTATAGAAAGATAAGTGTTATAGGTGGAGATATTTATTCCCTGCTTGCTTCGATAGCTTCTCGAAAACAATGTGATGTAAAATCAGGGTCAGAAGACTTTTCGATATTCCAATATTGAAATCAGCACGGAGACTCTGATAAATATAAACTAATATAAGAATCGAAATGTGACGTCAAATTCGTCATCACGGTCCTATACTTACATTGCCGAGATGTCGAATGACGTCATGACGTCCCCGGTTCTTTTTGGAAGTGGAGTCCCAACAACGTTTGGTCGTTATTTAGGAATATAATTCGAGGATATTGAATGTTATTACTTTGCATTCGAGATTCAGAATTCAGAAACCTGATCACATTTTTGAGGAGTGACTTCTTTTATTTCTGATGTGTGTATATCAACATAGTGTTCACTGATATTTTGACTTATTCCATAGAAGTTTCGTATTCATCAATTCAAATCATTGTCTTGAAACTCAGATTGTTTTCACAATACAATATGATTTTTAAGAAGTTTTCAGTTGAAGATGATCAAATTCGAGTTTAAGCTCTCAAATGAAGAAGTATCTTTAAAATTATGATTGGGATCTTTCGTAAAGAATAGTTATGTTAGAATATTTATCTTGGTTGTCAATACACGTCAATTGAAGGAGTAAGTATGTTTTGTATAAGAACCCAAAAAACTAGAAGAAAGAATATGTGATGTTTAGCATTGAGTAGAATCAGGCGTTCCACGTTAAACTTGGTTAGTTGAAACTACCAGGTAGACAACTAATGTTCTAAAATTAGCCATCTTTCCCAATATGATGATTTCGAAACAGGCATTCTTGAACTATTTTCATAATTCCCTCCTACACAAAAGTACCGAACTCACAAATGAATTCAAGATGGTGCTGGATTGTTTTCCACTGATTTCTCTCAAGACAGGAACGAGATAAAAATGTTCCTGGAGCTATCACAGCAGCTAAATGAATGTGAAATTAATTTGTGTTCTCTGATGTATTGAAAAGAATCAGATGAATATTTTGGTGTGAGTTTTTACTCGCACAAAGGCATAAATGATCACCCTAACAACCAACTGATAGTATTTGTACTCGACGCGCGTTCCGCTAACAATGTTGGCATCTTCAGGAGAAGAAAATTGATCTTGCATCGAGTGCAAATAATGTCAGTTTGCTCTTAGGGTAATTGCTCTCCACAAAAGTCATACAATTGTAAATCTTAAATGTTAACCCTCAGCTTCATTTATTTCGTTTACGGTATGTTTTCAGACAAATCGTTGGTCATGCGAATTTTTACAGCCAGATTTTTTTTATAGAAGGAAAGCAAGCCTTGGCGACTTTTCAAATAAAAGTAGCTGTTGCCAGAAAAACAACTTGGATGCATGTTTTTTCAGTTTAACTACGTAGGTAGCGTAAGAGTATATAAAATCTGGTTCAAAAATTTTTATATTATGTTGGTTTCAATGTCGAAAAGTGAAAAATTCATTTGGAAAGAAAAGCTATTGAACTGATAGGAGTAATATCTGTTATCACATTACACATTCCAAAAATCTTCCCTGTTGACTTTCTGACCCAAGTGAAGCATTTATGCATGAAAATCTCGTCCAATTGCTAAGTTGAAAACCTACGTACATAGGAAAAAGTCATATGAGGTTGAATTTGAGTCATCTTGTGATGATTTTTGTTATTCAATTAAAAGTACAGAATTATGAATTTTTCTTTTTTTTTTTTTCATTCAGTTGAATGGAGCATAAAACCCCCTTTCAATAGAAATTTTACTCCATTCTATTTGAAAACTTATTATTCCTTCGGTGGATGACCAAAAAATTAGGATACACCCTGTATACACTATTTGGTTTAAAAGAGCAGGCTAACGAATGGAATGGAAGGGTGAAATATTCCGTTCAATTGATGGGTATAATTAAGAAAATCCCATCTGCCAATCGGAGCACAAATGGAAACATATTATCTGAAATCTTTGTCTCTACTAACTGGCAATCAAGGAATGGGATTCATATACCTGAAGACAAAGGTATCTGTTTCTGGGTGCAGGTATTCCATGCATTTTTAGTTTCTTTTGGATTGTGGCATGAGAAAAAATTTCTTTCTCACGATTTTCATGTGAGAATAAGCAAAAAAACTCGTAATACCAAGCTGCTTCAGCATTATGCAGTTATTGACTATTCCGTATTCAGTTTGATTCTGTTTATGATTTGATCTGCATTATAAAATAATGATTTGTATTTAACTGGAATTCTCGGTATAATTGAATCTTTTGATTGGTGTTCAACTCGTTTGAAACTTGTTATGAAAAACCGAATGATTTGAAATGATAAGTACGAGGTTATCAGAGTGAAAATGAGCATCTCGAAAATTGTGAAATTGATGAAATGAAATCAAATATCGAGAAAAAGAAATCCCGAAAAGAGATATGATACAATTATATCAGTGAGTGAAAAAAAAACTGATAAAAGATACACGAGAATTAAATGAAACCGAACATAAGGAAAATGAACGAGAATAAACTGCTATAGAAATAAGAATGAATTGTAAATTTGTAGAAAAAAGTCACGGAGAAATGAAAATAGAATAATAAAATTGATAACATATTTTGCAAAAAAGTTTCAAGGAAGACAATCGCGAAGTTTTGAACGCTTTCGTCCACATCAAAATGATCTTGTGGTGAAACTACAAGTAATTTTCTGGAGGTGTTAAATTGTTCAAAGTGTGAACCACACAGCCACTCAGTTGGGAACATTGCTAGCCAAAAAAAAATTGAACTATGATTGGTTGGTCAAAAAGATGTGATTTGTATTTTTATTCTGACCTACGTATTACAAATGATCACTCTGCTAACCGAATTCAAATAAATTGAAACTAATGATATTTGTAAAAAAAATTGTTGTTTTTTTTTAAGTATTACAAATATTCATCTGGTATTTCTGTTTTTTTTCTAGACCAATTGTCTTACCTAGTATATCACATAAACATGAAATCCACCACCGTTAGTAAGCTGAGGTTAATTTGGTTATTGGATAAGTGTTTTTGTTACACACCAGTGATGGCAGTGAAGCCGAGAGAGATGGAGAAAATAACCATTATCCGAGCGAACATGATTGGTAGGTAAATCGAAGAACTAAACGGCGAAGCGCTGTGAGATTCACTGGTTGACTGGCCATTGACTCTGAGAGAACCTTTTATATGCCTTCATCTTGCTCAGTGAGGTGGTCATTCGTTGTGCGAAACATGGTTCGCAGTTTCCAAAACGGACACATTTCGAACATCCATCGAGATCTTTGAATCTGCTGACCTGCATCGAATAGATAGGATTCTGGATTTTTATCACCTTGTACATGGTGGACATGGTATATGATGGTCCACAATTTTATGGCACATCAATATTTTTTTATATATATAAATTTGACCCTTTTTAGTCCAAGACTAATGCGTACATGTAAAAAAAAAACAAAAAAAAAAGATATCACAAGTAGCTAAAATAGCAAGTACATGAAATAAACTCAACAAAATACATGGCCACAAACAGACACCAAGAAAAAAGTCGAAAAAAAAAAAAAAAAACAAAAACCCCCGTGAAGCACCCAGCATGAGGTTCTTCATTCTTGCCTCGCTCTCAGATAGCGTAGAAGTCTTCCCGTGATATGGTTGATCATTAAAACGACTCAATCTTTCAGAAAACACAGATTTTGTGATATTGTATATTGGATGCCATTAATAGAATGTTTCTAGCGGGTGTTATAGAGTGTGGTGTGCAGAAACGGAAGATATTTTTTCTCTCAGATACAACGGGGCATCGCCGTTCTTATTTTGAAAATCCAAACCAGGCTTGTTTTGCTTATAGGAACATCCTATCAACTGGAAGCCATCTTCAAAGGGCTTATGGAAAACTTCATGGATGTTCTAGTTATACGGCAGCTTAATTTAGAATGCCCGATTCTGGTTGAAAAAACGGCTAATATCCTTTCTTGAGCAAATATAAAATGGTCGTCATTTGGTTTTCACCAGATCTCGGTTGCAGAAACCTGGAGCAACTGTATAAATACTTAATAATAAACTGTTTGATTATATGATTTCAGCATGGTTTTTGAATTCCAGTACTCGTTCCTTAGCTCCTTTTTTCTTTCACCTTTTCTATAGATCAGTTGTTTCTTATTCTCCCAATCTTTTTAAAACAAACCGGCGGCCCCCCCCCCCCCCCCCCCCCCCCCTGGAAATCTCGTCCCGCGGTATAAGTATTTCATTAATCAACAGAGATTTGCTCCATATGTAACATGTACGAGAAAGAATCTCTCTCTTCTTTTGGAATGCCCCATGGTAAGAACCAGTTGGTTTACGAACATCGCCATTGAACGTTTTGGTTGTGGTGTTGGACTCTGGAGATTTCACTCTTTTATCAAAAATTGCAAATGCACTTATTGGTATGATGAAATTACGATCCTTTATTTTAAACGAGTGAATGTAAATTATAGGATTTATTTATGTTCAATGAACTCCTTGTATGAGATTCCACAAAGTTTCTTTCTATTTATACTTTTATATTTTTCAGACTTTATTAGGGTTGAACATTGGGAGCACTTTCATTCATTTGATGTTCTGCTCTTGCATTTCTTGAATATTTTCTTCATTCCTTTTGCTATATCCTTCGACGATTTTTTGTGTTCCGTGCTCCGAATAAATCTCCGTAATGTCCTTAATGGATGTAGTTTGAGGACTCGTCGGGGGACACGACATCATTTTCGGTGGTTAGTGCGGTCCCAGTCCCTCGAACTTGAGAGCAAAAACCAGATGAAAGCGAAATCGGAGGAGGCTGCAAATAAGGTAGCACAGAAATGGAATGCGTACAGACGGATTCGCAGACAGGACGAATTCACATTTGTAGTGCCTTCGGGATTGAAACCTACATTGATGGACCTCTCGATACTTTGCCGACTCCGCCTTCTTCTTTTATTCTGCCCATCGGGATTTATAAAGTGCTTAGATCCTCGCTACCGTGTACAGTTACAAAAAACGAGTTATACCGGGTATGATATGACAGTTATCACATTTTTTATCAATACCAAACTGTATAGATTTTCAGTTTCTCATTTTCTCATGTACAGGATTCAGCGCTCTCGTCACTAAAGGCCAGTATATTTTTATTGTCGCTAATACTTCAGGAAAACTCCAGGTATACAGGGGTCCGGAATAAAATTAATATTTTTTTAACCAGTATTTTAGGATTGATTTCAAATTGTACGCATTTTTTGTCAATAAAATGAACATTTTTTTTCAGCTCCTTAGCTGCAACCCTCCCTAACTTGTTTTTTAAAAATTCAAACCTATGTCGTGTATGGGCTCATTGAAAAGCTCGTGAAACATGGAATCTGACCATACCTTTTTTTTTTTACCCATGTGGTTACCACGAAATGAGAAAAATCTCTTAATAGTTAGAAATTCCTCCTTAGTGCTATCCACAGGTGAATAAACGTTGCCAAAAACGAATAAGTGGCATTCAGCATATGATGATGTACACTGCTCAACAATTGCTAAGGATCACCAGTACCTAGTTTCTGAAAGTTTACAAATTTTAGGAACAGACCAACCTGGACAGGCACCACAACAAATTTCATTGATTTATGTGTGAAACTGATAGCGTAATCTAGCATCAACATTCTTTGGAATTAATTTTTTCACAAAAATCTTACACATAAAATTAGTTCCATCCCAAGCAATTGTTGACCAGTATACTTCAGAAAGAAAAAATAGTTGTTGCATTTTTTGTACCCAATTTAATGCCCTGATAAGAAATATTTTGTTTCACTCAGTTTTGAATTGTGGCATTTCTGGTCTGTTCTTGAAATTTGTAAACTTTTGGAAACTAGGTACTGGTGATCCTTAGCAATTGTTGAGCAGTGTACATCATCATATACTGAATGCCACTTATTTGTTTTTTGCAACGTTAATTCACCCGTAGATAGCACTGAGTAGGTATTTCTAACTTTTAAGAGTTTTTTCTCATTTCGTGGTAACCACATGGGTAAAAAAAAGGGTATGCTCAGATTCCATTTTCACGAGCTCTTCAATGAGCCCATACACGACATAGGTTTGCATTTGAAAAAAAAGTTGGGGAGGGTTGCGGCTAAGGGGTTGAAAAAAAATATTTCATTTTATCGCCAAAAAATTCATACGCTTCGAAATAAATTGACGTGTTTCAGCGATTTTTTCCTGAGTTACTGGTTAAACAGATATTTATTTTATTCCGGACTTTTGCGCACCCCTGTATAAAAAACAAACCCTAGTCTTAAGATTTAGTATCAAGTTTCCTCTGAAGATGCTAACCTTGTTAGCGAAACGCGCGTCGAGTGCAAAAATATCAGTTTGTTGTTAGGGTAATTGATCTCTAGGAAATGTTTCCAAAGGCAAATCATAAAAATCTGAACGGTCGGCGATATACAAAATTGGGTAATCTCAAACCACAATAGAGAAAGTAGAACATAGTTTCAAAAACACTCAATGGTGATTTTTGATTTGTTTACTGGGTGAGAATTAGACTGAAGGATGACTGCACATCCTGATTATTGATCGCTAGGAATTTATTTCCCAATATAAAACCGTGACCTCATGCAATCAAAAATTTCAACACATACGAACATCTACAGCTAGGAACACGGAAATTCAAATTCCATCGGATATATGCTTAATTGAAGTGGATACGTTTACATAGTTCGGGGCCATTATAAATGCATTAACTTCGCCCAACTAAATTGAATATACGGGTGCATTCATCTCCCTTGAAAATTTTCCCCCACATTATCCACGATTGTTTTGAATGAAAACTTCAATGTGGATATTTCTGTTTCCGAATGGAAAAATATAATAATATCATATTCAAGTGGATGGATTGTTCCAATGAGTTCATCCCAATTGTCAGGTTCAGATTATTTTTTTTTGATCATCCTGCTGTTCAAACTGACGATTATCTATGTTAATCAACACTTCAAAGTGTCGATTAGCCGTAATCGACAGTTATTACACAATCAATTATAGATAATCGATAGTTTGAACTGTCGATTATGGCTGATACGCAGTTGGATTATGGCTATAATATGGTTTGATTGAAACGGTCACTTTTTTAAAAAGGTGCTGAGAGGCCACAGGGTATTATTTGTATAATCCATTAACTATAATCTACAATCGACACTTCAAACTGTCAATTATAGATAATCGATAGTTTGAACTGTCGATAATGGTTAATACGCAGTTCGATTATGGCTAAAATATGATTTGATTGGAACAGTCACTTTTATAAAAAGGCACTGAGAGGCCACAGGGTATTTTTCGCATAATCCATTATCTATAATCTACAATCGACACTTCAAACTGTAAATTATAGATAATCGATAGTTTGAACTGTCGATAATGGTTAATACGCAGTTCGTTTATGGCTAATAATGGTTTGATTGGAACAGTCACTTTTATAAAAAGGCGCTGGGAGGCCACAGGATATTTTTTTGTATAGCCCATTATCTATAAACGACATTTTAAAGTATCAATTGTAGATAATCGATTGTATGAACTGTCGATTATGGCTAATACGCAGTTCGATTATGGCTAAAAATGGTTTGATTGAAACAGCCACTTTTATAAAAAGGCACTGAGAGGCCACAGAGTATTTTTTTGTATAACCCATTATCTATAATCTATAATCGACACTTCAAACTGTCAATTATATGTAATCGAACTTCAAACCATCGATAATAGCTCTATGATCACAGTTCTAACTGTCGATTATGGCTAATCGAGAGGTCTTTGTGTCGATCATGGCTAATCAACAGATTTATCTGTCGATTATACAAAAAAAAACCTGAGGCCCGTCAACGCTCTCGTAGAAACGTGAGTGTTGTGGAAAAGCATGCACAATTTAGTACTTATAACTGTCGACATTTACCCAGAGACATATTTATATCATTTAGAAGTGGGTAATCAGCAAGCTAAAGAATGAATCCATCTATAACAATTGTTTATATGCCTGACCAGACGTTCTGCTTCATTTTACATTAGTTTGGGGTGGAAATTTTCAGAAAAGTTTCTCGAGATGAAGGAAATATTCCTCATTTAAAATAAGCACATCACATCATGAGAGCGAATTTTGCGGATCCTCTTATCGCGTTTCAGTCAGTTCCCGAACAGCATTAAACAATTCATCAATTAGTGTTGATAACCTGTAATCAACGCTTGAATTTCGCCGCACAAATATTGCCGTTATACACTTGGATACCATGTACTAGTAGGGAAGTTTCAGTCATTAGTGCTTTGGCTTTGATCAGTTTGGGGTTATTAGTGCTGCATTAGCGGAATCAACCCGTCATCTTATTACTTACGAGACAGGCTGCTGCTACAAAAATATTAACTGAAAATTCTGTAAACTAGAACCAGCAAATGTGATATATTGAATGATTGGGCTGTCATATAATGCATCAGGAGAAAGCATATTGGATATTTTTTTTCAATAATATCCCATTTCATCTTTATTTCTACGTTTATTTCGTTCACAAACAGGTTTACATAAATCATATGCAACAATTGAATAAGCCATAAATGTTTGCTTCTTTGTTTTGAAATATATCATTCCATTAACCAATTTTCTCCCTCTTACAAACGGACAACCCTCAATAGTTGTAACTTGTTCGAGCTGTGGAATAACGAGGACTTACCTTTTGACGTGCGATTCGATTCCTAGCATTAGATGATGAGTTGCAGGCACAGGAAATATTTCCGCATGTGTTTCTAGTGATACAAGTGATTTTTATTTATTGAAATGGGCATACTTACAGATCGGTTTCCTGTTTATAGTTCTTCATGTTGTATATCTTCTATATAAAAATGCCAAAATATTGCCAAATTGAACGTCTTTATTTACCATTGTCATAAACAAAGTAAAGTAAAAATACATATTCATACATATATTAAAATAAAAAACATTGCAGTTAGCATCGTATTCTTCAGTTTCTTCTTCTTCATTCATTGATTTATTCATTCTATTTAGCATATCTTTCATTGGTATGAAAGCAGTGCAGTCGCCATGTTCACCAAGGCCTTCTCAAACATGTAAGATAGATAGATGCTACATATTTGTTTATAAATCTGTTTCGTGTTTTGTTTTTACTCAATTAATTTGAGAAAATATCCTTTCGCATACAGCATTGGTAAACATAGCAGTCCATTTGCAAAATTTGCAATATTTACATATTTCAAGCATTCATTGAAATTTCGGGTTTTGCCGATAGCACCCCAAAAATTGTCAACACCAACAACAGCATTCGAATTAGTACTACCATTCTTTATATACAACGTGTTGGGGAGACAAAAATTATAAATGTGAGATTTGTTGGTGCTGCATACACGTGACTGATAAATCAGGGAAAGTCGTATTTCGTGTAAATAAATTTATTCAAAAATCGCAGAGCGCTTTCGGCTATTAAGCCATCTTCAGTGCTATACCTGCAAGTAAGTAAGAGTCGAAAATTGGATTAAAGGTCAGAATTGAATTACTCACTCGTCTAGCTATTTACAGGAAGATCTTCACAATCACAAATAATCGTGAGACATTACATTGAATAAACATCAAAGTTAAAATCAGTGCCCTTTTGGGTTGACAATTGAAAATTTTTCTATTAAAACGTTGTTAAATGATTAAAATTTGGATTCCCAACGTGCTGCATGCTGAGCAGGAAGGGTGACAGGAAGTGAAATTTGACGTTGACTTAAGGACCTAAGTCAACGTCAAATTTCACTTCCTGTCACCCTTCCTGCTCAGCATGCAGCACGTTGGGAATCCAAATTTTAATCATTTAACAATGTTTTAATAGAAACATTTTTAATTGTCAACCCAAAAGGGCACTGATTTTAACTTTGATGTCTATTCAATGTAATGTCTCACGATTATTTGTGATTGTGAAGATCTTCCTGTAAATACCTAGACGAGTAAGTAATTCAATTCTAACCTTTAATCCAATTTTCGACTATTACTTACTTGCAGGTATAGCACTGAAGATGGCTTGATAGCCGAAAGCGCTCTACGATTTTTAAATGAATTTATTTACACGAAATACGACTTTCCCTGATTTAAAAATTGTAAATGACTAAAAAGTGTATTTAATGGCAAGCGTGTTTTCAATTGATCCACATTCAATAAATGTGGATGTTGTGAAAGAGGACTTGAATTATGTCAAGATTTGTTTCCGTATTACTTGGTGGAACTTTTTCACAATTCTTGGTCGAATAGTTAGGCTCTGCCTTCATCTAACTTTCTGACCTCTGGAAATGTTTGAATTTGGCATTCGCCCATAAGCCTTATTTTAATCCAATTATATTGTGATGTTTTTTCCATTGAAATAATACTGTTTTATCTGAATATCCGTATGAGGTTGCTACTAATGTTAAGACAACAGGGACACATCTACGCAAATGGTAAGAGAATGTAGAAGAGCAAAATGCTGAAATGATGACAGCAATTGATGAATTAAAATATTTTAATCATCGCTTATTCGATATCTACTCATTTCGAAAACAATTTCACATTACCTCTTCATAGATACTGCGGTATTTTAGGTTTTCGACGGAGATGAAGTACAGAACAAGTATAATTTGTGGTATTTTGCCTTGAGACTCATTTCACCTCCGGTTAGGATACAAGGTGCCCGATGAATCAGTGAAATGTGTTCGAATAGCGATATTAATCAAAAAAGGTATGATCACATCACGTTTTCGTGTTTGCAATACAAAAAAAAACATGAATGAATGCTTATGTGAAATATGAATATATATATTGTTAAATGGCGATACGGAGTATCAATGAATAATTTTAGGAAATAATCTTTGTTTGCTTCAGTATCGAATGTTTCTACAAGTAAAACTGTTCGAAAAAAACGTTTCCTTATTTTATCCTCATCCAGTCTCGGGTTTGGTTACCTACCTGTCAAATCTCAATTAAATTTCCTAAGCATTTGGCGAAAGGGAACTTTGATCGAAAGATGGAAATTAAAATTTGAAAAAAACAGTCAATTTGTCAAATATCATCTATATCATCACAAGGAATGAAAGGAAAGATCTACAACAAATAAATATGGAAATATAAAAAAAACACATACTGTTAAGTTGCAGAAGATAAACATACTCATTCAGTATATATGATGTTCCCAATAATTAAATTATAATATTCTTGATGGATTATGTATGAATGGAAGAATCGAAAATACTCCTTCAACATTTATCGTATTTATTTATATTTTCAATCATAATTTTGCATAAAAAATCTTTCACAGAATTTATGAAAGACGTGTTTCGTATTTCATTGACATTAATTGCCTAACTGGGTTGAAAAGGGGTAGAAAGTTACTTAAGAGGTTAATCAACGCTTAGCCTAAACCAGTGATCGTAGAGATCTGAAACTTGGAAGCTGTGTTCTTTGTATGTCGTAGGCATCCGATAACACAGAGTTTTTTGAAATTCCACTCCTAATTGGGTGAAAAACGGGGTCAAAGTTTGTTTGCACTCGAATTTTCTTCTCCTGAAGATGCTAAACTTGTTAGCGAAACGCGCGTCGAGTGTAAAAATATCAGTTTGATGTTAGAATAATTGATCTCTAGAAAAAGTTTCAACAGAATTTAAACCATCGCTGTGTATGCAGTAACATCCAAAATCGAAAAGACCATGAAATTGATGAATAAGATATTTTCAAATGCACCAGAGGAATGCTGTGAATTCTACCCAGATTAGAAACAACCCTATGTGAGGATGACTAGTTAATTCGAACGTGTCAAAACACGTTTGTGTTCTGCGGAAGATCAAAGGTTTATTTCAACTGTCACATACACGTGAACGCCTTCATGCGGATTCCGCATCATGATCCTACATAGTGTGCTCGAAGGTTTTCCAATTTTCTACGAAGCATAATATGCGATTAATCTCGTGAATTCACCCGTGGGGGTGGAAAAAGTGAATATACCCGACTTGAGAATGCTATACGTACAGATTGAAGGGTGACGAATAATTCAGCAATGTGCATAGATAATCGCGTTCAAAAATTCCCATTTCCATTTACAAAATTTTTGTGATTATATGAAATGGATCGAAAGGTTGATACTGCAATTTTGTATGTGTTACTTTATTTTTATATACTGTCTTTTAGTTTTTTCTTCGATGTTTGTAGTCACCATAACAAATACAGCTATTTGTAACAATAGATGTCTTTTCCGACTCCATTGTGTCCTAGAATTCATATCAGATTATAGCATGTATGAAACAGTAGGAATGGAAGCCCTGTAATGTTCGAAGAACACCGCGTGAATCAAGGTACAGGAGATACGAAGTAACATTTACTTTGAATTTTTGAAGTTTGTAACCCAACTAGCAATTTTATATTTTATAATAGTTGCGAAAATGTTTCGGAGAAACGAATTATAAAACTGTATTCCTCTCAGAAATGTTTTCAATGTGTTTATAAAACAGCTATAAGTAGTGAATTGGCACCGTTTTATATATAATTATAGTCTTTATTAATATTTTGTTAAGACTTTTACAAACTACAAAATGGTTCATGAACATTTCGACCGATATAAAAGTTTTCTAACACTCTCAGAAAGTAGTTTTGGAAGACTTCTTTTACTGCACTTCTGCAACATATGTGAGCGATATTTATGAAATAATTAAGAGACAATTTCATAAGAGTTTTTCAGTAGTTTTAAGTAAGCGTTTTAAAATATAATGCAGCCTAAAAAGATACCGATAAAATGAAAAAGTGTTAAAACTGTTTTCTTATAGGCGGAAAAAGTAATTTTGTATTGGACACTAGGAAAATATAATAGATATGTCACCAACTAAAAACCAACAAACAGAAAGGTTGAAGCCATTTTAATAATTTCCCTTTCAGACTTATAAAACTGTTGAAGACATTGTTTGTGCTTCCAAGATTGATATTTTCACTGCAAATTGAATTTTATTGACAATATATATATATATATATAGCGTATTATTAGCAAAATTTAAGATTTTACAAAAATTTACACTGTCGAAATATCAATTTTATTCTCGCAAACTCAACTCAGTTTGTTCTAAATAATATTATCTTATAATTTTCATGTAATTTTTCGAAAGCATTGCAATAAAATAAATTCATTAAAGCTACAGGAAGCAGTTATTGAATAAGCTTCAGATAGTTTTATAAAGATCATAACAAACTAGCAGAAAAGAGCTTTAAAACTGCTTCAAAACGATTTTCTTTTATAGCAAAATATGTTCTATAAGTTAGTTGTTAAAACGTTTCTGTGATAATTTCGTGACAATTTTATAACGCTTTTCAAATTTTATTTTATAAACGTTTCTATGACAAATTTATATATTGTGCTCACAGGTCGTCTAATATAACCTATTAATTAGCATTTTGAAAGTAATTATTGCATAACAACAAAATAAAACTGTTGCAGCACCATGAAATTATAAAACAATTTTGCTGGTTGGGAAGCCTCAGGAAAACCTCTCTCGGCAAGGAGTTCCAAAGTTCAGCCGTTCTATTGGAAAAAAAATCTTGAGCAAGAGCTCACAACGAAGGGGTGAAAACTCTGTACTCGTCGGGTTATCCGTGTAGATACTGTACTGCCAAGGCTGGAACGATAGATGCCAATTCAGAAGAGCACCGACCGTGAAAGTATTAATAGAATAGAGACAAGTCTCCGACACTTCTACGATGTTCCAAAGAAGTGAGCGAGTCTGTGAGCGAAGAATCACCAACAAGTCGGATTGAATAGAATCAAGAAGCTTGAAAGAATTTTTTGGTGGTGAGCTCTATACACGAGGACTATACTCCATCTGGGCCTTGTGTACCATTAGGAGCTAAATAGAAATCAAGCTTTTGGGAAGCACCTTTAGCGATCGATTCCATATGGTTTTCTCATGAGAGATTATAACTGAAGATGGAGGGAACTAGATACTATTCTGAATTTTCAAAATAAGAAAATTTCGTCCAATTCAACTCACCTTGTAGGTCTTCCAGTTGCTCATTTCATTTTCTGATTGGTGAATTTTCATGAAACTGCCAGTTGCTGACAATTTTTCAGTATCACCACTTCTGTTCGGCTTTGAAGGCCGTCGTTTTTTGAATTTTTTCTTGAGGGTCACAAACTTCAAAAATTCAAAGTGAATGTTAATTCGTATCTCCTGTCCTTCGATTCCACGGTGTTCTTTGAACATTACAGGGCCTTCCTTCCGTGTCAATCTGCATTTGAAATGAAAATATCTAGGACTCACGGTTGTCATTGCAATTTGAGTAGAAAATCCACTCTCGTCATTATCGCATGTGTTCTTTGAATCATATCGCATCGTGTTGTTTTCAGTTCCTTCCACGAAAAGCATCTACACTCGGGTGGAAATCAGGTCACTGAGTAATAAACGGCGAGTTTTCTCTCGCGTCTTTAGACTTGAACATTTATAGAGAAAGATCTACCGGCATGCTACACATCCCTTGAGATAAAAAGGCAAAATTAAGAAAATCGTTCCAAAATTACTTGGGAATGCCAGTCAAAGGTTCGGCTGCGGCAAGGGATGGAAGCAATGATGAAAGAGAATTTCAATTTGATTTTCATTCTTTGTTAACCTCCATCGAATTGTTTCCCTTCCTTCCGTTCTTCTATCTCCTAGCCCGATAGGATACAGGCTGGTGTAAAATAAAAGCTTCAGTCGAAAGATGTTGTTTATTTCCACATATTTTTACGAAAATCTCGGTTTTTTGATAACATCAAAACAAGAAAGAAGCTTCTTCTTGAGATTTTATATGACATCGTAAGAGAGAATAGTAAGAATTGTAATTTAAAGTACCTAGAAGATCGCAATGTGTCACACTGAATAACGAACAATCAAATTAACTTATTTTGAATAATGGCATACCTCAAGGATCTATTCTGGGTCCTCTTTCAATTGCTTCATATACTCCTCAATTTTCAAGGTCGTTAAGGCACACTTCCATGCACTGTTACGCAGACGACACACAGTTGTACATTGATTTCGACGAACAATCTTTGGATTACGCGGTTAACCGAATGAATCAGGATCTGAATTCACTAATATCTATATCGAATAGACATTGTCTGATCATAAATGCTTCCAAATCATTTGTCATGCTATTCGGAAGACAAGTTGCTAGAAATCGCTGCTCAGAATTGATCATAATAACTATTGATGGCATACAACTATCAACTGAAGCTGTCACAAGAAATCTGGGATTGAACCTTGATAATGCTTTGAAATTCACGTCCCTTGTGACTGAAATTTCGAAAAGAGGGTATATGAATCTGATCAATATATTCCAATAGACAATTATTAAACAAAAAGAGTAAACTTATTTGCGATTCATTAGTGCTATCGCATGCAAACTATGCAGATGTGGTTTATGGACCTGGTCTTATAAAAAGGGACAAACAGAGACTTCAAAAATTACAGAACTCATGCATCAGACTTGTTACTGGTACAAGAAGGAAAGAACGTGTATCACATCACCTGAAAAATCTTGGTTGGCTAAACATGGAGGCCAGGCGTGTGCTTCATTACGCTACCCTTTTTCATAGGATCATTACAACAAGGAATCCCCCTTACTTGTTCGAAAAAATATCTTTCAAAACTGACAACCATAACTTAAATTTGAGGTTCCGGAATAATTTAACTGCACCCAAATACAAAACTTCTTCCTACCGTGGATCTTTTACTTACTACTGCTCTCGTTTGTATAACCGGATACCAGCTGAATCAAAACAATACTCAATAAATACTTTAAAAAAATGAAGAAATACTTGATTGAATTCGATATTGAGATATAATAACATTGATTGAAGACAATGGTGAAGAAATAGCTCAGTGGCATATAACTCTCATTCATTTATCATATTCAGAGATATCGAGATATATTCGTGCATTTAACAATGAACTCAGAGGTTTCATAATAATTACCGTTAATGACAATGCTAATTGTTATTTTTTTAAATTTTTTTTGTATGTTATGTTGAGTGTGTATTCAAAATCACGATTTTTTTTTCTGGTTGGATGGAAGAGCAACATCTGCTATGTTTCGACATACGCAGATATTGAATCCTGCCATTTGATGGTTCATTTTCCAGGGCCGTTTTGTGATATCCAATAAAAGCCTTCATTATTATTATTATTAAGATACACTGAAGCTGAAAATAATCCTCAAACATATATTAATCGCTCAAGAACAGAACAAAACATTTCTCACTGCAAGGAACAAATCATATGCAGCGAACGGATCATAATGGTATCATTATTCACAACATTGCTTATGAATTTGTCAATATTTAGCTAACATTAAGTGGATGATAATTGTTGGAAAGGGACATAGAAAGTGAATTCCCCTTCCGTCTTTGTCTGTCCTAAATGTGTCGAAAACTAACTGCGGCCTTTCCGGAAGACAGCGATACTGACAATGCTCCAGTAAGTGAAGTTGGTACTTTGATCGACAGATGGCGACACAAACGCTGTAGTTGCTAGCCACATGGTATTTCCAATAATTCAAAACACGCTTCACACGTATGACACGTTTCAAAAATCGGACGTAAAATGTATTCAGCGTTCGTTTCAAAACCTTTATTGTCCTGCCACTACGAATTCTAAAGGAGAATACGAAAATTTCAGCACATTGCGAAGCAATTTCGGCGAGTTTAGATCGATCTCAATAAAAAACCTTTTACGCACAATATGTCTTTCATTAGGCCATTAATCTTTCGTTTCGAGAAAACATGCCATCGCAGAAGCAATACAAAGCAGCTCCAAAAAGCGAAATACTCGTTTTTCCACAATCATCTAGCTACTTGCGAAAGATTCCGAGGGACCGCACCGAAAATAAAATTGAATCAGTTTCGAGTGTCGAATGTAAATCTGGTTTATTGGGATTTCGGAACAGTTCAGACGGCCCCTATTAGGAGTCACAGACACTTGAAATATTGTTCTATCTTGGCCAGAATTTCGATTCCGTTTGGGGTTTTTCAGAAAATAAATTGGTATAATATTGTTACCGAAGGGAAGAATAATGATTGTAGATACTGAAATATAAATATACTGAGAAAACAACTTAATATCGCCTCATTTTCACCTGTATATGTAGTTGTATTGAAAATCAATAAAGACTCATTATTATTATATTGAAACATTTGACATAGTCAGTGGGCATACTTGAAGACTGGCGTTGAATCAAATCATCTTTCGAAAAATCCGGGACGTGTACTACGTCGAATTCCCATTACGTCGAATTCCCACTACGTCGAAAAGCATCCCCACCACTTACGTCACCAAAACACGATCGTTATCGAAGCTGGAATTCGGCGTAATGGGAATTCGGCGTAGTGCCACACCATGCACTTTCAATATCAACAGCACAGCGAAATTCATCCTTCTTTTAGGTTAGGTTAGTTAGGTTAAGTCAGATTGGGTTAACAGGAAATTGCAGAATATCCGGTAAATTTTGCGAGTGCGTATCACTACGTCGAATTCCCATTACGCCGAATTCCCATTACGTCGAATGGGATCCAGCTTCGATAACGATCGTGTTTTGGTGACGTAAGTGGTGGGGATGCTTTTCGACGTAGTGGGAATTCGGCGTAATGGGAATTCGACGTAGTGGGAGTTCGGCGTAATGGGAATTCGACGTAGTGATACGCACTCGAAAAATCTGTTCAGGCCAGTCTCAAATTACCTGAACAGATTGTTCGAAAGATGATTTGATTTAACGCCAATCTTCAAGTATGCCCACTGACTATGTCGAATGTTTTTACATTTTCCACGCAGGAGGAATGGGCGAATTCGGTTTGCTTTTGGAATACCTCGTCCATTGGTAGATGGCGCAATAACTTCGATGTTCGCATCAGCTTTGGTCGGGGCTTGATACTCTGATTTTGATTTTCAATCATCATGTCATCGACTTTATGTTGATGATGGCACTGCCTTGCACTGACGAGTCGGTCTGCAAGTGTGTCCTTACTATAATTGAAAATCAAATCCTTCATTTCTATCGACGAAAGCAAATACAGGATTCACTTCTGTGAAGAAACCTGCACTGGCACCGGTCGGATATAATTCAATGCCCTTCGTGGGATTAGCCAGGGGAGTACTTGTTTTCTGACAGATGCCAGCCTACAGTGTAGGTAATTTGAGACTGGCCTGAACAGATTGTTCGAAAGATGATTTTATTATTATATTGCAGGAATTTTCATTATGGTGTTGTTTTTGTGGCAATGACTGAAACAAAACATTCTTCATTCATTCTGTCAGATTAATAGGAGAAAACTCGTTTTATCGTCCAATGCGCCAGGTAGCGTTTGGCTGTAAGCGTGTTCTTCAAACGTTTATCGTTTTCTGCACAGACTCAGATGTCCAACTTTGGTCCATCGAGTCTATAACCATGGAGTTTTATTTATTTATTTTTTTGCATCCTATCATTTGACTGGACTTTCATAAAAACAATATTATTTTGTATTATCAATTCAAACTATTTCAGGAAATCATATACCAACCTCATCTCTCATTCCTAATTCTTGAATGTCAGCTGAATTCCTAAATAGTTTTCAAGGATTACAATAGGGACGTATCCATACTGTTTGCGCTTTGTAAAACCGTTAACCTTTTTTTTTAACACGCTTTTATTAGCTTGGGTTGTAACTATGTATGTAACGGAATCTTTGAGCATAATTTTCACCAATTTCCAGAAGTCTGATTAATTTGAAACTTTGCATACGTATCAAGGACCGATGACAATGCAATAATTTGATCATAGTTTTCCATTATCCTTATAAGGACCACCAGGATTAATTAATTCTTTTATAGATCCTCTGTAGTGTGATGTGGTCTCGGTAGTGTAGCGGTTAGCATATCTGCCTGTCAAGCGGAAGGCCGGGGTTCGAATCCTCGCCGGGCCACCGTGCTGGGTAATCGCACGTTAAAAGGTAAGGCCTCGTTGATCCATTGCTCGCACAAGTTTCGACTTCTGAGGGTTGAAGTTCGTCAGCTGGTTAACGTAACGAACAATTTTAGAACAACAATTTTTTTTTAGTGGAGTAAAAAGATAGAGCTAGCGCGCGTTCTGCGCATGCCTGCAGTTTCAGACTTACTCTTTCGTTCTTTCGTTCGGGCACTCGGCATAGTACAACGGAGGCAGAAACGTTTTCAGGGTAGTTGCGTTCTCACAATGTTCATTCTTTATCTTACATGTGTAGGTGTACATGAGTCAAGATGCAAGGTTGCACAGTTGATCATGCAGTAATTTGTCTAGGCTCGCGATTGTTTGCTGCTGGACAAGCCTATGTAGCACTTAGTCGTGTAAGATCTTTATACGGTATTCGGATTGAAGAACTTGATTGCTCTAAGTTAACAGGAAGTACCCCATGCAATAGTGAAGCTTTAACTGAAATGATGAGATTGCGGAATGATTCGTAAGAAATATCACATTTCCACTAGAAACTAATTGATGAATTGAACTAAAAAATGAAAAATAAATAATAGTTTAAAAAACTAAAAAAACACGCTTTTATAGCTAACCGAACTAAAAAATAAAAAATAATTTTTAATTAGAAAGAGTTTATATTACGGTAGTAGAAGGCTAAACAATCATTCATAGTCAATCAGCTCAAAATAAAATTATAATAAAATTTGAGTAATTAACAGAATAAAGTAATTCAGAGTAAAAAGCGTGGGGTGCATTTCACTACATTTCATAGGTCTCCTCTCAGAGATAATTACCTATAGAATGATTGTAATATATAATATATCAAGCACCCCACGATTTTACTCTGAATTACTTTATTCTGTTGATTACTTAAATTTTATTATAATTTTATTTTGAGCTGATTGACTTCTACTACCGTAATATAAACTCTTTCTAATTGAAAATTATTTTCTATTTTTTAGTTCGGTTAGCTATGAAAGCGTGTTTTTTTAGTTTTTTGAACTATTATTTATTGTTATGTATTGAAATCATTCCTACATCTTAGGATTTGTGACTTTTATTCGCACATCACTATTTATAAAGCGGTTCTACTATCTATAGAACCATATATTAGTGTTCAGTCATTATGTGTTGTATAACATAATATTGCACAGTGAGTATATGAACTTTTCAATCTCACGTAACTGACGATAGATGCCTCAGAAGTCAGATATGACGTAGTTATTTGATTCTAGTGAAATGAGATTCATATTTTGAAATTTGTTCGTGAACATAAGGATCTTTCGTTTCGCGAATTTGAATCAATTTGCTTCAGAAAGAGAACGCGATTTTCTGGTTTGACCAAAATTTTAAAACTCCAGTCATGCTAAGTGATAAAGATCCTATAGCAAAGATCACATTAAACAGCAAAATATCTAGTTGACCTGTGGCAAGCTGGGAATCATCTTGGGTTTACAAGAGAGGCTATAAAGTAATAATATTCGAACAAGAATAATTATCGAATAACTGATAGATGGATATCTATGATAACGTAATTGAAAAACAGTTGTGTGATTTTCACTATGTAGTCAGAAAGACCCTATTGTGAAGTGAAACAGCGGTTTTGTAAACTCCCTGGTGAAAAATCACACTGAAGTGTTTTTTAATTACGTTAAAGAATGATTTTCCTCTGAATATAAAAAATGACCTTTTTATAACTATTTTTTCGAAATTTCCTTCTTCGAACCAATTTGAAAAAGAATGAAGAATTCTATAAAAGAAGAAACAAACAGAGAAATCAGCGATTCATAGGACGGAAAGCCGAAAAACAATTGTCAAATTAGCCAGCAACTAAGAAAACTTTATTCGAATGAAAACATGTGATCCATAGGGCACTTGATCTCATGATGTCCAGTATCTTGATGCGCCACTGGGAGTACTGGAATTTTTTGCCTAGGATGAAAAATGTACCGTTTTTTCCAAATCTTCTAGTACCTATCTAACTACAGAAATCTGGCAAAACCCTAAGTGACGGAAATACCTCTACAAATTAAGTGAATATTCACATCATTCAGACATGATCTGTATAATTTAGTCTCGATTGGAAGCACTCCATTGTTTTTCCTGAATAATTACTTGGCTTAGCCTTCTTTCTTGGACAAAACATCATTGCAGTTGTGGCAGTTTACGAAGTTTCTACGAGTTGTGTTCGTGGACATCAAAAACATTCGTTTGGTCGATCGCATAGACCTTCGGAACTTAGACGAATATTATATCTAATTATATTATAATTGATATTGTCGACCGTAGACAAAGCAAGGGAACTGGTTTCGGGCTAGACTGGTCTTCGCCGATACTTTTATGTTTTTATGGTCAAATTTCAGTTCGAACTTATTGAAGGATGGGTTGGAGATATTTCTTAGTGTGGTATTCATCGCTTAGTGGTAAGTTGTTTTTCACGAATGCCCCTTGGTGAAACAAAACCGCAATTTGAGTGATTGTAATTATAACTGTTCAATTTTCCTACAGAGTGTTTCACGCAATGAACTGTTTTCACCGATATTTGATGAAATTTATTGTCTATTGAAAAAATTATCATACGGTTCAAGTTAAGAATGTTTGAAAAGACAGGAATGTAATGAATGTGTTCGGTTTCATTGGAACATCTGTTTCATCTCAACTCTTTGGTTCTGTATCAGATAATCGAATGATTTGAACCCTTGTATTCTATTTCAATAAAAAAAAATTGTCGTAGTCCTCAAGAAAAAAAGCTATTATATTGTTCTGATAGTTCCTCTGATACCTGAATGAATTGAAAAGTTACATAATTGTGTTAGGAAAATGATAGTATAAAGAATCATAATTATATTGGTAACGATGAGTGTATCTGGTCACTTTCACCATAAAACAGTTTCCATACGAAAATTCTCCAATATCTCAAGTATCTTGAGAATTAGTGTTCAGATATGAAATCAATTGATTCGTGATATATATTTGCTGAGCAAATATGTCGAATTCCTCCAATGTCATAATATATTGTACCACAATAAACTTCATCTCCGGTGTTTCCAGTTGAACTTTATATTATATTTACAAACTATAAAACATGATTGAGTATTTTTCTTCGGAAAGCCTGTGCATCATCTACGAAGACTTCAAGTTCAAATAACATTTCTTGTTACGTCTTATAGAATCGAATCTAATCAATTACTCAATCTTGGTTATGCATTGCTTGCTCTTGTTTGGTTTCCATCAGCTCATACTCTCTTACCAGCAGCAAGATCAAACTGTATGAACATAACAAGGTAGGCTGTAACAGCTCCCACAATCTGCAATAAAACCAATGACCAGTGAAATGAGATCAGAAATTACTACAGATAAAATAATAATATTATGATAACAGGAATAGTAATGATAATACTAACACGTAAATTTTTTTAACAACTGTGAAAAACTCAAAAAACCTGCACTGTTTGGCTTATCGTTTCATGAACACTTTGTATATGCCTGAAGAAATTGTCACCCATTTCTATATAAAATCTGTGTGGGTTTTTGTTGGATTACGATCCTGGAGATTTGTTACTCACCATCAGCAGAAGCGATGAATTTATACTGAAAAATCCAGCTGCTGTGATGTCGAACTCCTTATGGAGCATATGCATGGAAAATAAATTAATCTGAAAAGGAAAAATACACTGATGTATGATCACTTTCATTATTTGTTGGACGCCCTTGCGTAGATGTCTGTCAGATTTCAGTCAATGCCCTATATGAACAAGAAAGTAATTGTTTTCCGTCTGACAGACACTAGGATACCATACCATGTGGAGTCATAGGAGGGGCAGGGTATTTCGACTTCGTTTGAGATATTTTCTATGTCAGATTTCAGTTTGATATCCTCCATGTAGGGCTCAATGGAGAATATGTACTGTGAACTTTGGTCCCACTAAATCCAACCTACGCATTGAATATGTACAGCTTGGCACAAAACTTATAACGCATATGCCCAGCAATCTCTGTGAAGTATATTAAGATGAAAAAAATACCTATTATATTTTATAATTGCGCCAATATTCATGAGATGTTGTCTATTCAGAAAACTCTCAGGGTACTAATAATATTTTTAGTGCGTTCAATACAGAGAATGGATGAATTATATTTACAGAGGGAGAAAACTTCTGAGACCTCACGAAAGAAAACCATCAAATATTGACGTTTTCATGAATAGTTTATCACAGATTTGATTCCAGAGGAGTTTTGTTCGAAAAGTGTTGTTGAAAAACTGTTTTATGTCGTGGGAGAGTTCTGATTGAGAATAAAATCAATGACGATTCGTGCGACAATCGCTATCTTTTCTTGATTATCTAGATGTTGTATTGCTTTTTCAGAGATTATTTTTGATATTCCGAAACATTCAAATGATTATGAAAGGAAATTATTCCTAGTGAATTCAATCATATTCGCATAACAAAATTAATGAAAATCTTGAACGCTAGCAAAAATTGCATCATTTAACGACACCAACTCACACTCTTCAAAATAGAACCCAATAATTGATAGTCCTGCTTTCTGACGAACACCCAGCCTTCCTGCCAATCAACCAAAACCAGTCAAAAATATCATTCCATTTATGCCTTAGCGATTTATCAATCCTACCTTTTTCATTAGCGTCCTAGTAGTTCTAGAAATAGGAATTTGATAAATCAATTGTCCTGTGTATTTGGACTCATTGACAGTCGCTTGACAGATGGTAACAGTAACCAGAAGCTGACCAATCGGATGGATTGATGACATCAAAGGTGTCATAAGATCTTTGAAATTCTTTGGTTTAATGAAAACACCTGCTAGGTAATATCCGAAGAAGCAGAAGTACATTGAGCTGAATATTGATATGAATTGGTTGCAAATGATCATCAGAAGAGAAACCGAAAATATCTCATTCGTTTCTTTTGACAGCTTCGTAGCTTCCACGTACAGCCGTTTCAGTTTTTCCATAGTGTTGATTCGCTCGATTTCTCTGAATAAATTTATGGTTCCTGGATTTTTCTCTTGGGAGAACGCTAGGATGTTGTCATTTATATTACGAAACTCGTGCCACATAATGCACATTTGAACCAGAAACCGCAATAAGTTGACATCAAATATTTTTGTTATAATGAATAGCTCTATGAAAATAATGCTGCATTCGATGAAACTACCTGAGCAAGAGCCCATGTAGGTCATATAAAAATATATCCAAGAAGTAGCTGTGGCTATAATCATCGAGTAAGAATATAAATAGATCCGTTTGTAATCAGTCCATCTGGGAAATTTTCGCAGCTCGTTGTTGACCGCATCCATATTTTTTACGAGCGTAGTAAGCCGATTCTGATAGATCAAACTCATGAGAATTGTTACTATTGCGGCCGCAATACTTGAGAGTTGGTTCAAAATCTCCGCTGATTGGATCACCAAGTTCTTATTTGGATCTACGCCAACGTCAAAATTATAAAATGATAAGAACAGAGTCACCGAAATTGAGGTGCAGCTGTACAGAACATTCAGTATGATTCTTCCCAGAGTTTGGCTTCGACTTTTTATTTTTCCGGTGGCGCTGCTGATACCCAACCCGAACATTTGACCGAGAATCCAAGTGGGTTGTATCACACTAACGACACTTTCTTTTTCGAACATCTTCCACTCGAGTCGATCGCTGTTCTAAGCAAGCGAAATACTAATAAACACTTCTCTCACATGTCAGTGTCAATATTGACCTCTATCAAGAATGAATTATTTATCACAATGGCTCTTGGTGGAATGGGTTTGTCTAACGTTCGACTAGTTTTTCCAAAGGGGGAAGTTCCAATGGACGTTTCCATAACGAATTCATGCTCTTCTAACAAATGGTCTTTCCACAAATCGATTGAGTGAATGTCATCATTTATGTCATTAGACTCATTGAAATGCATGAAGGATTGTGCTGGAATGAAACAGATTCGAGAGGAATTCGTAAGCCTTGAGAGTTATAAACGAATTAAAATTTTCATATGTCTTATAACATGACCTGGGATCCATATGTACCTGGTTTAGGATAGTCCCAACTTACCTCAACAGTAGGTAAACGGACTCACACATATCAGAAAACAACTACTCTACCGGCTAATACCACGAATGGCGTTCTCTATCATATCCGACAGTGCAGGATTCATCACAGAAGAAATTCCTGCATATGCTCTTGGCGATATAACGGCCGGCATTGATTTTTGTTTATTGGGACGGGCACACTTGCAGACCGGTTTCGGGATATTTGGCCTCTCGTCAGTACCAGGTACCGCTATCATCAAATTGAAGTCGATGAATTCCCATTATTGAATATCATTCTCCTTCAGAGCATCACACCTCGACCAAATAATATTTACGTATACACGAAAAAAAAGCGAATCTCACGAATTTGACAAATACGAATGCGCATGTCTAACCAGCCATGTCATTCGGCAGTCTGTCATTGGTCAGATTCTAGAAATATCAATGAATTCAAAATCAAAATAAAAAAATATTTTCTCCAGATGAGAAAATAAAATTCGATGTATTCTTTCTTTGTTTCAATATTTTATTTTATTTTCATTTTTATTGTTTCTTTGTAATTCTGAAAAAAAAAACAATGAAATATGTAATCAATATAAAGTTCATGATCAGTCTCATACCAGTTGGAAACTGTTTGACTGTTCGTGATATTCCTTCATAGAAAGTAATAATTTTAACAGACCCTATAATGATTTCATAATTGTTATTGAAAAAAATTGTAACATTAATACTTAAAAATATTATTTAAGAAATGGGTATATATATAATCACATTTTGTAGCATTGAATTGAATCACGAATGAACTGTAAGTTCTGAGTTCTAATGTTTGAAGGATTTGAGGAAAAAGATCTGCAGCAATGAATTTCATACAGCTGAACAGTATTGAAAGAGAAGTCCTGGGTCAAGATATATTCGACGAGCTTCATACCGAATTATAAAAGATATGATGAATTGTTTGTGGAGGTTTTATCAACGGAGTTGTGTAGTATTTTTTTACATGACATGATGGCAATGGTGAGAATACTTGACTATGAACCAGATGAAACTGCTCATGAACGAATCTACCATTAAAATATATATTTGTAGAACATAAAACAGACAAATCAAAAACTTTCCGGTGGTGTCCTACAAAAGAGAGCGAGTTTGTTTATGAAAGATCAATAAATATGCGTTTATAAGATACATATATTGTTTGTTCTAAAATTGTTCGTTTTCGTTAACCAGCTGACGAACGTCAACCCTCAAAAGTCGAAACTTGTGCGAGCAATGGATCAACGAGGCCTTACCTTTTAACGTGCGATTACCCAGCACGGTGGCCCGGCGAGGATTCGAACCCCGGCCTTCCGCTTGACAGGCAGATATGCTAACCACTACACTACCGAGACCACTATGTATATATATATGCTGTGGACCATGCAATAATTTCATAAACTTCTTATTTTATTAAATAATAATAATACATTTATTCATATAAAAAGATAATGACATAGGATATAAAGTAAAAGTCTACTGTAAATAAAGTGAGTACTCAATAAGTGTATAACACTTGTTTCGAGAGGGGAATAAATAGCAATATGTGTATAAATCGCTTGAGCTCGAATGATAATAATAATGACATGAAGTTCTCTACATTCCCAAGTCCATTCTCCCCAGTTTCGTAAAGGAATAATCCTGTTTGTCTTTTTAGTTGCTTCGGCTGCCACTCTGATCGTAAGAGGTATACACGGGCCAATGAATGAAGCACAATTACCTTCCTTCGGGAACAGACGTCAGTTCCAACTAAACCTACCGTTCATTTCATCAGCTCTCACACATGGTCTAGAGAAAGTGATGGATGTTCTCAGCAACCGAAAGCCAATCACTATCGAAATTTCCACCGGGGAAAGAAATCCTATGTTTGCAGAAAACCCAGATCGATACGAGACAAACACAATGAGATTCGTTGTGAATCAAAACACTGGACCCTATGGTAATCGACCCCCTAACCCGCCACGCCGTGGCCCACCTCCACATAGCCACGGACATAATCATCATAATAACGGTTACGGACCGCCACGGAATCAAGATGATTTTTTCAATAACAACCCTAATTACTTCGAGGAAAACGTTGGACTTAATCCCTACCTCAACGGATATGATAATCAGGATACTGGCATAGAGAACTATTATAGAAAACCGATGAATAACCATCCTGGACGTAAGAGACCTAATGGAACGAACAGACCTGGATACAATGATCAACCTGACTATGAGTACACAACTCAGAATATCAATTTAGACGACAACAGGCAACAGGGTCGTCGGAAGAATCCACATGGGACTGAGGAGAGCAACATTGTGGGATACATCGATAAGTTCCCAGTTATATTATTGGATGAGAATGATGTACGGTAATGATTAAATGAGTACTTTCTACTCACAAATTGTATGTATAATATTTTAGCAATCATTATCAACATTAAAAAAGGTATCACATCAAATGATGCATCGCGAGTGTTTTTGTTATCTTAAGCTAAAACTTTGGCAAGAACTAAGATTTCTGAAATCTCTTCCATTGTTTGATAATTCATGCTCCGCTCCAGAGTAGTAGTCCCCTGTTGGAAAAATAAAATTAATTTTAGGAAAACCTTTCCATTAAACTTTGAACGACATTGAGTGAATCACTCAGAATCAGGTCCGATTCTGTTATTTTTTATAGAATATTATTACACTATGATGTTATTTTTTATAGAATATTATTACACTATTGAGAATGATAATTCATCAGATTTAAAGAGGTTATTAGAAACTTAGAGAGTATGGAGTTTCAGAATTATCTTTTAGTTTTTGTCTTCTCTGCTTGAAAAAAATATAAATCACAACTTCTATGAAAGAAGTAAAATCAGAGATTGTAAAATTTTTGTGATTTTACTTCATAGAAGTTGTGATTTCTATTTTTTTATTCGTAGAAGAAAAAAGCCAAACAATTATTCTCAAATGGAGAGGTTATATTTTTGGATAGACCTTTGTCATTGTCTAAGGATGTTAGACAATGCCTTTGTTCATAATTGCATTATTACCATTTGTTTCGATAGGTTTGCATGAACATGTGTAATCATTATAAAACAATATTTGGCAGTATTGACTCCAGCAATGGTAACAACAACAGATCGAAATAACCAACTTTTAACCATATAACTACTTTCGAATTGGAAACTAATGTAAGATAGGTAGGTGTGTGACAATTTCGAATAGATAGTTCAAGACTTATGGGTTGTTTCATTCATAGAGGAAGCGATTATTCTTACCTTCTATCTGGTATAACCAAACATTATCTTTCTTAAAGTTATATTCAGGGGAAGAGCTCTCTCTCAATGGCTTGGGAGATTGGAAAAATATTTCATTCGAACTTGTCTTGATAATTACTTCGTGATTTGGCATCCTACTATATGAAAAATTAGGTATATGCAAATGTGGATTCAATTTGAATAGTCGAGAGTACGAAGTCAAACTGCAGTTCTAAACGGTATAGAAGACTGGCTAATTTTACGATAGACCTGAGGTAGGCTTGAGTAGGAATAATAATGGGAACATCTTTAATCTTATTAATTGGAATGAAAAAAATGATGTCCGAAATGTCTTGCCGGGTCAGTCACTCGTAGAAATACGCTCGTCGTCACATATTCTGAGTTAGAAAGAATATAATGACACAGATATGGTTCAAAAAACACTGATCCCGAAGACTGGAACAGCGAATAAGCAATTTGATCTTAGAAGCACCTCCTACATATTTGTACTACTTTTGTATTCCAGGGAAATTTCAATGACGTATCGAAAAGTTATATTATTTCTCATTTTGGCATATTGTTCATTTGTTCTCATCCAGTTTTCGGGCGACACATTTTTTGTTTAAGATGGTTGAAGAGCCATTTCTTGGAAATGCACTTACTTTCAATTTTGATTCTCTTTCCTATTGAAATTTTCGAATTGTAGTTTATTTGCCTTTAAAGCTGCAGAAAGTATTGAAAGATTCTTTATATTACTCGAAGCAATGACCACTGTTGAAGCTTGACTTCGCAAGGAAATTGTTGTCTATGGATTTCAATTTGTCTCGGAGGGCTGAGCCTTCCAAACCATCAAGTGAGGTTATTGCAAAAGAGGCATCATCTGTATGCTGAATATGGGATTTTGTTCGATATTGAGACTCCTTTAGGCAAAATCTGAACTTATGTCAAACAGTGAAACAAAAACCTGGCTCTACCTTGTCATTGATCAATCGTTCTATCACATCAGCTGTTATTTGTTATCCACTCGTTGCCTCATTTGATGACGCCATATGTTGAAAAAATCAGTGTCCACATGAGTAGAAATTCTTCCTGATAGGGCGAGGGGAAGCTTGTAATAACAGTCGTGGATCAGTCGTAACCCAATTAGGGATCCTTGAAGGATTGAAGCAGTCTTCTACTTTCAAGCATCCATTTTATGCAATCAACGTATATATTTTCATGACCATCGCTCAATGAAGTTTCATCTCGACTACGAATTAATGATCATTCGAGGCTGGTCGAGAAACCATCATTGAATCTGTCTCGCATAACTGTATTTATGTTAATGTTGTTGTAGTTTTTCATTGTATGACCTGTTTCACACTCATATGATTTGAATGTGTGCTATAAAAACATGTTATTAAAAACTTGTCTTCCACCTCTCCACGACCATAAATGAGTTCGATAATGGCTTCAGGAAATGAATTCGTTTTTTATAATTTTTTTTTAAATCAGCAAACAGGATTCTGTTCTGAATCTGACATATCAATCAATATCGTTGAAAAGGAATAAGAATTTTTTCACGTATTTTTTTGTAGAGTTCACCGACCACGTAAGTATCATAGCCCAGGGTTAACTTGCTCTTTGGGAGGAATATGAAAATTTTAAATCGCACTTATGTATGCATCTCATGTGCTGCCGACTCAATTCGCTGTTCGGTTGAACGTTATCTCATCTTTCTTGTTTATAAGCTTGACATCCTGGATGATCTGAAAGATACACGAATCGCGAATGTAAGGATGGTTACAGTCTTGAGTCTGCAGAGGAGCTCAACAGGAGTACACAGAAAAATTGATGAAAATCAAAATTTCTCTTAACGAACGAATGATCTTGTCAAAAATTTGACGAGGTTTCCGAATGAGTGTTATGGACTGAGAGGCAGAAAAACGTAAACATTTTTTATTTGTGAGATATCACCAAATACTTCAAATACATATTATCGATTATCTTTTATATATGTTTTTTATTCTGTGAAACTATGCGGTTGATATTGTGGTAGAATTCTAGAAAAAAATTCGATAATTTTCAACAGCTACAAAAATCAAAGCTTTTTATAAATCATTCACCGTTTTGTCGAAAATGTAAAAGTTTCAAATCGTACCACCAAGTTATCGAATGTCTTCTTATCGCCCATATAGTTTATAAGGCAAATCAAATGAATATGAAATAATTTGTTTCCATTACCTATCAATATGATAATTCATGTTCTTTTGAGTTGGATTCATTTTTAAAAATGAATTGGTTGGGATAAATTTCGTTGAAGAAACACGGCATTATAGCACATCAAACAGCCTTTATTCCTTTTCAAATTACTCTTTAGGAATATTGTTATATTCCCAAATTGGATATGGAACTGTCTCTAACAAGTCTTCACATGAAACAGTCAGTTCATTTGTCAAAACCTGAAAATACAATGGAATGTAATAATTCATATAAAATTATGTCACGGTATGAGTTCTTCTTCTCCTTGTCATTTTCTACGTTCGGACGTGGTTATAAATCTCCATATTTTGTTCGATTTTATTCATTTCTACTTCAAGAAAATCAATTAGTCATTGAATAACAATAATTCTAGAACAAACTTGGACTGGGAACAAAACCATTTTGAAAACTATTTTCTTTGCACATATGAGATATTGGTTGCCTAAGTTGTCCTAAGGTATCAGAGCATCGTGTTAGTGCAAAACTGTAATCAGAAAACATCTCCTGGTCATGATTCTTTTTCAAATCTGCGAACAAAACGTGACCATACATGATATCATCTCACCTTGATTTGTTCATATACTCGAAGTTCCTGATTACTCATCAATTTTTTCTAAGTGCCAGGATATGTACTGTGGTGAGCAGCATTATAATCATCAACTATACTGAAATATTTCAATTTTTAATGGATACCCGGGACAGCATGATTATACTCATTATAGTTTGCTGCTTCTATCCATACAAGGAGGGCATAGAAATACAGCGGAATTTACTAACATAGTTCACTCTGATTTTGGTAAATGCCCTAGAACTCACAGGATACATATACTACTGTCATAAATGACGAAGATGGCATGCAGGGTAGAAAGACCGGCAGTGAACAATTGAATCATGGCGATAAATGAAATTTTCAATATGAAAAATGACAAATGAAACTTTCCCTACAGTTTCGTCCTATACAGATATTAAACGAATACTGGGAAGTTTTACAGTAGTGGTAATAGTTATGTGGTATAAAAAGAAGGAAGATTCATTTTTCATAATGATCTATCTCCAACAAAATTTATACGGCTTCACACAGGCTATTATCTCACCACCTCAATTTGCCCAGCCTTAGAGCTTTGTGAGTTGAAAACAAAAGCAAAGCGCAAGCGATTCTCTCATAAGGGACACTTTTATATACTTCTTCAACTGACAGTCTAACCGAACTTTTTCTTTTTGCTTTCGTTTTCTGCTCTGGACTCTCGGATAATCTGTATTTCAACCTGATATGACATGGGGTGTGAAAATATCAGTCAAACGGTGGTTTAGCGATGAGTCTAGCAGAAAACTAGGATTACAAATATATTGATTGTCACGGCAAATCAGAATGTTGGATGACGCAAAGTATTGTTCCACGTTTTTTTCAACTCGACTCTATGAACTGATATAATCCCACTCGACGCGCATCTTCCGACGATTCAGCCCTCAATGTACTGAGTAAACTGCTGCATGAACATCTTCATGAAACCATCATCATAAAGATATAATATAAAGCATTATATTGAAAAAAATATTGAAGAAGCGAAATTTTTGAATTGTGAAAGATTAAGTTAGGTCTTAGACCTGTATAATAATTTTTCTGTAATTTTTTGGGTAACTAACCTACCACAGTCTGACAAAATCAAGTAGTGGTATTGAAATCTATACAAGTGTAGAAATCAATGATTTTGTAGAAAAAACATTCATGAAAATTCAAAATCGTAACATACACCAGAGTGGAGAACAACATTCAGAATAACAAATACTTCAAGTACTCTTTGAACGTCATTATTTTGTGGTAAATCAATATTTGTTCCTTACCTTATCCCTACCACGATCTGCAAAAATAAGAATTTATATCAAAAACTGTACAAAGGTAGAAGGGCAGATTTTCAATCTACCCGTAAAGTTGCTGCGTCTATTAAAAAACAGTTCGTTTTGGATAGAACAAGTCCAATTAGTCGGCAACATCTCAACTCAAATTTCGCCTATCAAGAAAAATAATAAGAACTAATATATATATGAAAATACTTATCGTTAACGTTTCGGAAACTAAATCCGCTTCCGTTATCAAAACTTATCCACAAATTCCTGTTCAAATGCAAATTTCTCTTTAGACAATCTTCGTAATTGACATTTGTCAAATATTTGACATATGTCAAATATCAATGTCGGGGTAGATTGAAAATCTGCCCTTCTACACTTGTATAGATTTCAATATTAATTTTAATTTTTCAGATTATGGTAGGTTACATACACAGAAAACTACGGAACAAACAAATACTTTACCTACTGATACCTACCAAACCAATTTCACAACTAAGAACAAAAATAATCGTATTCATAAAATTTCTTGTTCGTGCTGTCAAAAATATATCGGTGAAACGTCTCGACCATTGGAAGTGCGAAAGAGTGAACACAAGATGTAAGTTAGAAATCTGCCCCTCTACACTATATATCTCAATATTGAATATTTCTTTTTTCAGATTATGGTTGGTTACTAACCCAAAAAAACTACGTAGAAAACGTGCAACCACTACAAAAAATAACTTTCTAAATGTATAATCATATTATTATCTCAAATCACTTTTATACGTTGACACTATTTATGGAGTTAATCTCTTTCTAGGGTGGTGGTTTATTTTTTTTGTTCTCACCATGTAACTTCTCTCTCATCCATTTCGTAGCCAAGCAATGAAAACATATTTTCTCATCCATTAGTAGTCGCAAACTCATTTAAATATATTCGACCATGCGCTAAATTTGTTTATTTATTTATTTTACATGACCTTAACTGAGAGTAGGTGAACTTGACACAAAGATAACCTAACTGCATCTCATGTGTGCAGTTTTTTGCAATCGAAGCAGTACTTCGATTCAACTCTCAGTGACTTTTTGAAGACAATAAGTAAAAGTTCATCGGTGGAAATCGTAGGTCATCGGGATTATTATATTCACCTGTTAGGTATAAGGCGGTCCAAAAGAGTGTGGGATCGCAAGAAATTGAAAGATCTTTGAGCAGCATGTTGCGATTTTGCTTTGCTTTCATCGCGAGCTTAACGGGAGCAGCTATAGCAGTATATCCAGGTGAGTTGATATACGTTTTGAAAAACATTGGTTTTGTGGATAACAAATTTTGAATCGATTTTTCGTATCGAAATAACGAATAACGAATGAGATGAGTATTATTAAAATGATGTTTGAACTTTTCGGCCTTGAGATGGTTTGTCGTCGTAAATTGAATTAATGTTTGGATCATTTCGTTTTTGAATTACGCAACTAGAATCAATAATTTATTAACTAGTGATCGTTGAGCGGCGATCAACATTGCCATATCATCCACGTGGTAAAATATGTGAAAATTGGAATATTCTAGTTTCAAATCCAACTGAGAAGCTGTTTATTTTCTTTCAGTCAACCTGATGATATCATACTATTATTCCACCAACTGATTTATTTAACATTCAGATCTGGCGGCATGACCACTTTGAACATTTTGTTTGCCGAAGTCGAAAAGCATGATTGAGAACATGATTCCGAAGAAAGGGAATGGTTTTCAAGTATCTATTATTCCGAAGATTTTTGTCTACCAAGATTAAGGTTCGCAGGAAACCAGAAAATTTTGAAAACATAACGTTGTAACCGATTTATAAATTTAAAATATTTTTATATGAAAAAATACAGTAATCTGCTGGATTTCCCGAAGAGATTCTCGAGGAAATTTAACTTATAGGGATGAATTTTCACATCGGAAAAACATAACTTTAGTATACTTTGATGCTTTGTAGCTATGACCAGAGTTATTATTAACAATTTCATTCAGCTGTGAGTTCATTTCAACCGGATGGATCAGATAATTTCCATTTTATAATGCATGATGAAGTTCCGGAACCATTTATTTGTCAGATTATAATCAAAATTCCATTAAATTATTTATAAACAATAATCATTCAACATCGTCCTTACTTCAATATCGAAATTAATATTGCCCAGCATGTCCTTCACTTTAAACAGGATTCCTATAACTGTCAAACAGTTGGATTTCGGAATTAATATCTTCATGAAAAACGAAATAAACACAACTACAAAATTATGTATGTTCAGTTAGAAGAAATACTAAACGTACTCTGAAATTGTCGGATTATGTCATAACTGTTTTATAATATTCAATGATACCAGTTTGACAGCTGTTCCGGAAATCATTCAGTTCTGAATGAAACACCCATTAGAGAATCACTGATACTAAATAACTCGTATATAAGTGGTGAATATGACAAAAATTTAACAGTATCAACGTATCAACGTTACATATTTTATATAAATATTGTACACCGAAATTCACCCTTCACCAAAATGATGTAGCCCTTTCAAAAAATATGACGAAATATTTCAAAAGGGGAATTTTACCATCATTCCTCAGCATTATTATTATTTATTCATCAGTTGAACACTTATACGTATTTGGTGGCATAAAGCAAAATACATATAGACATACATGAGAATGAAGTCAACTATTCAGAATTTATTGAGATTTCAAATTGAGATCGCAGCGCCAAATTCAGAAAACTTCAACTTATCTGCAAGCACCACTTTGACCACTACTGCTACTTCAGGTTTGGACTTGTTGTTGTTTGAAAATTCAAAACCGTGAAATTTTCTGAGCGACTATTACAGTTCCCAGTGATTTTTCACTTTATATGTGAACTTTAAC
Organism: Zygogramma bicolorata; assembly: GCA_032362365.1. NCBI lineage: Eukaryota > Metazoa > Arthropoda > Insecta > Coleoptera > Chrysomelidae > Zygogramma > Zygogramma bicolorata. The sequence continues at coordinate 802,865 of JAVJAQ010002096.1, forward strand.
CATGAATTGTGCTTGATAAACATTAGTAATAATTTCAATCATATTCTAAAATTTCGAAATAATATCAATCAATGATTGCCCCACAGTTGAAAAGACATTGAATTCAGAATCGATCTCGAATATTGAAAGTTTCGAGCCTCAATGAATAAACTAGGTGTTCCCGAGATTGGGAATAATTTTAAAATGCTCCCTTATCTATAATGTGGACTGTTCTTGAAAACAACATTTTGTTTTTTGCGTGAGATGTTCAAAAATCCTTGCGTTCAAATAAGCGTTCATTTTTGATATTGTTTTACTCGATATATCGTTGAATTTCGTCGGAGATTTTGATTAAGGTTTGTGTGAAGGGAAACAACTCATTTATGTTATTGACACAATTATAATGTGATGGTTTCGCTTGGCTTACAGCATCTGACAGCTTGAACATGAATAAACGTATCCGTTGAAAGTATTCGACGCAAGACTGAAAGCGAAATTCGTCATCTAGAATATAGTTTTTGTTTCTTTCGAGTCGATTCTGGATCAGCTAGAATTTTTTTTTCTGATAGAAACTAGCCAAGCTCCACACGCGTATTCAGAATTTCTTCTGGCTCTTTAGTGGAGACGTATATTATGCATTGTTCAACGATGAACAGTATGACATCCCCGAGCATTCTGTTAAATACGATTAGCAAGGGTTTCCGGAAATTAAATTGCCAGGATGTTGATTCAAAAACCAATTTGAAGATTATTCAATAATGATCATATGCCGATTAATGAAGTGTTTTATTAGCAATGAGAAAAATGAAATTAGGAATATATTTCAATACTAGTTCATTCAAATGTATTCAAAGATCCTTTTGTTATTCATTCTGACATGATGAGGAACAAGAACTGTAAAAAAAAGTCCATTATGCTAGCATCTCCTATTATGTTTAATTTGTCTCTATCCCAAACAGTTACCATACATATTCCGGTTGAGTCAATCAAATATATGTTTTCACAGCTGTCACAGAATGTGTGTATAGGTATCGTATACATTGTTTCGATATATGTCTCCACCCACATATCGATTTCTTTATTTGATTGCAATATAAACAGTGTTCTCCCTCATCGTTTGTCGGGGGTTGATCGTTTTGTAGGGTCTTTTTCACCAGCTGCAGCTAGCATAACTCCGAAAAGAATTTTTGGGGATTGGTCGTAAGGAGGCGGTTTTTACGTATAATGTAATCTTGTTTTAATTTCGAACAATATCAATGAGTCATGAGATGACCCACATCTTCGAACTCGACAAACAAGTTCTCATGCTCGTTGGAACAAGAGAAAAGGTTTGCCATCGATGATTTTGCCACTAGAAGTGAGCAAGTTGAGAAGGGAATTGTAAAGCATAGTATAATATTAATCTAGCAATTAATTGTCGGGTTATCAGTCAAAAATTGATAAATCTTTCATTCATATGGGTAACAAATCTCAAATCATACACCCATTGGGTAATGAGAACAATATGACTAAATAAAACACTGTATGCAAGATCAACCAATTCATTTGGGAATTGACTTCAAACAGAATAAAATGTGTAAACTTCTTGTGGAAAGCATGTCCGAATTTCATTCATTTCAATAATTATAGTATTCCGTGTTTCCAAACTTCCAATTATTGGAGTACCAAGAAAATGGCGAATTTAACTTTGTCATGAAATATTGTGTGCGTTCACAAAATTGCGGCTTGTTACCATTTCGTTGAGGAAAAATAATGACCATTATCATAGACGTTGTTTATATTCACGGAAAAAGCTTTTTGCATCAAATAATGAGTAACTGAATATGTGTTTTCGTAAAATAAAACTGAACTAAAAATATTTCGGTTGAAGTATAATTAATTCCAAAATATGAGTTTTGTGCAGTTACTATGAATTATTTTAATGAAACTCATGCAATTAAATTTCGACCCGTAATGTTAACGATAAAATGATGGGGAAAATAAACAGCATTCGTGACCACTTCCATATAAATACCACTAGTAGTGATAAATGCTTTTATTGACAACTTTGTTAATAAACTCAGTAAATAATGGGGAATATAATGAAGAGTTAGCACTCAATAAAATTTCATTATGTTTGTTCCCATGCAAAATCTGTACGTGTGTCTTTTTTTGTTTTCAGCTGGTAAACAGTTTTCATACTACTGAAAGTGAAAAAAATATGCACTCATTCTAATCATATTAAAAGGTAAACGGTTCAGGGGCACACTCCTACAGAGAGCATAAAGTCATTTTTGAAGAAAACACAAATACTACAATCACTTTTAAACATCACCAATAATGGAATAATAATAGAATGTATTTGTTATTGTGAGTTCCTTTGAACGTCCGCTTTTGCGACACCCTGTAATAGATACGTGTGAAGTTGTCACTGTGTATTTCGAATTCATTCATGATAAGATCTTTGTAGAATTCCGAGGTTGAGAATATTTTATACCAAATTCTTTGTTCAAAATCCAATGGTTGATAGAGTTTTTCCATATTTTTCAAGTGCAACAACAACTCCGATGATTTTTTAATTCGTTTGTGCGAGGTCGTCTAGATAATAAATCCATAAATTAAAGAGATTTTTGTTATCAACGTCAGCTGGATCTCACTAATTATTTATTTATTGCAGATGGTTTTGCTGGAAATGATTTAGGGAATCATGGATCCCCTAATTCCTATGGCTATGGTTATTCAGGTAGTTTTTCTGGTGGCGTTCCACAAAATATTCCCATTCCGTACTTTGATTTTTCAGGATTCTTAGGTAACTACCTGAATTCCATGTATAAGCAACACCAAGATTTTTTGAGAAAGTAAGTGATGAATTGTTATTTTAGTAAATGCTCCTTCAGTTTCTTACTTCTTGACGATATGGGTTTCTCGCAACGATGTTTGTTCAATTTTTATGTAGAATTTTTGCCCGTCAGTTTTTTAAGCAGTGTTTGCTTGGATCTGATCGACAATTACTATGATATTTTGCATGAATTCTGTAGTTGTTTGTTCGAACAAATAGTCCGAATAACTTCTCCTTTCTCGTGGAATTTCCCAACTCCACTTGGAGCCTTCGACGATTAAAAGTTCTGACCGATTTATGAAATTTGCATCCCCTTCATTCGGCATGAGCTCCATAAAAGACATACTTGTTGGTAAACACTTCACTGTTCGGCGGTGAAAGGAGCTTTGTGAAAACCCTTTCGTTGAACGCTGGGAGAATCCTATTTATGTCAGTTTCGCTTGTTTGCCAGAAAGAGAAGTATATCCCGTTCACAGAGGGGGCTTTAACACCAGTTCTCGCTCCATTACATGAAAGAGATTTTGTTAATGCCTTAAGTCCTTAAGATTTTCATTGCGGAAACTCTGGTTTGGCATTACCTATTCTGAAAACCGTCAGGGATTTTCAATCCACTATAGGAGTAACTGAAAAAGTCAATTATTCGAAGGGAAATTCATGATTGATTAGTGAATGAAATTACGTCACAAATAACGGAAGGGATGATTTACACTTGGATGATTGGACAATTAGTCAAATCAGTCAATCGTTTGTATTCATGATTAATTGGATTATATGAATACTCGCTGATAGTATCTTGAGGAAATGATTTTAATTCACAGACTCAACATGCTCAATTTCCTCCATTTGCGTTAAACTTGTTATTTTAGCATTATTTCTTGAATGATTTTTTGACGGTAAAAATATCTCTTTCAAGTAGTTAGAAATGTCCTAGCTGAGCAGTGGAAAAATCATCATTGATTTTTCAAAATATATTTGAATTTATCGAATTCCAAATAAAAAAAAAGTTCATAACTATTTGAATATTACTTTCTGTGGTGGATGAATTCTTGGTGGTGTTTTGAGTCTGCCCTTTCGGGCGTATAGATTCCATTAAAAATCATTTTTCAAATTGTAGTGGTTTTTCAACCTGAAAAACTATGAAGAGGAAATTCATCAAATGTTTAAAACATTATGCAAATCAACGGCAGATAATATTTGGAGACCTGAGATTGGAACCTTCGGTGTAAAGTTAAAACTTTTTGTAGAGATCAATTACCTACATACATAATTTTTGAAAAATGAAAGAAATCGAGAAATAAGCTTTGGGATTTCACATGAATTTTCGAAAATCAAAAGAAATTATTAAGGGTTGTTAACGATTTGAATGAATTGCAGCATATACCATATTCATCAAGGCACTGTTGTCCTCTTCAAACTTCAGGTCTTGTATAAAAATTCTCATAATTCCGAAATCATGAAATGGAATTTCCGCGTGAAGAATGGAATCATTGAAATATCTTGATTTTTTGCCTTCTGAAGAGGCAATTCGAAACGAGAAATACGAAATATATTTTTTTGGAGATATATATTCAACTTACGATTTTTCATTTATGAAAAATTCGATTATCAATTCCTCAATATTTTTTGTAGATTTTTAAAGAATCTTCCTTTCAATGAAATATTTGAACTTGCTGAATCCTATTATAACAACAATTAGCGATTTTACTAACCACTCATATATTTTATTCGACCCTGCAAAATTGTAAATTATTTAATATAATTTCGGAGACACACTGTACATCTACATAGGTTGAAGTCCGACCCATTCAACCAGAATATATTTTCTCGAATTGAAATCAACATTTTAATCATTGTGAAAAACCCATGTCGATTCATTTTGTAAGAAGTGCCAACAATTCTTCACAGTTCCAACATGTTCTTCAGTTATATGCTTCCTCTATAGTGGTGGTGGATTATTTTCATATTCCTATGCCTCTTCTGGTCCTAATGGTAATGCTCTAGCTTCTTCTTCTATAAGCTTTAACAGGAACGGGTATGTGACCACAAAAGCTTCCGAACCAATGCTTTCGAGTTCTTTGTGAATGTTATTATTTTAGCATACAAAATCAAGCACAAGCTGCGAGTGGTGGATTTGGCCAGCCAGGTGGACTGAACACAAGGTCTGGCTTCGGAAACTCTTATGGAACGTCCTATAGTGGGTCCTTCGGGAGTGGAACAGGAGGAGGAGCAGCATTTGGAGGGTTTCCCGGACAAGATGCTGGAGCATTCGCCTTTCCAGGTAGTTCCTTCGGTCCAGATGCCGCTGGGGCTTCTGCATCTGGATCCGTTGGCCCAGAAGGCGTTCACCAGACTGCATCGGTGTTCCCAGAAAATCCAGTAAGTTCGGAGCGTGGTATTCGTATTGGTGAAATAGTTATCAATGCAATCCTTACGAATGCTGTTTTTTTTATACTCTTTGTTTTTCATTGGAATATCAGTAATTTCCAAGATGTCGGTCAGATTTATGGTTATACTGAGACACAATGATATAATAGAAATCACACCACTCCTCTTTCGATTCCTATAAGAGGTCAGTGACCCTTCTGTCGATAGGTTCTTTTACATAAACAGATTCACACGGAAGGGAAGCCCCGTAATGTTGACCCTATATTCACAGCGTGAATATAGGGTCAAGAAATACGAATTAACATTGACTTCTTGGAGTTTGTAAGCCCCAGGAAAAAACCCCTTTAGTAAGTAGTTCCAGATTTCAGCTATTCTATCGAAACAAGATCCCTTATCAAGATAGGTTCGACAGGACTCAAAGCTCACAACATTGGGTGGGAATCACGCACTCGTCGGGCATCCGTGTTGATACTGCCAAGGCTGGAACGATTGACGACAAATCGAAAGAGCGCCGATCGTGAAAATATCTATAGGACATAGACAAGTCTCTGACCCTTCTACGATGCTCCAACGAAGTGAGCGGGTCTGTTAGTGAAGAATCACCAATACAACGAATAACCTCTCCCTCAATAGAGTCAAGAAGTTTCAATGAATGTTTTCATGACGATCTCCGATGAGAAATATATTCCAAGACGTATCTGTCCCTTATAGATCATCAGAAGCTTACGAGAAGTGAAGTATTTCTTTTCCAAATAGAAATCCAAGCTTCTGAGAATCACTTTTAGTGATCGATCTCACATAGTTTCCCTATGAGAGATTATTATTATCAGATTATTATATCAATTCCTTGCATCGAGAAACATGACTTAGTAGGAATAGTTACTACTGACATATGATCATTAAATGAAAATAGATTGGCTTTCTTCGAGAAGAGACATGCCTGGGTTTTCCCATCATCACATTCCAACTTGTTGATGTTACCTCATTCAATCATCTTTACCTTATTCAATTATTATTCGTCAAGTCATCGTTTATATCATTGACGATAATGCCTCTCAAAATTTCTGTTTCTCGTGCTGACATGGGGACTCTCAAAACTGAAAATGTTTATGAATATCGACTTCGTTCCATTCGTGTACATATAAACAAAATTTCATAATATTTTCTAATCATTTCTCGAGATTTTCATGATATCTAACCGATTTACCGATTTTATTTGCAATTTTTGGCTTTGATACAAAGTGTAGGATTTCTCAAATCTGTAACCTCTTTTTCAGACTTTCCCCAACATCAACACCAGATTTACTGGTTCAGATCAACCAGACGGGTTCCGAAGTGTGTTCACATCTAGTTCGAGTTTAACAACGAATGTTGATGGAAAACCCAAAACAGTTCAACAAGCTTCCACTACTGTGAATGACAACGGCAAAATAACGACATACACAGCTAAAAATCCCTAAATATATACAACTCAGTAGAGAAGGTTAAATTTATTAATTCGAACAAAAATTGTTTTATGTTGCGTTGTACTAATTAACTATGTTACTTCATTCCACCGTTGTTGTTTCACTGATTTGTAGGAGCTAATCAAACACATTCATGCAACATCACAATCACCATTAGTTCCATCTCAATAGCTGTGAAATTTCCGAATATACAATTGTATTATTCGGAAATAAAGCGATATATGCACACATGAAGTGCATGCTAAATCTTGATATCAAATTCACATACGTTCATCGATCTGGATGCAGTGTAGTGATTCCGTATGACATTCTCAATTCATATTTCACATCGTACAAAAATATATGATCGCTCTCTTTGAAAAATAGGTAAATGAAATTGAACAATGATGTCAGAATCAACACCTATATGTATTAACAACAACGGTTTTACGATTAGTAATTATATATTTGAATATTTTCAATAGCTTTTTCTCAACTCCCTGCACTACTTATCCAATGATAATTCCAGATAAATTTCACTCTCTGAGATGGTGATCGATACAGTGAGGTGGAATTCTTGTTGAAGAAAACATGCTTATTCATTGTTTGAACGTCATTTTTTGTGGTGGATCAATATTTGTTCCGTAGTTTTTTTGGATTTGAAACCTACCACAATCTGAAAAAATAAGAATTAATATTGGAATCTATACAAGTGTAGAAGGACAGATTTTCAATCTACCCCGAAAAAGTCCAATTAGTCAGCAACTTCTCGTATAACTCAAATTTTACCTATCAAAAAAATAATAAGAACTGATATCAAATCATCTTTCGAACAATCTGTTCAGGTCAGTCTCAAATTACCTACACAGTAGGTTTCGGCTGGCACCTGTCAGAAAACAACTACTCCCCTGGCTAATACCACGAAGGGCATTGAATTATATCCGACCGGTGCCAGTGCAGATTTCTTCACAGAAGTAAATCCTGCATTTGCTTTCGTCAGCAGCAGCAGATTGTTCGAAAGATGATTTGATTTAACGCCAGTCTTCAAGTATGCCCACTGACTATGTCAAGTGTTTTTACATTTTCCTCGCAGGAGGAATGGGCGAATTCGGTTTGCTTTTGGAATACCTCGTCCATTGGTAGATGGCGTAATAACTTCGTTGTTCGCATCAGCTTTGGCCGGGGCTTGAAACTCGTGTAGGAATTTGATTTTTAATTATGGGAAATCATCGACTTTATCTTGAAGGACAAAATGTTATGTCAAATTTGAAATAATTTGACAAATGTCCATCATGAGAATTGTCTTTACGAGGTATTTGCATTTGAAAAGAAATTTGCCTAGAAGTTTTCAGAATTGAAGCAGATTTAGTTTCCGAAACGTTAACAGATAAGTATTTTTATATATATCAGTTCTTATTATTTTTTTGATAGGCAAAATTTGAGTTACACGAGAAATTGCTGACTAATTGGACTTGTTCTATCCAGAAAGAACTGTTTTTCAATAGACGCAGCAACTTTTCGGGGTAGATTGAAAATATGCCCTTCTACACTTGTATAGATTCCAATATTAATTCTTATTTTTTAAATTGTGGTAGGTTGCAAACCCAAAAAAACTACGGAACAAATGTTCATTCAACTTCCTTTTTTTTACCAAAGAGTGGAATTATGGATAATACTACTTCTTCAATAATAAAATGCCCTCGAAACAATACATAATATATTAATATATCCTCTCGCCATCAAATATCAGTATATATCCTAAGGAATACATGATTTTCCTATTCATACAGAGATAAAGAGTAAAATAACAAAGGACAATTTTCAATCCATTCGAATCCCTTCTTTGACATCAACTCAAACGTTGAACTAGAATGAATATCTGAAAAAAATTGACAATGAACGCAAACTCAATGTATGTATCATATATTTCATTGGACTATTCCAAACAATACAAGTGAAAGTTATACATCCTCAAAAGAAAATTGAAATGAACAGGCAGGAATTCATTGATAGATATTTTGAATAGAAATAAAGCGGTGGATTATTCAGAAAAAACACAAAGAAAAAAATATTATACAGTATCTCAGACCATGCATGAAGAAAGCACCTAGTCCCGTGACAAAAACCAGATACGGCATTTCTTCTGAGAATTCAATGTACTGGTATCTACCAGGAGAGTAGTTGTTTTCTGATGGATCTCAGCTCATCAATTGATTTCAGTTTATTGATTTTCATTTAAATACTGATGATCATACAAATGAAACTTATTGAATAATTTCGTGAATTAAACATGCTTCAAAAAATACGCTCGCAAGTAGAACATCAGTTCAAGGGTGCTAACTTATCATTGATTTGTGATCCCGGATCACTGTGTGTATCTCCTGATCCCAAATTTGAACCTCCACCTGATACCCTTCTGTTCATGCTAGGATACCATTGCAAATCTGGTAAGGCACGCCCATTTTGACAAACACATTTCACACCCCCATCTAGAGGAGTCACGGTATGCCTGTGGGGTGATAGTTGCTTGTAGAATGTAGATGGTGACCAAGTCGATTTAGTTGTCTTGAATTCAACGGGATTGAAACTGCTAGGTTTTCTATTAGAATACACATACTGCGGTGGTGGATGTTCTCCAAAATGGTGGCTGTGGTGTGATGGTTCAAAATATGGCACAGCCAACTCGATGCCACTGGGCATATACTGTGTGTTCACCATATTACTCTGGGTGTTGTCGTCCAAGCCTATACTGACAGGAGGTAGAGTTTTTATATTGATATTCACATCTGGATTCGTATTGAACGTACTGTCACTCTGGAAGTGATAGTTGTAGCTGTCAGAATCTGTCCTGCGATTCGTGGATGTTAATGGCGGATTAAGTAAAAGATCTGAGGCTGGATAATAAGATTGAGTGTTTGGAGAGTATACTTGTCCATAAAGTGACATGATTGGCGGTCTGTTGAACGTAGCATGGTGATAACCCGACTGATACAGTTGACCATCAAGCGGTCTGTTAAAATCTGAACCACTTGATTGTTTTGGCTGATGGGGATATGGGGGATTCAAACTTGGAATGAACACTGGTTGAGAATTAGAGTCAGGTGTGTCATGAGTTGTATCCAGTCTGGCTCCTTTGTATCCAACTACTACTGGTACATCTGGTGTTTCTCCGATGGGTTCGGTTTTATTTTGATCGAGATCAACCTTTGTTTCTATATGTACCAAAACGTCGGTCTTCACTGAGTTTCCTGAGTCGTTTATCGATTTAGTTGTGTTGCATCCTCCTTCTACGCAGACTATTCCTAGTTTATCAAAGTTGTCAGTGGTTTCCACTTTTGTTATTACGTTTCTATGTTTAGCTGGAAGTTCGTAGGAATTTCTACGACCAATGTCATAGTTTCTGAATGACGTATGACTACTTGTGGGACCGAAGTCTAGTTTGTCATCTATACCAATCGATTCAGCTGAAAAAAAAAAACAATATTTTCATTGCGTTTTTGTACGTTCATATTCTTTTTCCAATATTGGGATTATCAACTAAGCGAAATATCTCGGTTGAGATTTCAATTTCATTAATGTAAATGTAGTCCACAGAATTCGGAGATTATGCTTTCTCGTGATTCGGTTCTCAGTTAGTTCAACAAGTAATATTGAGTGGTTAGGTTTGCCACATGTTCTTGTGAATACCAAACGGCAACCTACCGAGTAATATAATACGCAATAACCCAAAATATCAACCGCACAGTGATAGATAGGGATGTTGGCTGTTTCTGACCCTACTGAACATGTTAGAGTGAATCGCATTATCGATTGCTTCCTAGATAATAATTGTCGGATAGTATACCTAGTGAATGACAGAACTATCGTGACATTTTTGTTTTATTCATTGTAGATGAGAAATGATATTTGCATTCGTTTGGATTTTTTTGAAAAAAATGGCATTACTGCATCATTAGGTATCTGAAGACATCGACGTTTGCTCAAAAATGGTTATAGACTGTGAATAATTTTTCTTGAATACCTCTGCCCTGTGGAAAGCTTCAATAATTGGACAGAAAAACAAGCGTCAGTCGCTAGAACTGACCTGGCAATGAAAAAATTGTTATTATTATTATTGCATAAACTATTTTCATGAGGTTCCTCACTCCCTGTGAACGAAATTTCGTCAGGTGATGTCGAAATAGATTCAATGAAAATTTATAATGTTAAGTGTTATCTGAGCTCACGATGGCCTTCCTGATATTGCTTGTTAATTATTAATATCCAATTTTCTGTTATATCGTTACCCGAAAGTTGAAACGATCGGATGCAATTGTTTGTGCAGCTGTAGCTCCAGAGACGATGTTTTCGTTGAGATGGAAAAAAATTCCGTTCTTCATCTGATTGGATGGCTCTCTTATGATATGAAAATTGAAACCATGCATTCCATACTGAGGTAAACAGAAAGATCAATTTGTGAATGCAGTGTTCATGTAACGAGAAAATTTTCCATGATCAAAACATCATCAATTCGTTGTCCACTTTATACTCGAGCGTAATTCGTATTCAGTGTCCACCATTAGTAATTTTGCTGTCTACTTGTCAATTCGGGGCAAGTGCTCGTCACATGAAAATCCTTTTCTCATTTTTCAAACTTTTATAAGCTTTTCAACCCCTCTATGAATGCGCCCTTTTCATGGACGATTGAATGCGTATTTAATTATAGCAATCAGAGAGAGGGTATGCCTTTTATTTGTGAGTCTGGAGACCAGTCACATTTCCTTTCTTTGGGATCGTTTCTTAATGGTATGATTAATCTGGGAACTTTCTGGAGATTGGATTTTCCTTATTTTACTCGACATAGGAAAGCATAATAATGTGAGTCTAATGAAGCACAAGGGCTGGGAGCTATGTTGGGTCTTCAACATTTCTAGATCCAGATCAAAAGTCGAATCGAGAGCGTCATTGAAGTTAGCACTTCCTAGTTTGATTTGCTTCAGTCATGATTCTAATGAACTATTATACGTAAACCGCCAAGAGAAGGTTCAAATTACCAACTGCTTTTCAGAATTCGAACAAATTTCTCTATCGAATTCAATTCTATACGAAAAAATTCGCGAAAAGACATATCATGTTGATTATATTCTCATCTATGTATGGCCTGAAGGTAGAAGAATTATCAAAAATGTACTCACAATGGAATATAACAAAGAACAAGAGAACCACTACTTGAAACCCCCTCTGATACATAATTTTCACTTCTAGTCACTTGTAATCCGTTTCTGAAACTGAATTGACAGTTTGCGTGAAGATAGATGCCTGTGGCGTGACAAATCCTGGTCGAACAATTACCTATTTCTAAATAAAATTATAATATGGATGTTGGTCTCCTTCATCTTATTGTCAAGGTTATGAATGAAATGTTCTGTTTGAATATAATTGCGATCATTAGGATTTTTCAATTTAGCCTCTAGTGGTATCAAACCCGTCACCAGACATCAATATTAATAACAAGATTAACGTGTTTCAGAATTTCGTTAGGGCAGGTTCACACCTTGCTGCCAAACACACCGTTAAGAAATGGGACCCACAGTTTATCAGAAACCAATGGTGCAATGTTTCTCATAAATTGACATTATCCAGGGAGTGAGGTATCGGGTTGATGACTTCATACATTCCATTTGAAAATAGCTAAGAATGAGTTTTGGTCGATCAGTACACAGTTTTTTAAAAGATGAACAACTAATTTTTCTTCTCAGTTTTTTTAGGTTTTCGACCTACCACAATCTGAAGGAATAAGAGTTAATACTGGAATTTATCCAAGTGTAGTACAGGATTTTTAGTTTGTACAGTTGTATGTCTCCACTGTGGGGTGTGTTACAATTTTCGATTTCTATGTATTTACCCCGAAATTCTCTGGGTATCCATTTTCTTTCAACACTGATTTTGTGAACTTGATCTCCTCATCGACCCTTTACGATGAACTGCTTACCATTTTTGTTCTATCATGAAGACATTTTACTATACCTTTTTTGGCCCTTGTATGTTGGTTCCAGTTATTTATTCATCCAGTAGAAACAAACAGGCAGAGCGCAGAGACCAATTACATATTTCTTAATAATTCTGAGTGCTTAGGTATATTGAACGCAACATGCAATAAGTAATAATAGTAATGATAATACCAATAATAATACTAATGATAGTGATAATGTTAATACAAATGTAATAATCAAAACTTATAATGCTAACAGTGTATAGGTTTATTTTGATTGAAGAGGACTGTCAATAGTAGTTAAAACAAAATGGGAAGTTATAGTGAAGCTATCTGTTGGTATGTGTTTTCTTTCGATATACGCTTGTGTTTCATAATTTGTTGATTTCTTCATCATTACTTCTAGAGAAGGAACTTCATCATAATTTTCTATTTCCAATTTGAAGTTCATTGTTGACTCTTGTTTGTTAAGGTGTTTCAACAAAAACCAAGAAGTTCATTTCGTCCATGACGAAAACATCATCCACATATCTCCATCATACTTTTGGTCCATTTAAATAGCTTTCTACGGACAAATCCTCAAAATACTCTATATAAATATCGCTCAGAATTGAAGAAAGGGGAAACCCATAGCCATCCCAAATTCTTGTAGATGAAATTCATTTTTGGATTGAAAATATGTTTTATGTACTATGTAAGGATATCCATTATAGCATCTACATTCAACGTTGTTTGATTGATCAGTGTTCCACCATTCTCTGATTTGGACTTGACGATTTCTGAAGTTTTGTTTAGAGGTAAATACACTTTTTACATCGAAACTCACTAACATGTCCCCAGCTTGTATTTCTATCTGTTCCAATTTTTTAATGAGATGTGGAGTATTCTTCATCAAGCTATTTCCTTTACCAGATCGTTTTAATATTTGCAGTATGTACCACTAATCTTCCACTTCTGAAATATCACTGCTTTTCTGTGTTGTCCCAACTTTATCAAATTAACTTTCATTCACTGTTGGATTGTGTAAGATGATCAATGGAAATCCTAATTGAAGTTCAATCACCTCCGCATTGATCAGCTGTCAGTGTTGAATAATATGTGACTGTGTTGTTATATTAGAAAGAAAAAAATCACGTTATTTCTGCTACGTGGAATATTAAGTGAATTCAAGTATATCATCTTTCACTGAGTACTTATAATATTGAAACTGAAGAACCTTCCTGTCATTGATCTCCCTTGTCACCATTTGAGTGTCATTTTATTCAACTGTGTCATCTCTATCGCCGGTAAAAATGTGTTCAAATGATTTAGAACCATCAATGTCCGTTCTTGATATACATCTTGGGTTTACTCTTTCGTACTTATAGATCACGATGTTTCACCGATATATTTATGACCACACAAAATTTGACAAATTGAATTCTTTATGTTTTCCATTCGTTAGTGTGTGTATTGAACGTGAGGATTTTTTTTGTTTTGTATGTTGTTATACAACAAGTATGTTAGAATAACATTCGAAACAACAAATACTCCATATTCAACAGTGACATATACTAATCCGACAGATAACAGAAAGAACTGTATTTATTAAATTCCTTGTTCGTGCGGTAGTAGTAGTAGTAGTAGTTTATTAATCACCAAATTACATTTGTTTATAAAAGCATACAACAGAAAAATGGGCGATTAATATACGTAGAAGGAAAACCGAGTCTTATTACGGAATTTTTATCATCGGAAAAATAGGTACTGATGATTCACTTAAGTTTTTGGAAAACTTGTCTGTGAAACATCAATATCGAGATTTTTCCTTTGAAGATGGTCAAGATATAATGTATTTTGAGATACTCGGCCAGACAGTATAATGCTTATATTCCTAGTAGTATCAACAATAATTTTCATTCCTTCCTAAAAAAGTAGTTGATGATATTCTAAGTGTACTACAATAAAACATCAAATATAAAATCTAAGACTATAAAATTCCCATGTGTGTGAATTATGTAAAATATATAAAGTATAAAATTTTTAAATGTGTAAACGTATAAAAATATTTTGTCACAATATAAAATATAAAATCGTTTCGAATAAAAAACAAAGTATAACAACAAAAATAAAGTATACCAAATTATAAATGGGGATGTAAAATATGTTTAAAAATTGAGAGAATTAATTTAGTAGAAATTGTTCATAGTAAAGTTATATTTTCATTTTTGAGCCATTTGATCACTGAAATTTTGAATAATTTGTACACATATTCCATTTTTATATATCGGTGCAACGTTTAGACCTCTAGAAGTGCGAGAGAGCGAACACAAGATGTACATCAATAACCGACAGATTGGTGGTTCTAAATTATCAGAACACATCTTTACTGCCGATGGAGATCACACAGTTGAATGGAATGACACTCAAATTATGGCAAGGGATAGCAATGGAAGGAAACGGAACTTGAAGGAATCTGCTTTTATCATGCTGTCTGACAACAGTTGCATTTCAACGAGTTCTTTTATCCAACTTTCCCAACCTGGAAACGAGATAGACGTTATTTCGACCAATCTTGAATGATTCATGAAAATAGCGCCGATATGAATATACCAACTAAAGATATTGCACTTATTATTCAGTGTATTTCCGGAGATATTCATGACGGATATCCTGCAAATATATTTTGAACGATTCTGTAAATGTATTGGGTATTTCGCACCATCTGGCTCCTTCAGAAGCCGAGCATGTGGAGTAAAATGGAATCATTTTTCAATTCCGTGGAATGCTCGAAAAAATCCAATCGAGTTGTACCGATCGCAGAAAAACTCGGATAGATTGTGAACGAATATTCAATTTAGATTTCTTGAGCGTTCAGTGGAAACTTACGTTCCATGGAATATCTGTATTTTGAGTGGATAACTGACTGGTATTGAAAATCGAATTGATTGTCAAAAATCCAAAAATCATTTTTCAGAATAAAAATTTGGGTATTTTCAGCAACAACCACAGAATTTTCAAAATTGTTTTTTTCATGAGAGTGATCTATATTTTTGGATATATTATTGCTCCATAAAATTCCTGCTCTTTCGAGTGTAACCTCGAATATTTTTCAAGTTGTTTTGTGTCGAATCAGCCTTGGCAGATTTTAGTCACATTCGGCCAGTTTTTCCATTTCAATTTTCTTCGGTCATATCTCTGATTTAATGTTTCCTATATCCCTTTCCGCGTAATTTTTTTTAGCGGGCCAGAGTAGGTCTAGACGTACCTATAATAGTTGAGGTTTCTTCATTTGTCTCTTGATGTTTAACTATTTTGGATTCAGGCTGGACTTACGCAAATCTGACGATTTTGGTGATGAGTGTAGTAAAACTTTCAGGTCATAAAAAAGTATGTGGTCCAATTAGAAAAACTATCGTGTTTGTGGAAGTCCTGCCAATTTGTCGGTTGTCATTATGTTATGATTTCCATTTACTCTTTGATATTCGTAATTCAAATTATCAAATGAACCTTGAAAATATTGATTAATATAGCAATGACTCTGGAAGCAATAAAAGTAAAACAATAATCTCAGTACATAAAATGGGTAGGCATTGTTTGCAAACGGTTACTGAATGTTATTGTTCCGAAATTTCAATCTATCAATATAATACACTTTTATTCATGAAGAACACTGCCCTCAGGTGGGGAGTAGTTGAACTACGTGAGCTGTGGTGACCTGTTTTGATAGAGTTTGGTAAGTATCCACTAAGGGTGCGTTGCGTTCTACCTACAGTCTCCGAACATACCTGAATGATGCCTATTGCAAAATTCACCGAATATTCTGCAATTTTTTATTTACCCAACCAAACCTAACTAACCTGATCCAACCGAACATATTCATTGTGGACCTATCGACAAGAAGGATGAATTTTGCAAATTGAATCATTCCGGTATGTTCGGAGACTGTGGGTATATGGATTCGAGAAGATCTCATTTACTTCATTTCGGCTCTATCGATGATAGCAGGTAGTGTATTTGCTGCAAGCCATTCGAAAATATGAACATTGGGTTCTCGAAGGGAATCAATTGCTCCACCATGGGAATAATGATGCCAGACAGAAAAAAACGAACGATAACAAATTCAGAGAAAAAAGTTCGGTACATACCTAAATGTAATCTGAAATGTGTTCATGAAATACAAAGCGCGTGAAAACATATTGCAGTTAGGAAGAGCAGACGATGCGACATACATATTACAGACAACTCATCATAAATCCAACTGATTAAACCGATGAATTGATCTTTTGGTCCATGAAACATAATCCAGTGTTTTTTGTTGAATCCATGGAATATTTATGAATTGGAAAAGTTGATTTTTCTGACACTGGCGCCATCTTTGCGTCAGATATTGCGGCATCAGTCGTGCAACTGCTTCTGCTGACGCAGGAGATATAGATATCTGTAACGAACGATTTGCCTCGGATTGTTCTCATGTTTTGAAGTTTTTGAATGACATTATTCTTGTATGAAAGACGGTGTTTCTTTTTTGTCACTGAAAAATACAGATGTGTGATATTTTGTGTATTGGTTGGTGAACGTCATCATCTCTTTTATTTATCTTCGAATTCCTGTTTTATTGACATAAGCTGACGTTTGAACATGTTAGGAATTGTGTGTACTTGGGTAAGCGTTTTTCTTTCCCAAATCTCTCAGGAAAAAAATAGTCTGTTGTTATTTCGAATGATCATGTTGATATCCAAATGAACTGTTCAAAAAAGTTTAATATTATAATTCCCAAATATCCGAATTCGATTCAGAACATTTATTTCTAAGTAATATCTTCAATTGATGAATGTTTTTCAGTGTTAACTTGTTTGAATATGGCAAGGCATGCGATGGGGAATTTTAGGTAATCTCTGCAAAATGCACCCCTTGACAAAACTTTCAATCTGAAGCCTTGTCTGTTTGGGAAGTCATTAAAAGTCAATTCGAAGACATGCATCAGGAATATAATAATAATAATTTTATTGCACCATATACATATACAAAATGTGAAGGCTAGTCATACAAACTGAAGACAAAATGTCTAATTTGAGGCTGAAATACATATTTGTGTATAGATATCCTTGTAGAATGTTTCACTCAAGAAATCTGCAATATGATAAGGCTCCAATTACAGAGTTGATTAGGGGTTGTTTGTTTTTATCAATTTTCATTGAAGGGGGTAAATGATTGTAGAATTTCATACATGAGAAAAGAGCTCCCATTTCGGATAGAGATAGGTGATGCTGGGGTAGGTTGAAGTTTTTCAGGGTTTCTGGTACCATAAGAATGAATAGGCAATTAGGGTTCAAAATAATGTTGATTCTGAAAAACAAATTTTATGCATTGATAGATATAAAGCCCTGGAATGGTGAGAAGCTTCATTTCAGAAAAATGTTCTCTACATGAGTCTGAGAACTTCATATTTTTCATGATCCTCAGAGCACGTTTTTGTATCTTGAATATTCTGTCCAATTCACTACTTCCGCCCCAAATGATAATACCATATCTAGCATGAGAGTAGAAGTTGGAGAAGTAAAATGTTTTTCCTATATTAATATTTGCATTTCTGCAAAGTATTCTCAAACCGTAGCAGGTTTGATTCAGTTTTTTACAGAGAGAATCAATGTGTGCACCATATTTCAGATTCTCGTCGATAAATATCCCGACACATTTCATATTTTCACAGAAGTAGACATTGTTATCATTCAAAGTAATATACTGGGGTGTTTCAACAGTGTTGCTCGTTTTGAAAAAAACAGCTTTGGTCTTTTCCGGATTCAGAACGAGTCTAGAATTGGCAAACCATTTTTCTGATTCTTTCATAGTTGAGCTAGCAATGTTTTGCAATTCGGGATAAACTTGTGCCTTGAAAAATAATGTACTGTCGTCTGCGTAGTTGATTATGGTTTTTTCTTGACTACTCAGCATAGCTGAGTCATTTATGAATATTATGAGAATTAAAGGGCCTAAGATGCTCCCCCGTGGCACTCCCATGGACACCTCCAGAGCACTCGACTGCACACACCGACCTGACGAGTTATCGGAAATTTTTAGAGCATGTTTTCTTTTATGGATGTACGATTTGAACCATTTTAGAGCGACACCACGAATACCATAGTGTTCCTTATATATAAGGTGCCCATTTCTGTTATATGACTAAAGATACAATGTTTGATATTCGAAACAATGCCCTGTGGGCAGCATTGAATATGAAACATCAATCGCTGGTAAAAGTAAAGTTCAGTAATAAGTGCTGAATATATCATAGAATGTTTTTTGGTATTACTAAGATCTTGTTACAAGCTGAATATTTTGTAGCTGAGATTATATCACCTACTTCAAAAAACCTTCTATCTACTAGACATAAGATCATCATACAGAAAGTACTTTGGTTAATGAATTGATTTTCAACTTTTGCATACTTTGTTTAAACAAATGCCTTCATTCATATCGCAGACAACACGATGTTAATGTTGTGAGAGTAATGGTTGTCAGAGCTGGTTCAAATATGGAAATAATTTTCCAACAGAGAAGAGTTTTTCTTGTAGACTAGAGGTTCTAACAAATAAGTCTTGAAGAAAAATTGGTTCACATGTCAAATTGAAAAGGCTTCGGATAATTTTTTCTTTTAATATTCTTCTTATAAAAATACACTTCTCAAGCAGAAGTTTATAATCATCTTCATATATAATTTCAAGATCTTTCGTTGGCAGATTACATATAAATTTTCATTTATTGTCTCAATAATATGATGAGCTTGAAACCAGTTTTTTTCAGATAACTACCCGAGATCATATATTCCCACCAGCTTTGGTGAACAACCGGAATTCCTCTAAGGTAAGAATGAAATATGTGTTGATATTATTTGAGATATCAAGAAAATATTCATGAAAATTGTCCATGTAATCGCTTATTTTCATATCCTTAAATTTATGAAACAATCATCAGATATAACTAATACATTTAAAGCACTCTTAAAATTAAACAGTCAAAATAAGATTATTCGATAAAAATATACAATATGGAGATCACAACATTTTAGGTACAGAATACTAAATAAGTCTGAATAATATGCAGTAAATAAAAAAGATATGTATAACTCACTCCAACTCGACATTTATTCTTTGAATTCATTTATCAAATAAAATATAAATATTTTGGTAAAGTCAAAGTAAATCATACTTCAACACAAACAATATTTGGCACCCTAAACTAAGACAGTGGCAACATTTTTTCATTCAGAGATGCTGAATAGAATCGTATACATAACACTCATCTAGATTCATACCCGAACCTAACATTTCTTTTCAAACAGTGCCTACTCAGAGACAGTTTTCTATTCAATTCATCTTCTGACTATTGCTGGACTCTGGTTGTTACTCGTATGTGAACCATCCAATTAATGGAAAAGGGACTGTGATCTTTCAATTCACGAAGCATTTTTCATATACTGCACCACCATCAAAGGAACATTTACTTCAATGCATAGTCTATATTCGTCACACGTATCTCGTCAATTGCGCAAAAAATTCTTGCAGGCAGACATGTAGTTGTGTGAAAGTTGGCCTTTCCTCTGCACTCATCGCCCAACAGTAAGCCATCACTGCAAACCTGAAAAATAGATGTTAATTTGTATATAGTGTGTCCCGTTTAGCAATATAGCTGGCATATCTCAGAAGAAATTAATATTTCTACTGATTCATTTATATAACATGGGTCAATTCTCTTTCATATTCTTTTTTTTTGAATATGATTCCTGAGTTACTTTTTTGATCTCAGTTTCAGAAACTAATGTATAGTTGAGTAATACTTCTCATCGATCAAGATTGAAACTATTCCAGCTAAATCACATTGTATACATAGACATATGAATTTCAGAAATAATCTTCAATTGGGAAGTTCTACCTCAGTGATCAGTTTCTTGTTTGCATTTCCATTATTAATTTGATATAAAATAAATCCATCTGTGTTCTTCCTGGAACCTTTGATACAAACAGGCATATTTTCATTATATTTAATAAGATTTACTCTGCCATGTAATTCTTTATCGCCGATTTTATCACGAATTATTCATTGTCTTTATGGTTTTATGGTCGTATTGGTTTCCTTCCAACTCATATTATTTACTTTATTAAAACTTGTCCAAATCAAGTAAATAAATTAAAACGAAGTGATTTGATGAAGTGAAATATTGCAGTGAATTGTCCAGAGAAAGAGAAACTGAATTGGCGATTAAAGCCGCTGCACAAATTTTGACAGTTTTCCATGGTAAAATGTCAAATTTTGTGAAGTTGCTTTAAGCGCTGGGATCTGTTTGATGCAGCCATTGTTCCATGAATGAATTGGCATAAGGCTTGTATCTGCTGTTATCTCAAAATGTAGAAGGAAACTGTATATTCCTCAACATAGTATGTTCCATGGCCGGAATTTTCATTTCAGTGTTTCAGTCTTGTCGAAAATCAACATCAATTTCTATAGAACATGATGAAGAAAACGCAATCATACTTTTTTCATTATATGTACTACTCTAACAACTTTTTAACATTTTTCGATATAATTTCTTTCGCACTCTTATGAGTGCGTTTGTAGTTTGATATACTTACAGTTCATCTGGACAGTTTATTGGCTGAGCCAGTCGGTAGCCATCTTTCAAATAAGCTGCCATCTCGAAAGGGTCGATTTCAATGTAGGGCTGTTGAGCAAGGGTGGTCAATTCCCAGAGCAGTACGCCAAAAGACCAAACATCCGAACTGGGGGAGAAACTTTTATGCAACAGACTTTCTATTGCCAACCATTTGACGGGCCTGTTCTCATTGTCTCCTAGGCAGTGGTAGTCTGATGGGAATAAATCCCTTGATAAGGCGTTATCAGCAACTAAGACATTCAACTTATCATCCACCCTGAAAGAGTTGAAAATGCAGTGAAAACGAGAACTACAACTTTTTAATGTTTGTTTGCCTGATTACTGGTGACATATAGAACATGAAAAAGAATACTGTTGATGATGGAATAATTAGAGAGCTGTTGGAACGGCCATATGGGATATGGGTGAATAACATGATAAACCACTACTGTTAGTGAAGTGAAGACTATTCCAACTAATCCTCAGCTGAAAGTAGTAGTAAAGTACTTGATAGGGACATTTGAATGTGGAGTACTCAGATAACAGCAGAGTTCCATTATAGTATATGCTTTTAAGGTCCAAGTTTTTTTTTGTTATTTGATTCTTTGAAATAATAGCCTCAGATCTGGATTTTACTTGAATTATCTCTTGATATTAACATTTTTACCTTGAGATCCATATTCTTCTATATATATTGAACAACTATCCTTACAGAATTTGTCAACAGCTTCATTCGAAAACTAGTGAGAATGGCCAATGTTATTCGTTTCTTGTTCATAAGTACTTACACACAGTTCCTTGCAGCTAAATCCTTATGAAGTAAATGCTTTTTGTGTAGATATTGCATCGCTTGAATAACTTGCAAGGCCATATCAACGACTTCTTGGGTAGTTAAGGTATGGTGGACGCCTTCCGAAGAAACCTTGCATTTTTGTAGGAAAAGTTTCAAGTTCGTATAGTTCTTGTAAGGATAAAGCAAAAACGGGGCCGTGTGGTCTTCAATCGATACCCGTAAAATACTCAGTATATTTTTGTGGTTCAAAGAATACATGGCCATCCCTTCCTGCAGTAAAAGAGATATTTGTACTTGGCTGGCATGGTCTGTGACAGTTTTCACTATGACACTTTCTTCTGTACCATCCTCATTCGTGTATGATCCATGGTATATTTTTCCAAAAGTGCCTTCAAGGATAATACTACTCAGACGAACTCTACACCTGTGAACATTCAAAATATTTTGGAATAATGGGTTGATTCAATTAACATTAGTGAATGATTTCGATAAAATGGTGCCATAGAGAAGGGCCTGTCCACTTAGGGATTTTCTTTTGAATGTACATTAAAACTATCCAATCGAAGTCATTTGATGATAGGCCTCTTAATAGGATACTACAGGCTCAATAAATAGGCACGCTAATAATACTATCTGACAATATGTTTTCCGATATTTGAAGAGGAAAAACTAGAGGTGTCAGGCCTATCAAGAAATTTATGCACCAAGGCTAAGCTTCAACATGAATGTTGAAATAGAGTGACTTCGTATTAAATTTTTGCATGAAATTTTTCAATATGGTTGGTGAACGAAATGAGCGCTAGAAGCTAGAATCTTAGTGGCCTCTGCAGAGAGAAAGCTATCATGATCTTTTTATAGTTTCATTGCTATAGTAGTTTTCACAATAAATGGTATCGACTGAAGGATGATAATAAAACCAATTAGACCCTTAAGTTGTAAAATCCTAGATGCACATCATAAATGTAAAAGGACCGGATTGAGGTAATTTTGTTTCTCAGAGAGGGATTGTAGAGGATTACAGCTTACACTTCTTGTTCATTTTAGTCTTTGTATTTCATTGGAAGTGTTCACTTGTGTTACGGCGTGCAATAATTTCATAACATTTATTCGTTATTACAGACATTAATAGCAAAGATTTCATACCCCAACGTACAGAATAGGCAGTATGTGGCGTCCGTGGATAAAAAGTAATAGTGCTTCTTCCAGTGGTTCGTTAAAGAAGAATCACTTATCTTGTGACGCGAAAATCATTATAAAAAATGTGTATAGTTCCTTACTTCAGCAAGGATATAACGCGGGTGCTGCAGCAAAAGTAACCAGTAATTTGACGAAGGTGCCTTTTACTTCAGTTAGACGAATTGTTGAAAATTCCATGGAATCAAGAAAAAAGCGTAAAGATTCCGGTGTCACAAAAAGTCCAGACGACTGGGAAAAAGATTTGATAAGGCGAAAAATCTACACTATGTACGATGAGCAGCGTGTCCCCACAATCAAAAGTCTGAAACAGCGGCTCATCAATGACGAAACTCACATCAACTGTGGCCTCACTACTCTTTGGCGAGCTCTGTCTGCAATGGGCTTTAAATATCGCAAAATTGACAAGAGACAAGTAATAATGGAATCCACGCGTTTGATAAACTGGCGTTCTGAATATATAACGTCAATAAGAAAATACCGGTCTGAAAATCGGCCAATACTCTACCTCGACGAGACGTGGTTTGACACGCATGACACCCCTTCCAAAGGATGGTCTGATTCCTCTGATAAGTGTAAAACAAAAGCACCATCAAATAAAGGGAAGAGAATCACAATATTACACGCAGGATCAGAAAATGGTTGGATCCCAAACGCTATGTGGCTTTCTGCCAAAAATATTAAGGACTCTTGTGTTGATTATCACGAAGATACGACAGCAGAGCTTTTTGAAGATTGGTTTAAAAATTGTCTGTTACCCAACATTCCGCCAAACAGCGTTATAGTGATGGACAACGCAAGCTATCATAGTCGACAATTGCAAAAAATTCCTGGCTCAAAGAATACGAAATTGGAGATTCAAAACTTCATGGCTGCAAATGACATATATTTTGAGGAAAATTATACAAAAAAAGAACTTTTACAAGTGCTGCAGTCATTTTCTTTAAAAAAAAACGTATGTTTGTGATACAATTGCAGAAGAATTGGGACATACAGTGTTACGACTACCTCCCTACTACTGCGTGTTCAATCCCATAGAGCTTATGTGGCACCAACTTGAATCGAGCGTGCGCGGAAAAAATACTTCTCCGACTTTAAGTGGTAGTGTGGTAGAATTAATTAGGAACTCATGGAATGACATTCCTACCGAGAGTTGGAAAAGTTCTGTTAGTCAGGTTATAAATGTTGAAAACTCGCACCTTTCTGTAAAATCAATTGCGCCAATTATAATTAATTTAGATGAGGATAGCGATAGCGACACCGAATAAATATAGAATAGAATTGTAACATTCGAATAACTTACTTGTATATCTCCTACATTATGCAAAAATTCAAATTTCTTAAGTTCGACCCTGTAGCACATTTGCATCTTTAACCAGATGATTTTCTTCACAATGGGATTAAATCGGGTAGTTTATTGCAGTTAATAAGCCAATACCATTTACTGTGAAAAATACTATAGAATTAATAACTATTGTTTGAGTAATAAAAACTGAATCAACCGTGATCTGCTGAAATGACAATGACATTTTACCATCATTGATTCATAACTTATCACCCAAACATTAGTTATAAAAATTTTTGAGTTTTGGGTTTAGTACCTTTGTACTGTGAGTTCAGCAATTCGGTCTTGCAAATCCTTGGACCTCTCGTCTATCAAAGAATAACTCGGCATCCTCCTGAAACTTCCATAAGAAGACGCATTGACACTGTTTCTGGGCAAAGCAGCAAGAAACGTTGTTGTTGTTGTGGTCGTTGGTCCGCTACCGTTTTCAATAGTTCTTCGACTTTTTTTATCCTTTATGTAATACAATGTAACGACGACAGCAAGGATCAAGATGAGTAATACTGCACAGCAAACTGCTATGTAAAAAATGTTGACAGAATTGGAGAACTGAGGCATGGAGTCCATAGAAATGTACGTGGTGGATTTTTCGAATTGAAGGCAGATTTTCTTTCGTCGAAATGTTAGTGTTGTTACGTTTTCTTGCGATAGGGTGATGTTTATTATGATGGTTATGTCGACTTCGCCTTCTACGATGCCTGAACAAGGTAGTGACACTGCGAAAGTCTGGAGAGAATTCGGTATCAATCCTGTTCTGGAAATGTTCAGCTTCGGAGTTGGTAGTGCTGGAGAGTTCGAAGTTTCAACGAACATTGAATACGAAACCTGAAAAAAATGTATCACTACTTTTATTATTTTATCTTATGATACATTTTCAGTATTTGTTCGAATTTCGGGTGGAATCTTAATTCAGAAAACATCTTTAACAGATCTGTAGCCATACTGACTTTACATCGACTTACGGGTTGTGTAGGTAGCAGGCTTTCCCAAGTGAAGTGGAGAGTGTCAATTTTGGACGGAATCAAGACGACGAAATTCAGAGCATAGTTATTAATAATCCCATTCCTGACATAAAACAGTTCTGCTCTCAGACCTGAAAAAAAAAATAGCCCATTAACTTTGTGATGGAATTATTATTACACGGTTTATTTTTATTGTCGATCTGTTTGGATTTGAATAAAGTACGTGAATAACGTTGCTGAGACGTGAAGTATATCGACACAAAATCGTACAGTTTATAATGTTGGTTGCACTTCATTATGAAGTCAAGCAAGCGTAATAATGATGGAGCAGAATTTGCTTCAAGCGATATTGTAGTGTCGATGTAGATTTCATCAGTACAAACGTTGATAATATCTCCAGTAGGAACTTTTGTCAAAGCTTCAAACATCTTCTTAGTGAGCGATCGCTGTAAATGAAGAATGACGGCCTTCTTTACAGAGGGCCATCTCTTCATCATCATCATTTCGTTTGCTCAGGGCATACGATGTCCAGGCCCAAGGTCATCCTCCCCACGACTGTAGGAATGTGATTGTTGGGATCGATAAACAGTAGTTATGGCATATTATTTTACTTTCTATTCAAAAAGTTAGGGCAAGATCAGTCTCAATAAATTTTGTGTGAAATAGGTATTAGGAATGGTGAAACTACTTCATAAAGATCCCAACACTATTGCCATTATTGGTAGAATTCATCAACCTAGGTATAGGTTGAAAATATATACATGTTGGTACATTTTGTTTTCATTGTGATGTTTGTGTTCGGCGACCAAATGATATTTCTCAAATCTCAGTTGTGTCAGAAGGATTGCCACATGTAGGCAATGTTTAGATTATTCAGTGAAATATTGGCGGCATTTTGAACAATAAAAATGGACTTGCCCTGATGAACGACAGTGCCACAGATGCTGTACTTGGAAAATGACTGATGAAAAGGTAACGGTTCAACTTTGAAAACTAAGTGAGGATTTAGTATTTTTTCTTTAATTCTTCAATTCGATACTGAGATAGTGTGTGGTAGCTATGATATTGTTAGTCTGTTTAGTATAACTACTTTGGGGTGTAAACGTCAGAAGGAAACTAATCACTTCGTGTATTCCTATAAATGGAATGACGTTTCGGATAAACGACGAAGAAATCTAAAAAATTCAAAATATGTCAGGAAAATTATTTCCTGCATCTGCTTCTGACTGAACAACTGGTCACTTTCCAACCTAGGACAAGCAAATTTTTTGGATGATTGTGAATAAAAACAATTTTCTTGCAATTTTTTTTCCTAGTCCTAAAGACCCGTGTACGAGGGGGAAACAACAAGCTTAAATCTGTACAAGATTTAAAATCTTTCAAAGACCTAAAGACTTAAACGCATGACTTAAAGACTTGAAGGCATGACTTAAAGACTTGAACGCATGACTTAAAGACTTAAAACGATGACTTAAATGACTTAAAATTTTTAGGTGTGCAAGATTGAAAGAAGATGTTTCCCCCTCGCCCGTATATAATCAAAACGATACTATATTTGTATTTTTCACAATATTTGTATGCCTAACTTATCGCCATTAGGTCATCTCTGGTGAATCCTAATCTTATCTACTCATTTAAGCAATTATAGCTGTATTCGGTGAAGAACAAGCAGCTTATATTGGTACTAAAT
Source organism: Zygogramma bicolorata (assembly GCA_032362365.1). Taxonomy (NCBI): domain Eukaryota; kingdom Metazoa; phylum Arthropoda; class Insecta; order Coleoptera; family Chrysomelidae; genus Zygogramma; species Zygogramma bicolorata. Next base: position 830,076 of record JAVJAQ010002096.1, read on the forward strand.
GATTTTTATTCCAGTAACGCATCAAAGAGTACCGACACCGAACAAGTAGCTACTGTTTGTAGTTAGATTATCATCATTACCTATGTGATAATAATTATACACGAATTGCGCCGACAGAGTAGTGTCGGTTTGTTTCAAAATATTTCAGTCGCTCAGTTTCACGGTGGATATTTTGTTAAAAGCTCAGGTTCAACATATAAAGATATGAGATTTGTTTGTAGTTGTTGCGTTGTACCAATTTCATCGATGTAAATGAGTTAAAAGAAGGTAATACTGCCTGCTATCACGTGATATCTCCATATGTGTTTTATATTCATTCACAATCATTCTTAAATGTGCTTATAATAATAATAATAATAATATTTCTTCGGTTGAAAAGTACAATTGACAAAAAAAAATTCAATGCACAATAAACAAAGAAAATGTCAATGTCAAGTTCAAATTTAAAATACATATAAATGAAAGTAACTACATATAACCATATTTTAAAAGTCAGTCAAAATAATATCAACAACATAATAGCACAAACAATCCAAAAGTGCCAATAAACATCCATAAGCAATAGAAGTATAAATGTAAAACAGGTCAATATAATAAAATCAACATACACATTTCTCAGGCATTCGATGATTCAAGGCAAAGCACTTATAATAGTAAACGATATATATTTGCTGCTCCGGAGTTCTCGAATGAAATGATGAATTTGAAGCTCGGGTTGTACCCTAGGTATCTACGCTTCACACACCCCTATATTTCGGAGAATCTTAGTCAAACTTACTTCTTCCTGTCACTCCGTTCCGTTGACGACATGAAGTATTTCCCACCCTGCTGTATTCAGATCACGAAATTTTCGATCACAGGAAGGCGAAACTTACCCTCCGTGCACTGCAAATGGGGGACGGCTGCTTTGTTATTCAAAGTCTATCGGGGATGACGTGTTTTGCTCTTGGGGATTTATGGTTTCTAGATGGATTTCGTTTTTAAATGAGATGCGATTGTGAAATAGGGAAAATGCTTAAAATTTAAATTTGCCTCAAATATGTTATCATCAAAAGGTTTTTTTTCATTTAGTTACTATTCAAACCCATTAATATATGAAAGTGAAGAATTAGGGAGGGAAATTTACGAGGGTCGCCACTGGTCGAAAGGAAATGTCAAGTCTGTGGACACAAAATGATAGCTATTTTATCAAATCTCTTTACGTCAAAAATTTATGTAAACGCATTTGTCCAGTTTTTTTCTTAATCATTTGGCATTATGAAATGGACTGAACATATGAGAAGATAAATGCATGCTTATATATATATATATATATATATATATATATATATATTCATTTTAAAAACCAGATATTCGAAGGGGGTACAACAAAGACTCAAATTAAATGTAAAAGTAAGTAATTGCGCTGTGTCTACTTCATAACCTGGGCTTGACGTTACCTCAAAGTATGAATGCATTCATACCATCAATATTCAATCATTGATAAAAATACCCATTGGCCATCAATTCGTAATTTGGCATTGTGTAGGCTACTACACCCCAAGTCGGTTTTAAATTTTTATACCAAAAATTAATAGAATAGTGTTAAGCATATGGTAACAGTGTTGTTTCTCAAGTCTCGATTGACAGTGAATAAAATTACCAAGCTTCAAAATTTAGGAAATACACCCGAAAATTTAATGTTGGGTTGAATACATTGTAAGACATGAGTTCAATATGCCAAAATAGTGCATAACGAAAAATAGGCAGTGAAACTCACTATTTTTGCCTGGAGCTCATCGGCCTGAACAGGCTAACAGCCGAATGCACCGGCTTCTTCTTATGAGACCATTAGCGAAGGGACTCTTTAAGTTAGGTGATGGTTTATTACTGGGTGTTTAATAATCTCTTAGATTATGGTGCATTCACTGCAGTGCGTTAAATGCGTTAAATCGACTGTAAGCCTGCTGTATGAAATATCGGGGGACATTTATAACACCCCTATATGAATAATATACACGTTCCTTCGTATCAACAGAGAGCGATCGTAAAAAAAATTACTTATAGATGTTCTGAATGTCCTTTTTCTGTTTGGAGAAAAAAAAGCAAGAAAATCTAAAAACCTTAAAAATGTATGTGATTCCAGAAAAAAACTATCGTAGTAATAATTGACTGACGAACAATACACAAACTAGTGATGTAGCTAGACATTTTTATTGGTGGTTTTTTGAAGTTTCACAACTCGAAATCAGCAATAACTTCAAGATGTAAGTCGAAATGAGTACTAATTTCGGGTTACAACACGAAATTTAGCTAATTTCGAGTTGTAACTTGTAACTCGAGATTAAGAAAAAAAATTGCATGTTCGTTCTACGCTTTCGTACTTTATGCCTAAGATATTTGTTTTTGTTGCCATAATAATCGGTATGGAATTCACCCAAACTTATTTCATATCTCATTCCGCCAGAATTGGTTACTGCAAACGGAATTCGGACAGCGATGAGCCATTGAGAAACAGGTATGTCCACAACGAGCCGAAAGGGACAACATTCAACGTATTTACATATTTTCAACGAGGACTGGGCCATTCGGTACCTGTTCCATACCAGTATTTCTGCCCGTGTAAATATTTAGACTCATTTTGATGGGGGCGATAAGTGAAATGAAACGAGAGTCGTCCAGGTAATCGATAGGAATTAAAAATAACTAGAGAGTAAACGGGGCCGTTCAACCATGAGTTTCGACAATTATTCTGAGGTATTTCCAAATTGGTTGGTTATCATTATAAGAGAGAGCGATATTGTCGAATTGGATATCTATCAAATGTTTACTTTAGGTACAAGGAGTGAAATTCCTTTGTTCTGGGGGTATGACAACTTTTTGGTATACAAGAGCGTCTTCCTCAGACAGGAAAAAAAACTGTCTACTGTACTGAAAGTCGTTATTTTGTGATGGATGAAAGTTTTTTTCATTTCTCAACCTTCCATAATCTGGAGAAAATAAGAATTGATATTGGAATATATTCAGGTGTAGAAGAGCAGATTTCCAATGTCAGCTCTCAGATCTTTGACCGTTTTCCTTAAACCAAAAAAAGTGAATTATTTGTGAATAAGTTTTGAAAACGGATTTTGTTTCCGAAACTTTAACAAAGTTGAGTATTTTTATAAATATCAGGTCTTGTATTTTTGTAATTGTCAAATTTACGTTATTCGAGAAGTTGCTAGCCAATAGGGCTGGGTAAAATAGAAATCTGCCCTTCTACACTTGTGTAGATTCCAATATCAATTCTTTTCTCAGATTGTGGTACTTGGGTTAACTATCCAAAAACTACAAAAAAAACACTAGTTGTATAACTAAAGGCCGATACTTCTAGTGGTATTTCAGGAGGCCCTTATTTTGCCACGTCTCATCTGACATATTTCGTTTGATGTTATTCAATGTTAACGTATTCAGATCTTTGTGTTCCTTCTAACTGTTTCACATTGTTTCAAATTGAATTCGTATTCACGTTCAGTCGATCGGTTTGGTATAATTATTAAATCCATTAAAAAAGTGGGTGATAGTAGGCAATTTCTAGAAAAAAATACTGTTCACTGAGATCGTGTAGACCAAGGTGAAAAATTCCAGTTGTAAACTTTGGAATACCCGACATGAAATAAAGAAAAAAAAAACATTCCCGTTCCCGTTCATTTAGTAAACATTGCAGACAGCTGAAAAATGAACATCCTGCTCAATTTGATGAAATATGCCTATCGACGAGTGAATGATAAAAAAGTGTGAACTTTGCAATCTCCTATTTTTGAATCTGAAAGAAGGTTCTCATTCATTGAGTTGATTTATACAAATGTTCCTCAAGAATTGCTAGTGTAATCAGAACAACCCTTTTTGAATAGATGCTGTTTTGAAGTATCATTTTGAAAGATTGCTGTGCAACGGTTGATGAATAGCTGGTCGTTTCAATGTTGACATTTCTATCATCCTCAGATACCTGTATCTAATAACATTGGGTTAACAACTCATGCCTATGAACTATTGACATTTTATAAGCAGTTTTCCTCCTACCTCCCTATTGTTCTCATACGTGCTAGGAAATTTTCCAGTTGAATTGAATTCTCGTTAGTTCATCAAAGTGTGAAATTCCAGATAGGGTAGGGGTTCTGTGAGGTTAATCACTTTACCCTATATACTTGTTTGGTCGATCTGACACATGCGCAGCACGTTTGTTAGTTCTATTTATAAACATTTGAACATAAAAACACTTACCCAAAAGTCTTTGAACCTCAGGAAGACTCAAAAACAAATTCAAGTATCCGCATACTGTGGCGAAATGAATGGAAATCAGTAGAACTACATGACCCGGTGTGAAGAGTTTCATTTTGATGGATGCTCGTTGCGTTTCACATGATTTGAATGGTGTACTTCGATTTTGGGGTTGTCAACACCACGGCGCACTCAACTACATCGTATTTCTTTTGTTATTCACCTCAGCCCCTGTCCCCTTCACGGGTTTGTATGTTTTAACAGCAACGCCCGCATCTCACCATGTGCCACACTGGTTTGAGGCGTTGCCAAGTCTCTCCATATATATTCCTGAACGCAAGAACAGTCGTATATAGCACGGTGATTATTAGAATGATCATTCTGATATTCCTATAATATTTTTAGAATATATATAATATATAATCGAATGTAGTACTCAGTTTATCTATTTCTGGTTGTTCGATTGGTATTGCTCAAAAATAATAAAAATAATTGAATTTGAAAAAATCGACGTTCATCTGAGAACATTTTCAAGTCCGAGTGGTATTCGTAAAGATTCTCAGCTGAATGCATCGATCTGAGAACAATATATCAATTCTCAAATTAGAACAATTTCATGATCTGATTAACAAGAAAATGCTAAGTGAACCTTCAATTGAAAGTACAATTATTGTCGGCTAGGTAACTAGCCTATTTTCTTGTAGAAGGATAGTTTCTCAGGTCTATTTTCAATTACATACATTCCTAATGATTTACAAACGACATCAAATTTCTTAAATATCAATTCCACAAAATGTTCATTTGTAAGCCATTTCCAGAACTAATTCGAAATGATAAATAAAGAAGTGGATTCGATCAGTGCAGTGATGGTACGCTCTTACTTTTCAACAAAGGGATTTTATTGTACAAAATCTATCGTGCCCTCAAGAGCGTAGACACGACTTTTATCATTGATTATTTTAAAATCGCTTCTATTTATATGAATGAATTTAGATTATGATTTGGAGAGTTCTGAATATATATGTGTATATTCAAGGTAAAGATTGTATTCAAGGATTGTTGTTGCATTTTCATGAGATTATGTGAATCAGTGAAATTACGAAATTCGTTTTTCATATCTGTCTGAGATTCATTTAATTTCCCTACATAATCATTTGAGTTTTCTCATTAGAGTAAGGATTTAGCTATACATACTTGCCATTATCACAGCCACTGATTGATATTTTTTTAGTTTTTATATTCAGTCACGATCATATTGGAATATTCGAATGTATTATTGGTTCAATTTTATTTTATGACAGTAGTTGAAAATGAGATAATGATGCATAACTAGACCTTAAGTGTCATGTTCGATTGAAAGAATAATGACACCTAGATGTTAATTGCTGCCATGACAGATAGCTGTCAATTGTCAAAATTATCATTGCTATGAGGATTCGGATTATTGCTGTAATTCTGTGGTCTAGTCTTCAACCTTTTCATCAGTTTTTCGCATTGAAGGAAATAGTCAACATAAATTCTCCCATTGGTATAATTTGGTATAATGTAATATTTATCAGAAATTGTGGTGATATATGTCGGGGGAGAAGAATTATACAATATGATATGCGATGATTCATTAAAGTATATTTACTGATAAAATGAAATGAAACTTTAATTTCGTAGGATACAAAGATTTGTATCTATATAAGCCATCTCGGATGCTAGAGCAGACAGGAAATATCTGGATAGAATGAGTGACCTGTCGACCTTTTTTGATAAGGTTTCTCTCTTCGTGCTAGGCATCGCACGATGAATTGTTAGACCTAGTTGACCCTTGGCTCCCACAAGTTTCGCATTTTGTCCTTTGTCACACTGATGATGGACGTACTTGTGCTATATGGGTATCGCATTTATCTTTTGACTTTAGACACTACGACCAAAAAATTTTGAAATTATTTCACAAAATGAGTTCTTGAATAAATATATTCGAAGCAGTGCATGGATTTATGAAATTTCTTTCTAGAAATATTGCACTCATACATTCTCGTAGATTATCACAACTTGGCAACGTAGCATGAAGCGTACTAACGAGAACCTACGAAACTGAAAATCCAAAAACCGATAATGACCGAGCTATAACAAGACGTTGTATACTGGTTATTCCATAATATCCGCTACCGTAACTTGCGAACAAGAAAAGAATTGAAATCGTAAAATAGTTTGAATTTAAAAAAAAATACCCTATTGTTGTCTACGAGTAAGTACGACTACATTAGGGTATGATTACATATTTGTGAGCGAGTACTGAACAATTTGGTCAAAGTGAAATATGGGTATAACTTCACTTACCTTTTTTGCAATTATTCATCGAAATTAATAAGAGGGTAAAAAGTGCTAACTCCCAGCCTGTTATCCTTGATTTGGACCGCCATTGCTCCACCGTCTGTCAAATCAGTATATATATATATACCTACCTATTTCATGATTTTTATGTTTATACCTAATATATTTCTGAGAATAAGCGGGTGTATACCTATTACTAATTCATAGAAATATCACTTGAATGATATATGACTCCTTCACGTTCAACAAGTCAAATGATAATAATAATGAATGCCTATATTTTTCACGAGTACATAGACATCAATGTTTTGTTGTTCATTTATAATTTTTTGTTTAGAATGAATGTGAATCAAATGGATGAAAGTATTCTCTCGATTGCGAATATAAGGTATACACATAGAAATAATAATAAATACACATATTAATGATTAGATGGTCAGTATATCGATTCAATAACTGTAACTATCCATTGCTCGCACAAGTTTCGACTTCTGAGGGTTGACGTTCGTTAGCTGATTAAAGAAAACGAACAATTTCGGAACAATTTTTATTGGCGACAGATAGTTATTGCGCTATTGATGTGTGGGAGCGGCTTGAGGTTGATAATACGAATCTTTTTTTCAATCAAATAACCCGACATGAATATTCTGGCAAATCATTATTCATATTTTCAAGTCCATCATTATCATAAAATCTTATTTTTTTAAGCTGCTAACTCAGTTGGCGTAACACACATCCTGTCCCTGTGTTTTAATTTTGTGTTGAGAGTAATTATTGATCTCTGTTCGATTTTTTTTTGAGACTGAAATCTCAAAATATCTTTGTTCCCAATGGAAAAATCAAGCTTTCATTATGATGATGCAAGCAAAATACCGATATTATAAATTAAGCCAGTTTATAAATAAAGAAATAAATTATTCAACCTATGATCTAGAAACTACGACGGCGTGTTACTCACTTACGACGGCGTATAAGGGTCACTGTAAAAATAAAAAATATCGCCATTGACAGATTTCAATCTGTCAATGACAGATTATAATCTGTCAATGACAGATATTAATTTGTCAAAGCCAGATTGAAATCTGTCAATGACAGAATAAAATCTGTCAATGACAGATTAAAATCTGTCAATGACGGATTAAAATCTGTCAATGACGGATTAAAATCTGTCAATGGGGTATTGACAAATTAAAATCTGTCATTGACTGATTTTAATCTGGCATTGACAGATTTTAATTGATTTATTTTTACAGTGACCCTAATACGCCGTCGTACTCACTGTCACGGTCACTGTACGACTCGAAAATATCTCTATTGGCAGATTTTAATCTGTCAATGCCAGATTAAAAACAGTCGATGACAGATTATAATGTGTCAATTACAGATTATGATCTGTCAATGGCGTATTGACAGATTAAAATCTGTTAATGTCATATTGCCAGATTAGAATCTATCAATGGCGTTTTGACAGATTAAAATCTGTCAATGGCGTATTGACAGATTAAAATCTGTTAATGGCATATTGAGCGATTAGACAGATTGAAATCTGTCGATGAAGATACTTTTTTTATTCTTATAGTGACCCTAATACACCGTCGTAAAAAACGTCCACAATGGACCCTACCTAACTTAACCTAAAAACGTCATTTATGATAAAAGTCAGTTGCTCTGCGGGCAATTCTTCTGGTCAGTTCGGATGAAGTACGCTCTAGATATTCCTTGTTTATCTGCAACTTTGTAAGCTTTTTCCATAGTTATGAGGGACGGGTTCTTCTCTCTCGTTAGTATCCAAGCATTACCTGAAAATGTACCACTTGAGATTTTTGTTACAAATCTACTACTTCATGTTTTTCCGATAAACCATATATATGATCATTTTTGGACACTAAATGATTGTGAAACCTTCCCCATCAAATGGTATATGAGATATTTTATATACAGAAATCATTTCATATAATGAACTATAAATAATATCAGAATTGGTACGGACGGTTAGGATGTGTGAGTGCAAGACAGTTAAGAGGGGATAATTACGAGATATAGTAACATAATTGCGAAAACATCGTACTTACGCGTACTAAAAAATCCAAAATCATTGCATGACCATACCATCGAGAAGCTGTCGTAATCGGTTCCTATGACCCAGTAAGGTGCATCAAAGTTGACTGAAACAAATTTTTGATGTGCATATCATCAACATCCAAATATAGTGAATGGCGATGACTGCTATTCGATTGATTCTTACGCTTCTGTATATTTATTTTGTGGTCTAAATGATTCAGGATACGGTATGGGTATTTTTTATGGTGGCAATCAAATTCTTTTGGCTCAGTTTGCATAACTTTTTAGGATTTTTTTAATTTGAATGAAATGTCCCAGTTGGAAGCGGAAAAATCAACTTTTTGCCATCTCCAAATGAAATTCTGTATGAAACCTCAAACTAGATTGTTATATTGACAAAATGGTTAAGGCTTTCGCGGCCGAGGTTTTCAGTATCACTACTTTTCTTCGGGTTTGAACGTCAGGAAGAAATTCCAAAGAACGACGGCCTTCAGACCCGAAGAAAATTAGTAATACAGATTGTTAGATTGTTTGTGTTTTCTATCAGGATTAGGCCTCCAACCACCTAATTATGTATATAGTATTCATTCAATTTTGGTATGTTTTTCTCACCCGGTAGAGAGGGGAAATTAACTGTGAGTTTGGCTTCGTCAGATCTCGATATTTGATTTGCCTTTCCTTCAATGGATGAGTGAATACCAGTGCTGGAAAAATATTCATTATTTCAGTCCGATACATTTAGAATATCACTAAAATACCCACAAAGTGCTGATCTGTTGGTTGATCACATTGAGGGCACCATTTGGGCTAACTTCATAATCGGCAGTCACACATTTCCCACCGAATTCAAATACTGCGAAGTATCTCTCTGCTTCGTACCATTTTCCGAGATACTGGAAAATATATAGGAATTAGGACAGAAATTTGTGACGTTTTCTGAAAATAACGTCATTATCTTCAGCATGATGAACATCGATGTGAAAAAAGTTTGAACTTTCAGCTAGCATTGAAGAATAGATTATGCAATAATTCTGATCTTTGAGATGGAATTGGTACTGACCTATTGGAGGCCAATATCTATTTCATTATTCGACTCGACAGTTGTATTATCTCAGAATGATGTTAACGATAATTCAATGAAATCGATTTATACTATTATTTTGTAGATCACAGAGAGAACTTACATTAATTTTGAAGGACGCAAGTTATTTTGGAACAGTGCCTGAAAAACAATAAACAACTCTCTGCCCCCTTTTGATATTTTATCTCCATATTCCAAGAGTCAAAATTCCAAAAAAAAAATGAAATGAAAGTTCAGCTGAGCTTTCTCAGAAGGTTTCTACCTTGAAAACTTTTTTCATTTTCACTGAAAACATATCGTTTCTGGTTACAATGAGCAAACTTTTCATCAAATGATGAATAAATATGGACCGAAAGTAGTGTAAAGCAAAGTTCAATCTCCTATATTCAAAGAATGATGGGTTAATCAGGATGGTGAGGCATTTTTGAAAATGTGCGGAAAAATATGCCCATTTCGGATTTCAAAATCATCAGCTTTAGAGCTTCTTGTCGAAATATTGCGTAAATGCAATTCAGAAAATAGTTAATTTCAATATATAGAAGCTATAGTGCCTACAGCTCAGATACTGATGAATTTTTCACCTCAATTTGATTGTGCGATCATTGAACAATGTACAAACCCTTTCGACGTCAAAATCTTGAACTGTTTTGATTTCTGGACACCGACCGAAAAACGGAACTTGTGCTGCAATACCGGTAAATACGATCGAAACTGACACTAATGAATTAAACATAACGACGAATTGCATAATTCTAGACTGTGCATGCAAAAGTATTCGAAATGATCAATAATAAACAACTGAAGCTGTCTCACAATTTCCTACATTGTAGGTCACAATAACGGTTTCGGAACTAGCATCGTGAAATGAGCATCAGCCCATTATATACTGCGATTTTATACATTGTATTTTATCAGGCTAGCAATAAGTAATGAATGAAAATTATAAGCAATACTCTGCATTCTCTTCATGAAACTTTTTTTTGTCGTCTTCAGGTTCACACGAAAAGACCTGTGGCTCACGGGATGTTTTTCGAGAGGAAAACTGAATTTTTGGTGGTTGAGAGCTTTCGGTGAGAAATACCATCGCTGTGCTGTAATCCAGAAAGGAAAAGACTGAAATAGAGAAGACAATAGAAAAACGGAAGATACTAAAGAGGGGTGTGAAGATGAAAGGGAGAGAACGATGGGAAATAGAATGAGAACGGGGATAGAAAGGGATACTCAGCAATGTTATTGCTGTTGACCTGACAGGTACATACCTCCTACTCTTCAGTTCATGTACCAAAATTCATAATAAACTGACAGAATGGAGATAACTCAAAATGAAAGCTTATCTTTTTTATTGTGCCATTGTTATGAGTGAGCTTGAGCTCATCTTTTCTTTGTTTTTGCGTTTTAATCGCCCTGAGTATTGTAAATGTATACTGCCGCTCTTCTGGGCTATTTTTCGAATGACGTGTTATCATTGACCTGCTACATACTTATTTATATTGCGATCGATTTTTCACGACCCCTTTTCTGATCCGAACATCTGTATCTGTAAGTGAGAGGAGGGTGATTTTTTTTCAACCCTATCACACTCATACCTCAGTTTCATTCGCTCTTTTTACTGAATACCTACACTCGTGTGTACAAATCAGTCAATGGAGAGAGACATTTGTCAGCCACATCAATCATTGATAACGAAGAGTACTGTCTCATAGATGACAAGATTTCTCTTAGTCGATTTGTAATAAATTTTTAGCTTTTTGTTGAAAATGCAAATTCTAAAGAATGTGAAATAGTTATATTATCGCCATATATCTATTACTATCATTTCAAGTTATCATCCTTTGAATGCAGATATCTACCGGTGAACCTTTGTTGAAATAGGTATAGTCTTGAATGATTCAGATAGATGAACATATTTGAAAGAAAGTGATTTTTGGCTTTTTCTTCTACAAGTCAATGGAAAAAGAATACAATACAATGATCCATATTTCCACTTAATAGCTTGAGGGATATTTTTCTCTAAGCAAAACAAGCTTGTCTGGATTTGAGAATGAAATGTTAGCCCAATGAATGTATTTTCATGCAAACTACTCTCTATTTTTGTAAAAATATCCTATAAATGGTATTTGTTTGATTCGAATTTCAAGTGCTTGGTTCACGTATTCAGCAAGAAAAAGTAACTTTTATGTTTTGAATAGACTCTTGCTTTTTTTTTGTGAATGTATTGAACGTTTATGAATGATACAGACCAATAAACAGAAATATGTTACGTCTTCTTTTATAAAAGTTTTGTCTTTTGCATTGGCTCACAGGAGAAAGAACCAAAAATTATCCATTTAAAAATTGAATACGTTATTTTATGTAAACATTTCAATTGACATGCGATTTTTACTAGCAATTTGGAAATGTATGTTGTTAATAACGAGTCAACTTCTTGGGTTATTTCTATTGCTAACAATTTTGTAGGATCTAATTGAATTCACCATATATCTTCAAAACTATTTATTTTTGAAAATATCCAACTAAAACACAAACGTTCATTTACATAAGTCATAAAATAATAAATAGATCTAGAAAAATAAATAAGTTAGGTATTATATTCAGTGTGTATATGAATATAGTTCACTCGTTTACGATCCCTCCAACATTTTTTTCATTCTTTCATTCATTCATCTTTATTTTCATGCGCGTTCTTCTCTATGTTTACATTTTCTTTCGTTTTCTTGTTCTGTTCGGGGCTAATCTGCACAGCGCTGTTTTTCAGAAGTACCTCAGCTACCTGTTGGGGCTTTTTTTCTTCGTTCGGTTCGCTTTCTTTTTTTTCAACGTCTGTACTCGGTTTCGGTAGCTTCCTTTGATCCATTCCAGTTGCTTGAGCGACGGTGGATACTGATGTTATTCCATTGGCTGCGTTTATATCGGAAGCAGCTATGGCGCAACCTTCCTGGTCCGTTTTGACGAAGAAGTTTCTGCTGATCTTGTATTTGTCCAGAACCCCATAGGCAGTCTGCAAAACTGGGCCTGGCGGTATGCGATCTCTTGTCATCACCCATACACTCTCTGAAAAAACAAAGGAGCGTTATATGTATCAGTAAATATCGTTTGAATGTTTTTGTGGAGGTAGATTTGTCATACAACTCCATCTTTTGGATTTACCCCCAGAAAATTGAAAAACAAGAGCTTTGAATACTTATATTATTTTTTTCTAGGGTAAATTATTACATTACCTCAGATACCTAATTGCAATTTAATATATAAAAAAGCAAAATTAACTGACTATTTTCTTGGTTGAGAATCGTACTTTTGTGAATTTGGATATTGTGCTTATTGAATATATTGAAAAAATGCGACGTTTCGGAAGATAGTATTATTTCACCATTTTTTGTTTTTTTTATGAGATTTTTAATGAGATTCGAGTTTTTCAAAATAACCATTACTTTATGTACTAGGTGGCCCAAGAAGTTAATCATTTATTAACATTAAAATGAAGAAATGTTTCTGAAAGAAAAATGAGTGAACTTCTCTTTGAATCTACCACGTATTGAAGAATGATGAAGTGATGAAATTTTATTTTGAACAAAAAAACAAACTGGTTTTTTTATTCAGATGGTTCTTTTCTAGATGAAGAAATAGTGACGCATCTCTGTGGTCGAATAATTTGATCAGAAGTGGAAGATAGACTACAAAATCTTAGGGTGAGTACAAAATACTTTTCCTGGCCAACTGACATTTCGAATTGTTGTTCAAGTTACATCATTAAAAGTAATGCGATTCAATGCTTGGCGTGTCATAATGGGGGAGTAGTTGCTTGTGTATGATGCAACTTTCTGTAAATGATTTTCATTTATCGCAAGAGATAAAATGTAAAAATAGCATGAATGATGACAAATGGCCCGCCCCATTTTGCCCGCTTTTCAGTTTATTGTTGGAAAATTCATCAGAATAATTAGTAGTCAACAGTCGAAGTCCATATCGGACCAAAAAACTTCGCGGGTAGTTGCTGCATTAACTGAAATTGTAGAAAATATAAATATTTCTTCTGTTTTGATAAGACTATAAAGTAGAATCTTTATTTATATTCACCAGAAACATGCCTATATTTTCGAATGATTTGGGAAACAATCTACTATAGAACAGTTTTCATCGATATGATTCTAATAATTCGAAACGTATTATTATTATCATTATCCTTACGTGCATGGATGGGCCCAAAACCGCTACAGCTCCACATAACAGCATAACTGTCGTAGTCTGTCTCCAGAACTGTCAGAGAAGTCTCTGTAGAAATTGGCGTCGTTTGATATTTCACGTTTAATTTTCCTTCACCATTTTTGCCCGCAACCAATATTGTGCCATCTATGACTCGTTTTATTCCTGTCCTGAAAAATCAAACAATTATCGAGATGATATTCCTACTGAAGTATATAATCGGAAGTCACATGGTTTTTCTTAAAAATCATTATCATACATGAAGCATCAAAGTCGATAGCACGTTAGAGTTCCTCAAATCAGTTAATTGTGATATTTCTGAAATTAAACTATTATTTCAAAACGGGTTTTTACAGATAATCCCGTCTTTGTAGATGATTGGGGCTTGGAGAAATTGCTTATTGATGCTTTATTTTATACCTTGTTTCCACCACTTCAGTTTTTGGAAAGGAACTTTCCTAGTTGCCCCAACAATAAATGAGAAATAAAGTTTAGAAATTATCACAAAGTTGAAGAACGACTTTTGCTGATATCTATCAGAATAATTATTCTCAATTCCCCTGTTTTTATTTCTATCGAAAACGAATGCAAATATTTTATTGTGGAAATCAAGGATATATATATATATATATATATATATATATGTCACATTTTTATGAAAAAATGTTCACGTATGTTCAAACTCCGTGCAACGACATATAGGGTGTCTTAGTTACATAAAAAATAATTTTTTAATCAATGGGTAAGAAGACTTATAGCAGCAGATATAATGATAGAAATTTGTGTGTGCAGTCACACGATTTTTTTTATTTTACTAAATTCGAGGATACCTATTGTTAGATCATTGAGACCAACCACTAGTTTTTTTTCGAGAAATATCAAAAAGTACAATTATGAGCAAAACTTTGTTTGTTTCGTGCTAAGTTGTAAATAGAAAGTGGTTCCTGAAAGTACATCATCCATTAAACAATAATCCAAAAATGTAATTAATTTCCTCAACTTTTGTCCAAACGGTAAATACATCAAAGTTGATTGTTATCCTAGAATAACATAGTTTTAGTTATTTTTGAAGAAATGATAATCTCCAGAATGAAGGAGCGAGTTACGAATCCTATATGTGAAATCTTTTTCCCAAAACATGATAAGGAACCAAAAAAAAAGTGATGATTTAAGCACGACTCTGTATTATAAGAATTACTGAAAATGTGATATTCTGACAAAAGTATAATCTATAGTAGCCGAAAAACAGGAAACATTTTTTCGACGAAATATATTGTTTATTATTCTGTGAGAGTAGTACCGATTTGGGAAGTGACTAATTTGATGAATATTCATTTAATTTAATGAATATTCAGATCTCCTCCATCAATGCATTCAATTCTATACATGCAACTTCACAGATTTGAAAAATAATAATTTAGATGGTTGATATGACATAAAGATATTTGTGAAATTGGGATGCAGTCATGACCGAAGTGCAATCTAGTTAAGAGCTCGAAACGAATTTCAGTTTTCAGTATTTTTTACTCACAGTCTATTCGTGACTTCATTGGAAACGTAAATTTTCCCGCTGGGTCCCTTGGCGTAATCGGTGACGACGCATCTTGCAGCAACTTCCGAGAACTGGAAGTACCTTTCGGCCTCGTACCACTTCCCCAAAAATCTGTTCATATCGAACTCTGCCATGGGGACGTAATCCGGACAGAATCCGAAACTGGGGATCTGCGCAACGGTTACCGCTATGGCACCCAAGAACGTGTACGCTCGCAACATCGCTACTGATAGATGCGTTCGACCGTTCTTGGAGACTATTTATATGTTGAAAACCGCTAGGCGACTTTTCATCAATTATTCAGATTTCATACCCTTCAATCAGTTTAGTCATTATTGGAGACATTGACAAATAAAGGTGTCGCTGCGAGAACTCTTTCGATTCGGATAATATGATATTAATCGTGAACGGTTCTTCGTAGAATATGTGTTTGCTCAAAAAGGCGAATAACCTGCACTGGCCTTACGAACTTGTAACAGTTAATTGATTTCGATTATTTTCTTCAAATTTATGTCACGATTTCGGTCCAGTTGACTAACGAAGTGACTTGTATGCAAATTCGCCAGCTTGGTTTCATTTGTTTGGTCTTTGGAGATGAATGACAATCAATGAAGATTAAATAAACATCATTAGAATATACTTGTCCCAGATTTCAATCAAACTCAGGATATGTTTTGTTTCGAATATTCTAATCTAACTGTTATATCTAGACTGAGGCCATTGTCTCACATTACCTATATTGGTATTACAGGATATAAGCCTGGGGCGAAAAGTGCTTCAATTCATCAAAGGCAATTATGTTTCTGAATAATTCTCAGTAATCGGTAATTAACAACTCTTGATGTTGAAGTTAAAAAGATAAACAAGATACTAATCTAATAACCGGAAAAAAATAAAAAACTAATCTTGAAATCTATACAAGTGTAGGAGAGCAAATGTCTAATCTATTCCGAAAACTTGCTACATCAAAACTTGTTTGCGAATATTTTTCTTCTATGTTCGTTTCCTGAAATCTGTGAAAAATCTGAGAATTGCTATATATTTTTATTTTATTTATATAATCTCTTTGGTAAACACGCACTCAGAATGCAGAGCCTTGTGCGAGCAAGGGTCGGCTAATTGTCTTGGGTACCGAAACGCTCTGGGGCGTCTTACCGATTTTCACGGTAGCGCATTCAATATTTCAACTCTGGGGAAACCCAGAAAAACCTACAGTGCTAATCGGCTATTTCTGAAAAGGTTTGAAAACGGGAGCAGATTTGGTTTCGGAAATGTTAACAACGATAAGTATTTTTATAAATAGTAGTTCTTAAATTTTTCGTCACACTTGTATAGATTCCAATATTGATTCTAATTATCTCAGATCGTTGAAGGTTAACAATTCAAAAAAACTACGAAGAAAAAATTCATTCACTGCAGGATAATACGTATCATTACATATGAGTCTGTATCAGGGCAAAAAATAGACAATTTTCAGATGATAAAATAAAACTTTCGCCAAGGTTCACAGTATTTTATTGACATCTTTCGAAATGAAAAAATATAAAATAGAATTGAAACAAATGAGTAGTTCTTACATATTTTCTACGGATGGTAATGATTGTACACAGCTGAAAAATGAACATGGAAATATAAATTCCTGCTATTTTTATGAATGCCTTACGCCTGCGTGGAAGTTAGAAATTGCCTACTGTCGCTTCGGTTGAAAATGGGAAAATTTCCCTTGACAGTAACACCAATGAAGTCTACGTATGAGACTTTTCATCAAAAGAATCAACTAAAATTTGACTTTGCATATGGTTTTTGCTCCGAAATCGAATTTTCTCATACTATTCTAGATTTATCGAACTCGATATTTTTCGAATACTTTTATAAAATATCGTCTTTCGAAATTATCGAAAATGCCTCAGGGAAAAGTTGCTCGGTTTTAAATTTCATAATATTTCACCGAATATCAACTGCCATCTGTTTCATCGTGAATCTGTGAGATTAGGAGATTTGATGTAAAAGTGACAACTTTCTGTAAATAATCCTAACACTACACTGATATCACTCATACTCGACTTGCGTTTCGCTCACAACGTCGGCATCTTCAGGAGATGAAAATTAATAATGAATCTGAGTTCATTCATATATTATAGTGAGTGAGAGCTACTACCTGCATTTTTCATACATATCAAACTTTTGCCGGTCCTACAAGAAATTGCCAATGTATTGAGGATCTGAAAATGTTTGAGTGATATCTGACGGTGGTTCTGAAATTGAATGTATTGTAAGAGATCTACATACAAGTTTTCATTCGTACCACTAGAAAGATTAAACTATTCGCTGTTAGATGGCAATGACAGTCAAATGTTCTCTCACGCGATAGATTGGGCTATCTGTTGCTAGATGGCGATGGCAGTCGGATTATCGTCAAAATCGTAATGGTTTCAATAAGAGATGATTTTGATAAAAAATCAGCATTTTCAACTCAGACAGCTGGATCCTGCTAATTTTCATTACCGATTCCACAATACAATTGTTTCTGTATACATTTTATACATTTCAAAATAACGAAGCCAAAGTCAAGTCAATAATTATGACATGATTTCATGATGATTTTTTATGGCCATACAGTACCGTGATTGGTGAAAAGGAGCAGATTTTCGACCAATATCTCATCCAAAATTAATCTAAATTGTAGGGAATCGGATCAAGGGGGCACCCAGAAATGTTTTACTTGGACAGACTTCAATTCCTCATTCTCGCTCGTGCTAACTAAGAATTACACATTAAAAGGTGGGACCCCGTTCATCCTTGGCTCGCACAAGTTTGAACTTTCTAAAGGTTGACTTTCGTATTGGCACGTCAGCTGATTAACGTTGAAAGCTATTTATTATTTCTTCAACCCATGATGAGCTGCAGGTTTTTTGCAAATTGGATTACTAGTTTTCACATAATGTTTTCCAATAACACTCAATATTTTGTCGTATCCCCTGTACATTTGTGCCATATGGTTTTCATATGAGCTGTAAAAAAAGAAATGGTTTCATCGCACTGCAAGCTCAATTCATTACAAAACTGACACGATAATCCTGCAATCTACTAAACATTGATAAACCCGATCAAGAATAATATAATTGTAATTTATTAATGCTTGGAACTTCATCATTCAATTCCTCAGATTTTTAAAATTCCTCAGATGAAGTATTTATTGAAATCCTCCCGATAATCAATATATCCTTTTGCGTCTAATCTGTGGAGAAAAAAGCTCGGATGAAACGAAATTCAAAGTGGCCATACTCAACCGATGTTTATTGCTAATTGCAGATTTATATGCATACACAGTTCTATGAAAAACTAGTTAGGGCAACATATTATTTACTTTGTCATTTCCTAATCGTTAATTAATTGTAAATTGATGCGTTTTTTCACAATAAGTGTAATTTCATTATTTTACGATATGGCAATATTTCTTGTTCAAAAATCATTTGAAAATACAGGGTGATCCAAACCATGACGTCAAAATTGAAAATAAGGTTCCCATTTATTTATTTTTTAGAGTTTTCGAGAATTTTATATTTATATATTATACAAATTTTATATTATTTGGTCAACTTAGTTTATTTTTTTAATCATTTCGGTACTAAAACATAAGTTTCCTAACATCAATGCAAGTTGCAAAAATTTCGGTTAGAAAGGAAAAATTTATGTTCGAGCAAAGCAGAATTATTTAGGTTTGAAAATAATCGTTAACTACAAAAAATCGGTTAACATAAATGGAGTATATTTGATGCGAGGAACCTATTTTTTTGTCGTCATGGTTAGGACCACCCTGTATACGAATTTTCAATCTTTTCGAAATAATGTTCAGCTGCTATGTGGAATAATAAAATTTGGAAGAAATTATTGGAATTTTTCCATGGCTTGCTGTGTATTTTTCAGCTGTTTGGAGTGCCTTTCGAGTACAAATGCTCATGAAAACGAACGTTTCACTATTTATTTGTCTTATGTGGCATGATTATTTATGAAATAGTACTAAACCTCGACTGAAGTTTTATTTTACTCGTGAAAAATTAAACACATTCCACTTTGAGATGTAATATACTCCGTGAATAGACCTGGAATGTCAGTGCAAGTATCTTTGGCAATTTATTGCCGATTATCCTATTTCCTTCATGGATATCAACTCAGATTATTTGATACGAGATTATTTTTACACGTCGCTTGTTGAGTGGTATCGGTCGAACCTCGAGTTTTTTTACTATTCATTTTATTAAAACATGTTAGCATCTTATCTGTTTGAAACTGTAATGAAGCAATGAATCTCAATGAAATAATTTGAATAAGAATATTTGAATATCAAAACGTGTAGGAAGATCAGAACATACTTGTACAGTTTCCTCTAAGATGTTCACTATAATGAGGTTCATAAAACTGCGATCCATGTCACCATTTTTTTGACTTCATTATAGTATTTTTTTTCATTGAATCAATGAGTAGAAAGTAATTCAATCGAGCAGAAAATGAACTGAAAATTAAAAATTGAAAACCATTCAAATCTTACATAAATCAAAGGAAAATATTAAAACGAAGTTTCAAGTTGAGTTCAGTCAGGATGTTTCTATTCCTATTATCTGCAAACGTTTTCACCAGAAGACGCCATCAACCGAAGACGAAACGTTGTGATTACACTCAAGTTTTTATTTGAATTTTGTTTTGTTTTTGTTTCATTTTAATATGTCAATTTTTCATCTTCATATTCGATTTCTCTTCATTTGTATAACTTTGTTTCGATGATTTCAAATTTTTTATTTTGATTTTTTGATCAACTGGTTAGGTCAATACTGAAAGTCATTAGGATTGATCGCTTTTATGTACGTTTTTGGCCCAATTAGTGTTGACGTTCAAATATGGCAGTTCCAACCAATACCACCAGTATTTTTTCGATTTCTGAAATTGCTTCATTGAAGTGTCTACCTGAAATACGAAAGTATGATTGTAAACTATTCTAGTGAGTCTTAAGTTGAATGAACGATAACACGCATTCCAAGAAAACTTTCAATTTCTCACAGCAAGATCCTTCAAGTAGTCCTAAATTGGATTCGTAATTTGCCACTTAGGCTGTTAAATATTTCATATTCTATTTCAGTAGTGGATTATTTTTAGATCTGCTTTTCTCAATCTCTCATTCAGAACAGTGTCAAATGTAGGATTGTCTCAGTTGCCACATGAGGATTGTTTACTCGAGAATTTAACGTAAGAAGGGTCAGTGAATGAATAAAATGCCATGTTTCATTTGAGAAATTAAGGTCAACTTATGAATAGGCGCCAATGCTCTGTTAACTGTTATATGGACCTATTAAAATATTCCTCAATTTATTTCTATTTATACATAGAATCTGCTACACGCACTTACCAATCTTCTTATACAGGAAGCAGCAGAATTGGTTCACAATGTGCCGCATTGTTGATAATAACGATGGTCGAATGACATTCAAACGTGTAAGGGATTTTTTCAAACGAGCTCAATCATTCATTTCAATTTCTGGGAATGAGGATGATTGAAATGAATACAAGAAAAATATTTTATTTTCTTACATACACTATTTACAAACTAGATATTTACATTTAACAAATCTAACAAGAATACTAAGTTACCACATTTGTACCACGTTTCAAAAAAAAAACAATCGTTCAAAAGATTTTTATCAAAGTGAATTTTTGCGAACAGTGCAGATCAATCTGACCTAAAAAAAGAACTATAAAAAAGACAAATGGGGCCAAATTATTAAGAAAGTAATGGTTAAATTACTAAAGAACCTAGCTAACATGGCCTTACTCCGTTGGGAAATTCTGATGATTAGAGAGAGAATGAGAGCAAATCAAAGAGAGATGAATAAGTTACAAAGATTGCATTTCAACTTAATTTTTACTTCTTTGGTGTGTATATTAAAAAAATATACGATCGTATGTTCCAGTTTTATAGTAAAAACTTTATAAGCAAGTAATATACAAGAGTTAACATACAGAAACGAAAAATGCTCCAAGAATCTTGAGTGAATTCCATTTGGATGTTCGTTTTCTGTTTGCTTTCGTTCGTCATTTGTTCTTGGGGTTTATTTACAATGTATAAGCGCATCACACTCATCCAGCAAAACTTGAAATCAGACGAGCATTTTTGGTTAATGTATAAAAATTAACCCACTTGTGGTGTGTATAACATGATCGATAAATAATTTATATAAACAGTTGCAATTGAAGCCGGGCCAGCCGTCTAATCACATAAAATGCCACTTGTCATACACACCACGCGTAGTTAGGTACGTAAAGTCAAATTGAACACAACATCGGTTGAGATTATGTCTAGACAATACAACTATAACACAATTTGAAAGGAGGGCGTCGATCATAGTGGAAGGCACATTTGGTCCCGTATAACTCTCGTGCCTTGGCCCTGAGCGATATCCCTCAGAGCTACCGACTACACCTACGTCCACACGAGATACATGAAAAGGCACTGATAGGCTCAGCATATCACAAGATGTGGTCGTTCCAAAGTATTATGTACGACCTCATCAGTGGGCAATGGAATGTGATTCGAATTACTTTAGCTCATGCATGTTTTTACTCAGAAGCAAATTATTGTGCGGTCCCGACAAATGTCTTATAAGTTCTGGAAGAGATTCGAACGACAGCGGACAGAAGCAACAGTTGAACCTTCCTGAATTCCCGTCGCTCGACGATATAACGTTCCTGTGCACCGAACACAAATGTTTCAGTAGATGCGCCTTCTGCTTGAACATGGCCACGCACAACCTACACGCGAAAGGTTTCTCACCAGTATGCACGCGCAGATGAGTCTTGAGGTTCCACGACATGCCGAATTGTTTGCCACAGTACTCACAACGATACTCACGAACTTGCACAGCTGGCAGCGCCTGCTTGCCACTCGCCGTGGCTTGGGAGGAGCTCTCAGCTGCTTCCTCGCTGGCCGAAAAGGACGGTGGGGGATCACGGGATTCCTCGCTTCCTGGGGGATTCACTTGCGTCTGGCAGAGCGACCAGGCGCCCCAGGTGTGCTCGAAGGCTTGGTACGAGTCCGAGGCTAGCCCTTGGTCGGCGCTTGGAGGCCGATATTTCACCACGACGTTCTCCGGAGGTCCAGAGGTGTCAGGATGCTGACCGGGGGTAGGGGTGTGCGTCCTATCCACCAGGTACGGGGGTGCCGACAGCGAGAGGGGGTGGTGGGCAGCTAGCAGGGGAGGGAGGCTTTTATACCTGTGATGGTGGTGGGTAGCATCATCGATGTAGGAGGGGGAGAAGGGAACGAAGGGAGGGTTTTGCGCCGGTGAGTTGTGGAAGCCAGGCCTCCTCTTTCTGTGCGGCGTGACCACGTAGTTATCCGGACTCTGTACGAGTGAGATTAACTTTTGGTCTGCGATTGGGGGCTTCAATTGGGAGAAGTCGTCTTGATGTTTCAGATCTATGGGTTCGATGTACATGTGTTTACGTTTCATTCGGTGGTGGTGGAACTGGGAGAGCTCGTGGACTTTTGGGGCGATTTTCACGGTCGACTGACCGATTTTCAGCAAATCGGAATTCTTCTGATCCGATTTCTAGATGGAAAAATCGTGTTAGAGGACGACACTATGCGGGTGATAGGAACTTACCTCTGATGTGATGTCGTATTCATTATCCTTGTCTTCGTTATCGGCCTTCTTGGTATTTAGAGATAAATTAACCGGGTTCGGAGATCCTGAGTTTTGTTCGTCGGGAATGACGGGTTCTATTGTGTCATCGTCGTCGTCTTTGATTTCTCCTTCTTCTTTTTCTTCGTCGTCCGATTCGCGTTTCACTAGTATTGGTTGCGAGTTCTCGTTTTCCGTTGCTGTCCAGCTGCTCTCATCTTCGGACTGAATTTTGGCCTCTTCCGAACTGGAAGACTGCCACATATCCGATTTGATTTGGAGCAGCTCGAATAATTCTTGGATGCTGTCCAATTCACTCGACTGAAAAACCAACATAACCTCGTTGAGAAAATATGGGAAATTGTTCAGCTTATGTTCGTGTACATTATAGTGAATCTCGTTTTAACTCTCAATGGCTCGTATCATTTCATTCGACCTAGAGAAAAATCATGTGTGGTTTCAGAAACGATTTCAGTACTGTAACATGTGTTGTAATATTTTTTTGAACAGAACATGTGTGGCTCATAAAAACCGCATCAAATGTTAGATCATGAACAGGAAAGGTAAAATAAAATTATTGTAGTTGTCGATTCGAATCTGTTTCTGTTGAGGACAAAGAAATACGATATATTTATCCAATTGAAAATATTTAAAGTATTATTTTGGACATACACGTGATATATTCAAATATTGCTTTTTACGAATGAATGACATTTTCAAATGACCTGATATCATCTGAGAGAAAGACGTTAAGTACACGAAACAAGGAAAAGTCATTGGATATTTATAAAACAGAGCAATGACATAGAGAATATTTGTAATATACGTCGGGAGTGTATCAATTGTGTATATATGTAATAGCATACAAAAACAAACATAGTTTTCAAAATGGAATACCAAACTCCGCATATGTGACACATTTCACAGAGGGGTGTGTGTTCGTACACGAATTGGAAATTCGTCAATTCCCCAACTTCCTGTAAAGTATGGAAACCATTGAATTAGTAAGTTCCTGACATTCGAACAAACATAGTTGATTTAACCTGACAATTATCCAATTAATAATTGTCCATTACTTAATAAAAATCCATATGAAAAATACTAACAGTTCCTTGTGAGATTTTCAATACAACAAAGATTACAAAACCGCGACAACTTCTTCGTTTTTTTCAACAGAAGTACTGAGTTCGTCTCAAATATTATTATTATTATTATTATTCATTTCATAGAAAGTTTGATGCTACAATCTATTCAATAATTCCTTGATGTAAAATCAAATGAACTGAGAGAATAGTACATTCTGTATAGTTTCCATCCGATTATTGTTATGGAAAATTCAGTGAATTTTTGTGATCCCTTGGCTGTAGCTTGTGCAAGGTTTTGAATTGTACAATGATACGTGAAGCTAAACAATTCTTGTTGGTTTTCAGAACTTCGTAATTCCATTAGAAATGATTGTTCTATTGATCTGCAGTTGAGATTTGAAGCATTCTCATAAAATAAAAGGGGACGATCCAATTCTGATATTAGAAGTCCTATTCTATAGAATTGCTGAGCTGATGAATAAATAGAATTGGATGGTAATTGGAGTACCTAATTGTGGTACAATTAGGTACTCAGTTCATCACAAAGTTCACCTTCAATACCTCATTTACAGAAAAGTGATTTGAAAAAATTCCCTGATAATCCCTCTGAATACGTACTTCCAAATTGGTTCAATATCGATATGAGATTCCTGAATTTGATTCGATATGCCTTTTGGGCTACATTGCCTTTGCGAAATCTGCCGATTTTCATCTGCCTCAAACTTGCAATAACGATTCGGGTATATAATTATCGCTTTGGGCTATGTAAGACTGAAAACAAGTGGATAGGCAGAAAGTCTTGGTCAGCAGTGTTGAATCAACCGATGTTAATACTCCTAATGGACTTTTGCAGTGTTGAGCACGTGTTTCACTGTCAAACATGAAAGTATATAGCGACTTTATCAAGGACGACTCGTTATTAACTCTGAAACGTATTTAAAGGAATATTGCGTTTTTATAGCATCTCCTTTTCTTGTTGATGTTATGCTGACAGAACCGAGACAGATCAGAGTAGGTAGATGGAAACGAACATTTTTCAATTTGGACGAACAGATAACGTATCAGAAGACCAATGTCATATGTCTGTTATTTTCATTTCTTTACTTTTCCTGGTTGAACATATCATTAATATATGATTACAAGTGCGCAGTAGATAATCCTTAGTCGATTCAAATCCATCCATTTCGGTAGAAGGATTGATTTAAAAAAAATAGGAATCATTTATTCTGTGGAAATGAAGAAACAATAATTCATTAATTAATAGCTCAACTGACAATTCTTTCGTACCCACTTTCAACAAAGAATATGGTTGTAAGTAACTCGGCAAAACAAAAAGAAACAGTTTATGATGATGCTCACTTGTTCGCACAAAATGAAGTTTTCAAATACCCAGCATTATCCAAACCATATAACGCGAAGTTTTTCGAGGTCTCACACTGAATAATCAACTCCCTGTGTTCAGTATCAAAATATGTATCAAATATTAACACGTGCCGTATATACATAGTCAAGTGCAATTTTACTTGGAGCTTTTTTATGGTATTTGAATGATGACTTTTCAGCTGACAGTGAAAACGAAATCATTTGAAATGAAAAACCAGTTGTTATATAAGAAGAGCCTCAGTAAAGGAGGGACATAAATTATCGTTTAATTGGAATTTGACTGGTATGTCATGATTTTGAACAAAGTCTCATTTCGATAATTGATATTCTGAAAATTAGGCGATGTTCCAAGATGCGGTTGATATATTCCGATATATAAAGAACATTCATTCAAACAAACATTATTTTTATTCAGGATCATATCCTTTTGATGTGAGTTTCAATAAATTGAACTGTGTGTTACTGATTTTTTCAACTGTGATTGTCCGTATATAGTTTTTGTTTAAATTGTTCTGCTATAACCCTAAGAATGACTTCGTCAATAAGAATGATATTCTTCCGACAAAGAAAGTTATTCTGATTCTGATTAGAGTAATGTAAAGGACAAATGAATGTATCTTCACAAATCCGTCGTCAAAATCTATAAATACAGTATTATTGCAGCAAAATGACAGACTGTAATTTTCATTCATGATTCGAAAGCACTAAAAATTGATCTATAGAGGTTACGAATCTGTAATAAAAGTTCATAAAAATATGATATATAATACAGTGTCACCAAAATAGTTTCCTCAAGTAGGATAAATGCTGCTTGAGAAAGCTATTGTATAGTATGTCTTGCTTTTGAAAACTCATTGTGAGAATCGTACAGAAAACTTTGGTATATTTTTTTTTGGTTCGTAATCTGAAACAACTGAAAATTGATTCATAGGGATTTTTCTGGGAGGTTTATTATTGCGATTCTGTGTTGAAATTTATAGATCCAACGTGGTAGTTCCATAATGGCGAACAAAAAATGTTTGTTCATGATTCTAATGAACTGGTTAACCATTATTATGGGTTGAACTGAAACCCAAATGACGGTTTGACAATGGCGAAAGGAAATGTTTGGTAACTGATCTGAATCGATTGAAAACGAGTGTGTTTTCGAATCCAATATGGCGGCTCCGAAATGGCGGACTAAATTTTTATTATTGGCTTGATGTGAATAAAAATTAGTGGATATTTTTTTAATGTTTGCTGAGGGGGTAAAAATGTTCTGGAATCCATTTTTTGGGTTTTCTCCCCCTTAGAAATGAAAAGGAAAAGTTTTAATTTCTCATAATTTCTATTCTTCGCAATTTTATTGGAAATTTTCCAAAAAAGGATTGAAAAAAGAGACAGACTAGCTTCCGAAACGTCGTTAAGGTTAAGTAAACGTATTTTTGAAATGAATTCGTTAATTAAAACTGCAAATTCATGAAAATACGATACGTAACTGACTAGATACTGACTCAATTTTGCATCATCTTAATTTTGCAATTACACATCGGGGCAAATATATACCAATTTTCTCAAAGAACCCATGGAACATACAATGCAAATTGGAGCCAACCAGAAATCCCAGTCGACCAACTTGAAATTATAGATTTGGTCACGACGAACTATCATTTTCAATCATTCAAGCCTGCAGGCCTGCTTCCTACACATCAGGTATTCGCCTTACGAAGTGCACGGTGGTTCAACTGAATATTTGATAATCTGTCGCGATCGAATACTCTAATTGTAAACTCGCTCGACTCTTGCCACGTCCACACTTCATTGATTTGCATGAATTAATAGGTAATTATTTTCCACGTATGTTTCGAGGATGGAACACCACTCAAAATTCGTGCATAAAATGAAAAAAAAAAATCAATTTTTTATGAAGCCAAGTACGAATAAAATGAGCATAATAGCATGTTTTCTAAACGATTGTAGGGCAATTTCTGAAAAATACTTTGGCGTCTGATTCACTTGATGGTACTCAATTGCATAAACATTCCGCAAGATATTTCTGAAAATAAATCAATTTTGTTTTCTACTTTCAAACATTCTCACGAGTACGCTTTGAAGGTTGAATCTTGTGCGGGAAAGGGGCGGGTTATGTAGTAAATGGCACTGGCGCTCTAGGGCCTCCTACTGATTTCTGTTTGTGCCTTTGCTATTCGAACTGTAGAAAAACATGAAGTGCTAAACCGTTCAGTGAATAGTTCTCACCTTGATGCACGCTTGGCCGTTGTACAGGAAATCCAGCAGGTGTCGCAGGTGGCAACTTTTGACGCCGGGAATGAGGACGACGCTCGTCCCGTGAGCATGCGCACTCTCTCCGAGGATGCGACGCACCAGAGGACTCGCAGACGCCATTATTAACTTGTGGGCACTGAGGGTTGTTTTGTCGTCGCAGATGAACGTCATATCGGCGTAGTTTTCGGAAGCGAAGCAGGTTTTGATTTCGTCGACTATCGTGGCATGGTGTTTCCCATAGTGCAAGGTTAATAAGCCGTGCGAATCTTGTTCCTCCGAGTACATGGCGAATTTCTTGATTTCGAAAAGGGCAACCTGCAAGGAAACGTCAATTTAGTTTCATAGATATTTTTGATTGGTGTTGAGCCGTTTTCGATATGCCTAACGAGCTGTCTTTTGTACTGTAGTTTCGGTTTATCAGTGCAGCAATGAATATACTCTGATTTGTCGTTTTTGATATATTTTGAACTTTTCAGTATGGAAATTGGATTTGGAGTTCCATTTTGTATGTGATGAAACTCCAAATTCGAATTCAGAATTTTTGGATTTTTGCAATCAGACTCTGAATAAATGAATGATTCTCAGAGAATTTGTTGAATTCCAGGTTGAAAGTCAGAATTTTGACTTCAATTTCGGAATTTTGTTGTTTTCAATTCTCAGATTTGATAGATTTTTTTGAAAATTACTCAATACATTCCAAATTTGAAGACGAAGTTTAGTGAAATTCCAACTTCGATCACAAAATGTTGTCAAATTGCGACTACGATTTGAGAATTTTGTTACTTTCTGAATTTAAATTTTGGATTCAATAATTTTTTCAAAATAATTATAAAATTCCGATTTTAACATCGAAATTTAATGAAATTCCGATTTCGATAACTGAATTTTTTTATTTTCTGAAAATAACTATGACAATATATATATATATATAACTATAACAATGAATGCCGAGTTTAAATACGAAATTTAGTGAAATTCCAACCTCGATTAAGAAAATTTGTCAATTTCCGATTACGATTCAGGAATTTTGTTATTTTCTGAATTCAAAATCCGTATTCAATGTTTTTTCCCAAAATGAATAATAAATTCCGATTTCAAAATCGAAATTTAAGAAAATTCCAATTTCGATAACTGAATTTGTTTATGAAAATAACCCAATAAATGCCGAGTTTGAAGACGAAGTTTAGTAAAATCCAACTTCGATCACAAAATTTTGTCAAATTGCGACTACGATTTGGGAATTTGGTACTTTCTGAGTTTGAATTTCGGATTCAATGATTTTTTTCAAAATAATTATGATATTCCGATTTTAAAATCGAAATTCAACAAAATTCCGGTTTCGATAACTGAATTATTTTATTTTCTGGAAATAACTCAACGAATGCCGAGTTTGAAAACGAAATTTAGTGAAATTCCAACCTCTATCACAAAACTTTGTCAATTTCCGTTTACGATTCAGGAATTTTGTTATTTTCTCAATTCAAAATCCGGATTCAATGATTTTTTCCAAAATAAATAATAAATTCCGATTTTGAGATCGAAATTTAAGAAAAATCCTATTTCGATAACTGATTTTGTTAATTTTTTGATAATAACCCAATGAATGACGAGTTTGAAGACGAAGTTTAGTAAAATTCCAACTTCGCTCACAAAGTTTTGTCGAATTGCGACTAAGATTTGGGAATTTTGTTACTTTTTGAATTTAAATTTCGGATTCAATAATTTTTGAAAATAATTATGAAATTCCGATTTTAAAATTTAACAAAATTCCGATTTCGATAACTGATTTTGTTAATTTTTTGAGAATAACTCAAAGAATGCCAAGTTTGAAGACGAAATTTAGTGAACATCCTACTTCGATCACAAAAATTTATCAATTCTTGACTACCATTTAGAAATTTTGTTACTTTCTGAATTCAAACTCCGAATTCAATGATTTTTTCCAAAATAATTATGAAATTCCTATTTTAAAATCGAAATTTAACAAAATTCCGATTTCGATAACTGGATTTGTTAATCTTCTGAAAATAACTCAATGAATGCTGATTTTGAAGACGAAATTTAGTGAAAATCCAATTTCGATCACAAAATTTTGTCATTTTCGACTACGATTTAGAAATTCTATCGAAATATCTAGAAAAATATCTAGCACCAATTTGTTCGTTTTATCTTGATCGCCAAGTCAACACCCTTCTGAAAAGATCATCAACCCAGCAGTGTCTCCCGACTTTTTTTGGTGGCCCTCAGACGCAATCCGAGTTCGTTCTCACACTTTCTATTGTCAGATCTACCTGAATATCCCTTCATCAAGACTTTCTCTTTCGACACGTTGCGGTACTTTCGGTACTCATTGTCAAGTGGAGTTCTTCCAAAGATTATTACGTCTAGGAATCGGTGAATGTTTTTTCTCGAAAGGGTCCGAAATTATTCAAATTTTTTTTTCCATTAATGTACAACATGAAGAAAATGGGAATAGAAAAGAAGATGAAATCTAGATATTTTAGCAACATTCTTGTAGCTGAGAATTGTTATTATTCGAATACTTGATTTCACTAATCACTATCATCTTGGGAAGAAAAAAAATTGATACCAACTCTGAGGATCAATTTCTCCCTCTGAAGATTCTACCCTGGTTGACGAAACGCTCGTTGACTGCGATTGTTGTTAGTTTTGTGTCAGGGTTATTGATCTCTACTGAAAGCTCCTCAGTTATTGCCAGAGTAATTTGATCTCTAGCGTTTAGTATTTACCATAAATATCATTCACATCACATAGAACAAAGGTTTCAAATCAAAACAAAGGTTTTGAATCATACCTAAGACTAATTGTTGTTATCCATTCGACACGTCTCTGAAAGGCAGACTCATAAATAGCAGAACAACAATATTCGTATTCGTAAATGACCATTATTGTCCCTCTCATATAATTCTTTTCTTATCTTTAGTATTTTGTTCTTATGAATAATCAGTGGCTGACATGTGTGAAGTATTTCTTGGCACGAAATGAAAGGCATTTCTGGCAATTCATCTTATATTTTTTTCATTAACACATTCTCGTGTAATGTTCGAAGAACACCGTTCGAATCAATGGACAGGAGGTATGAAGTTTGTAAGCCTCAGGAGAAACCTCCCTCGGCAAGGAGGTCAGTTGTTCTATTGGAAGAAGATTCCTGAATGAATACGTTTATTTAGGGAAATCCTAATATACATACAATAAATATAAACGATAATAATATTCAATAAACAGTAATCATAGGACCATAAGCATCAATAATTTAGAGTCATGTATCAGAATGTAACGAACGAACGAACTGTTTTATGTCTTCCGGAAGCTCATTGAAATGCCTCAAACCTTTATAAAACAATATTTTCATTGAGCTGGTCAAACTGCATTTTGGCAAGTGAAAATGATGAATTTGTCTTGTCTCATAATTATGAGTAGTATTACGGTAAGTAATGAATTTATCAAAATAAGATGGTAACATATTATTAATAGTCCTGAAAATAAATATCATTGCGGATCTGTACAATCTGTCCTTTATTGATAACCATTGTAATGCATCAAGCATAAACCTTATGCTGGTATAGTGATTACATTTGAGTATTACTCTCATCCCACGATTTTGTAGTTTTTGTAGAGTCGAAATTTTGTTTTGATCACAACTATATAGTAAGGTACTACAATAATCAAAATGAGGCTGAATGATTGTGTTATATATGGAAACCCTGGAAGTAACTGACAAGTGATAGGAGATTCGTGTGAAAGAGTAAAGTTTCTTTGATATTTTTTTAGTTATGTATTCGAAGTGTGCGTCAAAAGATAAGCAGTTGTCTAACATGAAACCCAGATATTTAAATTCGGTTACAAATTCTATTTGTTCATTATTAATTTCCGAAGAATATGATTTTAAGTTTACGTGTTTATATTTGTATGACGTGGTTAGAATCATGGCTTTTGTTTTAAACACGTTTAGTTTCAACTTGTTGATGTTCAAGAATTCATGAATTTCCTCCAAGCAGATATTCATTTTTGTCATAGCTACCTTCAAATCTTTATGAGTTGTGGTTAACAGAGTATCATCAGCAAATAAATTCATAAAGTCGCAGTTTTGGCATAAGCTTATGTCATTAATATATATAAGAAATAGTAAGGGGCCCAAGACACTTCCTTGTGGTACACCAAATTTAGAGTTAATAGAAGAAGAGTGAAAATTATCCACTTTAGTGATTTGTCTTCGGCCACTCAAGTAGTCCTTGAACCATCTCAGGACTGTTCCTTTGAGACCTATAGCTTCCAATTTTTTTATTAATATTTTACGGTCAATTGTTTCAAAAGCTCTTCTTAAGTCTAAGAAAACTGTCAACACATAATCTCCGTTGTCAATAGATTGTTTCCATTTAGTAATCGTCAGTTGTAAAGCCGATTCACAAAAATGATTTTTCCTAAAACCGGATTGATTGCTGATAAGAATATTGTTGGCCTCAACATAACTTAGGAGCTGATCGTATACAGCCATCTCTAGAAGTTTCTCAATTCCTGGTAAGGTGTTTACTGGGCGGAATTCTCCCGCTTTATTAGTATTATTGATTTTGGAAACAGGTATTATTATGCTAGTTTTTAGTTGCCCAGGGAATTGTCCATATTGGAGAGAGATATTTATAAAATGTAACAAGACGTGACCGATGACTCCATAAGTAGCTTTAATAAACTTGATATCTACGATTTCTGCCCCAGATTTATTTTCCAATCTATTAACAATTCCTGTAAGATCTTTCAACTCAAGTTGATTGAAACTTTCGAAACTAGAGACTGCCATGATGTCCCCTTTCCACGATTTAGTAGTCTTAATTGATTTAACAATTTCTTCTAGGCTAGATTCGAAATAATTGTTGAAAGTTTCTGCTATTCCAGCTCCATATCTAAGGATTTTAACTTGTCCTTCTATTTCAAATTCAATATTGTTTTTGTTATCTGCAATTGAATTATTAAATTTTGTGTTAATTAATGATTTGATGGTTTTCCACATAAGTTGTTGGTTCTTAGAGCTCAAATCAATTTTGTTATAATAATATTCTTGCTTTTTAGTTTTTATTAAATTTACTACACAGTTCCTTAGACTTTTATACGTTGCCCAGTTGGCTTCACACCTACTGTGTCTAAATACTAGGTATGCTTCATCTCTTTGCTTAATTATGTGTTTGAGGTCACTGTCAAACCATGGAAGACTATTTTGGTAGAAGAAGTCGCTTTTGACTGGAGCAATTGTGTTGACAGTATTCTCAGTTTTATTAATGAAATCCTCATAAAATATTTGAACGTCAACACAGTTTAGTAAATAATCATTATCAATTAATTCCAAAGAAATTTTTTTCATGTTTTCATTTCCCAAATTACGATAACCCTGAGCAAGGGAGGTTCTACAGGTCTCCAAGCTCATAACAAAAGGGTGGGAATTCCGCACTCGTAGGCTCGTAGGGTCATTCGTGTTTATACTGCCAAGGTTGGAATGATTGAAGACAATTCAGAAGAACACAACTATAGAACTATAGAAGAGAGACAACTCTCCGACCCTTCTACGATGTCCGTGAGCGTATTGCTTCCCTCCGAACAGAATGAAGAAGTTTCAATGAATGTTTTGGGTTTTGCTCCATAGATGAGAATAATATTCTCTCAACATCAAAATAGAGGGTTGTGATAAATAGGCTTTCAACTCCACTGAATCATCGGAACTTTATTACAAAACAGTCAAGTCTCAATCACATCGTTCTTTGATGAAGAAAATGGGATGATGATGATGGTGATATTGAATGTAAACAGATTTGGGCTCTGCCCTATATTTTCTCTTTTGGAATCGATGTGAAATCTGTGTGATTTGGTATCAAAAGTTGTTCTTGCAGCATTTATAGTTTTCCTCAATATTACTCCAACTTGGGAGTTTCCAATGGATTAAACAGTACATTTGAAAATTGTTGAAAACAGTTTTTGATTTCGTAATCGTCATCAACTTAAAACTTGGTTACAATATTTGTTATGAATATTCATATTTCTTTATTTGAATTTGTTTGATATTACTATTTCATATTTATCGATTTGATTTTTCGTCACCATATTAATCTTTGATGAATTACATTCTTCAGTTTTTTTATTCTTTGGGTAGAATCCATTCAAATCTGTTTCGTTTGGATTTGAGTGCCTTATTCGATTTATTTATTTTGTAACTTTTATCTGACAGGAGTCTTCAATTATAATTTTTGCTTTTTGATTAACTTCTGCTTATTCATTCTCAAAGCTTGAGGGTTAACAATTTGATTACTTCACCGAGTATTTCAATTTAATGATTCGTAATTTATCGGTATAACTGACATTTTTTCATTTTTATAAATTTTTTGAAACATGTTTCGATACAGTTAATTATATAGACAATGAAAGTCCGAACCAATACACTCATCAAAGAACATGTCAACCTCTTTCAAGCAAACGGGTGAATGATGTTCATTGGGAATTGAAATTGGTGATTTGATTATTGTTTACAACGGCTCGTGAGTATTTTCCATTAAAAACATGTCGAAAAGAAGGCCTTTCATGTACCATTCAAAAAAACTGTTGTGTCTTTCTGAAGAATACTCTACTGATATCAATTTCGTTTCTTTTCTTCTGACAATAAACTCACACAATTCTTTGTTCGTCAATATAATCCGAATGGAACTGAGAACATCTAGTCCTGTTACCATAGAAACTCACGTGACTTGTCCGGTGTTCCAACAAAAAGTCGCCGCATTCTCAAAAGCTCTATTCTCTAATGAATTGATTAGAATAGAATAGCAGTAGCGCAAATAGTAACTCGACAAATTGGTATTTATTCTTTCACAATTGAACAGATCTAATTGAATGTTGTTTGATTTTTTCAATGCAAACAAATGTTGCTCTTTGAACTCTACGTAAAGTGTAATCGGTGGGATTAGGACAAATTATATTTCTAACTTCAGAACACCACAATATAGTACAATAACTTCTAGGTAATCAGAATATAATTTGTACCAAATTTGAAAGTCGGGCATATACGATATTACTTGTTGAAACTCGTTTCAAGGAGAATCATACATCTGCTATAGAAAATCTTAAAAATCCGGTGTTGCCAAGCATTTTTCTATATACAGATTCATGTTCAAAGAACCCTGCGTGAATCAAAGGACAGGAGATACGAATTAACATTAGATGATTAGTGAAAGCAATTTGATACTAATAAAACTTGCCTATACAAGATACTACGTTTTTCTATGTATTCGATATTCTATGAATAATCGGTAAGATTGGAATCCTAGTAGAATCTTTTTCCAAAGATTAATTCCCCTAACAACAAACTGATATTATTTTTGCACTCGACGTGCATTTTGCTAGACATAGTTTAATATAGTAGTGCTATGAATAATGACAAAAGGGCCTATCCCATTCAGCCCACCATTCAGTCTTATATTGAAATGGCATTCAATATAATTATCAGGAGAGGAGTTCCTTCATAGGTGCGATAGTAATTCAGTCATATGCCTCATAATAAGTCCCAATCCAATTTGATAATTTTGATAATAATAATAAGATTCATTCATTTCATGAGATACACATTACAGGTTAGTACATATAACATATAAGTAAGCACTAGTGAGCGTGTTCACATAAAACAAGTCGAGTCAAAACGATTTTGTTGAGGGGGTGAAATTTTTCCGGGATCCATTTTTTGAGTTTTTCCTCTCTTAGATATGAAAAGGAAAGAGTTTCAAGTTCTTAAAATATCTGTTTTTTAAGCAAATAGATACATTTGTCCTGATACGATACTGCAAATCGAAAAGATGAGAAAACCCAAAAAACCCAACAAAATTAGTGGTGAATAAACAACAATCCTTGCATCAGTTTGAAAACTTCCAATATAGGTTGGTAACTTAACAATATAGAAATATTAATAAAAAACTTCATTATTGTCATCATTAATGAATTCAAAACTTTATACTATCCAAAGTATGTCTTCATTACGGAGAAAGTTGCTTGAA
Source organism: Zygogramma bicolorata (assembly GCA_032362365.1). Taxonomy (NCBI): domain Eukaryota; kingdom Metazoa; phylum Arthropoda; class Insecta; order Coleoptera; family Chrysomelidae; genus Zygogramma; species Zygogramma bicolorata. The sequence continues at coordinate 865,982 of JAVJAQ010002096.1, forward strand.
ATTTCAGGAAATGCTTATCATTACTAAACGAAATCGGCATGCTTTCTTTCATATTCAGCTCAATTCATAAAATATTTCAAGTCTTTCATCTTTTGGAGCGCTTATTCCACGTTGAAATGCTTTTATGGTGGTCAACGTTGTAATAAAAACATTCATTGGTTCAAAAAATATACATTGTTATTTCGAAATCGTAGAAAAAGTAAAGTGTGTCACATATGCATGTGGTCACCCATTTACTTTTTACAGAATACACTATTGTATATTCCAAGAGGGCGGTACCACTTTTTGGAGAAAGAAAAGAGGCTTTTGTGATAATGTTGGAAAACTTTTTAGATTATGTAATCAACACTAGCCTTTGTTATTAGCAGATTTTTTTTCATTTTTGATTTGCCCCCCGCTTTATACTGAAAAGCTGCAGATAACTCCGAAACAGATGAATTGAATCCCAAAAATAAACTAGTGTAGAATAGAGAGTGTCATAAGACCCTTCTTCTATTGGAAAAAAAAATATTCCAACCATCACATCGACACATTATTTTGCAACAACATTTTCATCCAATTCCAATAGAGAAACGTTTCGAATTCGAGTAATTTGAAGAATGCGAATGTGCTTCATTGTCATTGAGCATATTCCTTTCGATGAAAGTTCCAACTAGAAATCTCAAAATGATGTTTCCTTCAACTCCCATGTCACGTATCAGTGAAATATAACTGCTATTAAAAATTGTCACACGTTAACGATTATTTAACTCATTATAATTAATGCTTTTGAAATTTTCTAACAACTAATTATGTTTATATTATGTAATGATATAAACTTCAACATTGTTTATAATAAATGTGCATAGTAAAATGTAGTTCTCGAGTATTTTTTACCTAAACAAACAACTTTACAAGAATATAAATATATTGGGAATTTGAACTTTTTATTGATTGTTTGATTGTAGAATGAAAATTCTGATATTTTCTGTGCTGACTGATCGTTTTAGTCTCTGTACAGTCACACTCGGAGTATCTTGATTTTTGTAATTGTGTTTGTTTCCTATTCAGAATATTCTTGTTGTTGTTGGCTGAATCGAAGCTCGTATTCTTGATTGTTTATGGCGCCATATTAAAACAATTGAAGTGAATTATAAACATTTTCATCTATGCATGATGCCACAGAATTTACTTTGATCCACATGTGCTATTTATGCTAATGAAAAAGAAAAAAATGCGAATCGAAATTTTCCTTGAGGTTCTAATCTTTTTCTTGCTTCTCATATTTCTCTGCACTTTCGAATGCGTTTTCATGAATTTCTGTATGCTATGGTATGAATTTCAATAATTTAAGACACATATGTCTTACTGTATACCATCGTCAATCCAATGAGAAATGTTTTAGAATGAACAACTGTATGAATTAATTGACATAACGTTTCTGTTGATGTCATATTACAGCTTGTAATGTTTTCCAGAAAAACAAATATAGAAGGAGGTCATCAGCCAGCACCGAATAGCCCTTATATACAGCAGCGTAAAAAAACCTAAAATGCCTCAATTCAAACTGATGATCATCTCTCGAACTTGTCTGGTTTTTCCTAGGGGAAAGAGTAAGTATGAACTCCATTATCGTAATTTATAAACATTGGTAATTGACCTACCACATTCTGAAAAAATAAGAAAGAATATTGAAATCTGTACAAGTGTAGAAGGGCAGATTTATAATTGATCTTGATGAGTTGCTGCGATAATTCAAAAATAGTTCCTTCTGAATTAAACACGTTCAATAAGTTAGCAACTTTTCGTTTATCTCAAATTTGACAATCAAAAAATACAAGAAATAAAATGTATCAAAATATTTATGATTGACGTTTCGGAATTCTTTCTGATTTCTGTTATGTTAGGTGGTTTAGTGTGTGCTAGTATAGAACGTAAAGTATTCGTTATTTTGAATGATGTTCTAACATTATACCTATTGCCGATTCGTTTTATCTTTTCAGATAGTCGAGTGACATAAGGTATAATGTTTGTTACAGAATGTGCAGTTCGTGCAGGTCGTATGTCTTCACTAGGGGGGTGTAATACGATTTTTAATTTCACTCAATGTATTTTCTATAAAATTCTCTGGATATCCATTTTCCTTCAACATTGATCCTATGAAATTAACGTCTTCATCGATTTTTTTCAATTAATTACATACTATTATTATATATTATTATTGCTATTATTTTTTCGAATTGTGGTAGATTGAGAATCCAAAAAAATAGAAGAGGTTTATTGTCGCTTCAGTTTTCTTTCCTTGCTGCAATTAATTGTCATTTGATAAACGAGACATCAATGAGATATACTGAACAAACCAAATTTAAATTGCATCAGATGGATATAACACTTGTTTCGTCTAAATCCTCGTGCATGATTATAATATGTTTGTCTTCTTGGAACTTATCGAAGTCGCAAGCTCTGTTTGTCACTCTTGGATTATCAATCATTTCAGACATCCTTCGAAGGGTATAGTTTGTATCGCTCTGACGGCAGGGGTTCTGGGTGGAGCTGAATCACGGGGATGATAGAACTGTTTTCATAAGTCGTTCTAAACTCACCACAAGTGAGTTGTGGGCTACAGATAAGTTACTGAAGCCTGGTGCAAAAAATGTCTTTACAGTTTTTAGCAAATCGACAAGTTTTTCAGACATGACGAGATATCAGGGCCCGAAGTTTCAGAAGACTGGATTCAAAATAGTTATACGTCCATTGAAACTTCCAACAATATACTACTATCAAATGTGGTTTGTAAAAAACATGGAACACCATAATAACTACAACAATATTGTTAACATAACTAAATGGAGTATAAATTATAGCAATGATATAATATAGTGAATCGATTAAAATAAATATTTGCCCTAAGAATATTTTATGGCTCCAAGAGAGATAAATTTCCAAGTTTTCATAGAAATTTTTGGCCCTGAGTACGTTTTATTGGAGAAATTAACCCCTTCAGTATCATTTTCTGAATGAGGATGAGGCATTTTATATATAATATGATCCATCACAATCACCGTCACAACAATTGGTTCTCATTTAACCAAATATGCATTTTCCCTGTGGGTAGGCCACATGAACATTTTCTCAGGGTAAAAAAATTCAATCAAATTCGTTCTTTTCTGTATTGAAGCAAAGTTATACAAACAGTAACAGTAGGTGTGTGTTCAATATACCACAAATTGAATTTCCACATACAGGAACATATAACAATATTTCCAGTGCTTACAGTAATATCTGAACATCTCTCCTGTAAATTTTTGAAACCGGGTTCACTATCATGACAATTTTGTATTCCTAATATGGACTGGTTTCAGAATATTTTGGTATTCAATATTTTTCCTATCCTAATGTTTTGCATCAGGTTTCACTAGAGATAATTATAAACAATGGAAGCCAAACGAATACCAATAAACATGGAACATTTTCAACCACATTCTAGCAAATTTTTCAGTATATCATATGATTTGCATGAAATATAAAGAGATATCCATAACGATTTTTTTCAGTCCTCACAGTGCCTACTACATGACATTTGAAAGAAAAACTCCCCCCTTCAATGAGTTAAATCATTAGTCCACCTTTAACATAAACATGCACGATAGCAAATAATCAAAAACTAATGACAGAGACACGTTGATGGCCAATGAGACCATATTTTCTGTTTCTTAAGAGGGTATGTATTTATAAACTCAAAGTTATCCACAAAGATAAAGTCAATTGATAGGATGTGTATTACAAGAATTCGGAAGTCACTCATCAATTAAAAAATGAAAATAATTTATGCTTTCACTGAATTCGAAAAACAAGTCATTGAATTTGTCCTCCAAGATGAAAGTCACTTGCATGTCTTTATGGCACCAGATTTTGATTTGATTACGCCATCGAATTAATAATAATAATAGTAATAATCTTCATTAACCTTTGTTTGCCATATAAATATGAATAAGGTATGTTAGTTCACGTGGTGAGTTAGAATGAATGAATGAGAGATGAATATGTACAGTGTGATGCGATACAACAGATTACAAAAATGACAGTAATATAACAATTGATAATATAAATAAAATATCAAGAGAGATTCCTTATATCAGTTACTCGATACATGTTCCATGAATTCGTCTATTGTATAGAAGACGTTATTGCCCAAGTATCGCTTTAAGCATGTTTGGAAACTTTTCAGTGTTTCGTGATTTTCAAAGTGTGGTGGTAATTTATCATAGATCGAGGAACCAGCATAGACTGGTGATTTCTTATAGTTTGCGTGATTGTACTGAGGTTGACGTATATTCTGGACATTTAGAGTGTTATGGTCATGTGTTTCATTGTTTTTTAATAAAATATTTGTTTTTCCGAAAATGAACGATAAACGTTTGTACACATATATTGACGATAGGGTTGAAATCTTATTATTTTTAAATATGTTACGACAACTGTCTCTGAAGCCCATGTTAAAGATGAGTCTAAGTATGCGTTTTTGCATTGTAAATATTCGGGAGCATTCTGTTACCTGGCCCCAGACGATGATGTTTTGACTCAGAATTGAGTGAACTTGAGCATAATAGCATAATGATTTTGTTGACATGTCGTTTTTTGGAATTCTTAGAGAATGCAGCATAAAGTATGTTTTGTCTAATTTTAAAAAAATATGTTCTACGTGTTCCTCAAAATATAAATTATAGTCGATGAATGTTCCAAGGAATCGTATATACCCAACTGAGTTTATGGATATATTTCTATCTTTTACTTTCATGTCGATAGTCCTTCGTTCTATTCTGCTACCGCCATATGAGAATTGGAGAAATATTGTTTTTTGTAGATTTAGGACCAACCCTTTTCTATCACACCATTCGTTGAACGAAGCGATTTAGCCATCCTCTTCAGTCAGACATCAATAATAGCTAATGGAATATTCGAAGTTGAAGACACCTGTTCCCATTACATGGGCTGGCAAATACCTGTACTGTGTAAACGTCAGCAAATATTGTAATTAATAACAATATCTATAATAGCGAACATACATTTTCATGTTCCCCGCTCGCAGATACCTCCGAAAAAAAAAAGGAACGAATAAAGGTAAACAGCATTCTTATATGCAGACGCCAGCTCCTATTCATTTGAACAAAACGGCACGCCTCGCTGTACAGGTGTTCGTTTGAATTTGCTGCACACATTTGTTACAGGATATCTTGTTGGATACACTTTCGTTTTCAGGCGAGTTTTATGTGCACTCGTTCACATGAAATACGAGAATGTAGTCACGAGTTTTCAGTATCGTGTAATAATATGGGAAAACGACTGGGTAATAGTATTCGATACAGGTGTGCGTGGATAATTCGAGATTTGGTGAATCAATGAACTGGGTATGTGGGTGCATGTTCTTTCAGTTGTCAGTTGATGATGCTGTAGTAAATTGATGAAACTAATACGTATTTAAGTATCAAGTGAACACGTACTTCTAAATTACTGTTTTGAACGAAATTATGAAAATGCTCTCTCTCTCTCTCTCTCTCTCTCTGTCTTATATATATATATATATATATATATATATATATATATATATATATATATATATATATATATATAGGGAAAGAGAGAGAGACTTATTTGGGTTGCAGCCTGGGGATGACAATAAGGCTGTTCTCTTTGTTTTTGTCGAGCTTTCGAAAATGTTTATTTTCTTTTTCAAGACGCTACAATATGTGAATGTATAATATGAATTACAATATATATTATGTATACTTACAAAGCGTGAAAATCAATTGAAATTATTAAAAATGAATGGCATTTCTTTCGATGATCGGGAAGTCACTTGACGGAAGTTGAGTCATATACAGAGTTATTATTATCATTTTAATTATCTACTGCTATTTTAATATATATATATATATATATATATATATATATATATATATATATATATATATATATAAATTTTTTAACGATGTTCAAAAAGATGAACTCCCATAGTTTCGATTTGGGGAATCTTTTTTCAAATTTTTTTTCTGTTCAGATATTGATGATACGGAAAATATGTCATAATTAATAATAATTAAAAAGGAGTATCGACCAATTTACTCAGTTATTTGAAAAAAGGTAACAACTTCTGACTTTTGATTTCTTGCTATTTGCTAACTCTTCTCCGGAACAATTAACCACAAAAACCCATTATTCATCTCCACTGACTCATTTTCTAACTCTCCTTCCATTTTTTCAGGTCGAAAAAATATAAACTGAAATGAAGACCTATGTTTTTAAATAAAAACATTTAATAGAATAGTTAATCAAAAATCAAAACATGAGCAGGATATCAGAAACATGATTACGATGGTAAAATATAGATGGAAACCAGTAAAATCAAACAAAGATATTTCCCCTTTGATTTATTCCAATTTCTCAGGAACTATCTTTTCTATTACATTCCTATCCTCATCATTGAAATATTTCATTTCATTTTTAATTTTCATCTTCGGAAAATCATCCAGGCAAGTCTCAACCATACACAGTAGGTTGATAGAATGACACTTGTCAAAAAAACAACTTCCCGGCTAATACCACGACGAGCGTTGAATTATATCCGACAAGTGCCAGTTCAGGGGAAGAACCCACGTTGCAATGCCATTGAAACATCACGGCTTCTAGTGCCTATATTTCACGGAGATCTCAGATTTGAGAACTGAATAGGTGCGGAAACATTTGGCATCGAAAATGATAATGTCATTCTTCAATGACACTTGTTGCCGCTGGGTGTACAGTTCTACAGCTGAATGTTTTGATCGTCTACTCCAGTCCACTCACAAACATTGGATAACGTTTTCATGGACAACTATTTTTAAAATAGATCTATTGAGCATCACTTGACATATTTTTTCTGAGGCTGGATGGAATTTATATCTATTTTGAATCGGTTTATTTTCGAATTCCGGTCAGGTTGAAAATTATGTATAATTTTTCTGCTGTTTTCATTGAATTATGGTATGATGTTGATAGTTCTGAATGGATGAGAATAGGCTTTCCATTAAATCTGATTCTATGGACATACATTCTCTTATGTTCAGGTTCACACGAAAGGGGAACTACTGCAATGTTCAGGAATCATCATCTGAATCACGAAAGAGGAAGTAAAAACTGAGAATATTTGCGGAGAAGGAATTAATCGCTGCCTTTTCTGCAGTATTCAAGAGAAGTGAGACTGTTTGTTAGGGAAGTGATACCAACAGGACAAACCGTTTTTTCCTGAGAGGAATCCAGCAGCTTCAATGTATGTTGAGGTGGGTACTGAATTACATACATGGAAACGGATAGGAAACTGTATGACAAAACACACTTCACTGAGATGTCGAGGCATATGACGGAAGTTAAATGAGGGATCCTTGATGCCAAACCTCCATATTATATATTTTTGATACAAATTATATCTAGTTCCTTTCATTCAATGTGAAATCGACTCGTTTTCCAATTTTCTCCTCTCTGGAAATTAGAAATAGTAGATTTTACTTCTAATAGTAGAAATCAGAGTCCGTTTCACATTACAATTCAGGATACTACAAGTATTTTGATCATAAAATACGAATTTCTTTGGATGCGTTAACTTTTTCGTGGCAATATGTCCTGAACTGCTTTTGTATTTATAAAAAAAATTGTTATCTGAATCAGGTTTCTTCAAAATAAGCAGAGCCTCGTGCAGAGCGGAAGTATGAAATTTGTAAAGTTTTGGAGTGGATAATATTCGAGAATTCACAGAAATTAATCAATCACTTTATGAGTTAATTTTTCTGATGATTTATACGAAAAAGGTCAAACGTCATAGGAACAGATTAAATGTTGCAGTTCAGTTCATTTCCAAGCAAACACCAACTACATAGTCAATTAGTTTCAATTATATCTATTATAAAATTAATAAAACACCCATATAGTGTTAGGGTTACTACTATTCTTGAGTGTTTCATGACTTTTGAATTGAAGCGCTGTATGAAGTCTCAACTAGAAATATCCCAACGGTAAATTGTAATATTTTTGTCGACCTATTATTTTATTATTTGGTATCATCGTTATGAGTTGAGGTCCGGCATACGAAAATATTTTGTCACCAAGAAGAAGAATATGTAGAAGAGATTCATCGTTTTAATTTTCTTTCTGGAAATATTATCCGATGATTCAGAGATATTTCAATGATTTATAATTATTTACACCTGCATAACTTCGCACTTATGTTTCGTACATACCCAGGCGGTCACAGTCTAACATCGTTGTACTATTTGAATGTCATTATTTTGTGGTGGATGTAAAAATGAAAATTAATATTGGAATCTATACAAGTGTAGAAGGGCAGATTTTCAATCTTTCGTTGTTTTTTTTTCGATACTTACGAGACAGTATTACTTCTTGACCGAAAGAATGTAACTTCTCATTTTCAATCACACAGTCAGCAACACGATTAGGTGATATGATATATCGTAAGATCAAAAGAAATTTAGAATATCGACTCCTAACAACTGATGGATTTGAAATGGGTCAATAGCTAAGCAAAGTTGTTGGAGATTTGAGATTTCGTATTCAAAAAATTACATTCTAGTATTTTGCAAAAATGTTCCTTTGTTTCTGCAAAGAACAAATTAAGTTTTGTTCCCGATGTTACAACGATATTATTAGAAGACTGAAAATACCTGTGGAATGTATGAAGTTCTGGGCAATAAAATTTTCAATTTATGTAAAAATGTAGAGAGTGTTCGATGATCATTCTTATGTAACTTTCATAGAACTTGGGTTGTTTTTTTATTTTGATTCACATAGAGTAAAAAACATTACAAACTCGGGATATATATTCTGACTCCAACTTTGTGAATTTGTATCTGTCTATAGGTGGACTAGGAAGCAGTGATTTGGGATTGCTCATCGGACACTGTTTTCATCTGTTCAACTCGATTCATAATCAGTTTGTTTACCTTATGTCAAATATCCTCATTTGTCTTTTACTTATCAAATAAGCGGAGTTCCTCATATAATGCAATATAATCATCTGCCTCCAGAATTCATGGATTTTTCTACAATCAATTTAGAAAGAAATTCAAATCTCTTCTAGTCAATAGTAGGTACCTCTTATACTGAGTTGGCATTCTCTATTATTCTTGAGTTGGGTGAAAAAAAATCGGAAAAATATTTTCCTAAGTTAAGTAGAAAAATACTTCACTTTTTCACATTATAATATAAACTTTTTCCCTTTCTCGAATTTTTCTGCATGTGAATGAAGTCGATTTATTATTATTATTACTTTTTATATCTTTCAATAAAATCTGTTAGTTTCGAATAACAAATGCTTTGACAGATACTCCTAGATAATTGATTCAATTCAATCTCTCAGTTGAGTTATGATATGCTGCCATTGGAAAATAAAAAAAAATTGTTGAATATATTAAGAGGGAGTTTCTTCACATTAGTTGCGTAACTTCACCAATTCAAGGTTGATATCGCTCAGTAATTATTCAAGTATGAAATCCGATTCATAAGTACCAAATATGGTAAAATATTAGTCTAGTAGTCTGTCTAAGAAGATAGCCAGACGTCCTAAAACTTCGTTCAACTTCATTGTCATTGTCATTTCAGTTGGTAATCTCTTCGGACATTAAAATATCTTGAATTATCAATTATTTTTGATTATGAAAAGATATTTCATCTGTATACCAAAATTGAAATCAATCCCTACTATAGTTTATGAAAAGAAAATTTTGTTAGTGAAGCAATGAACTCCTTTTTTGAAAATCAGGTCGTCATCAATCGAATGTAGCCAGGTGCAAATAGATAGATTATCACCAAATTAGTCAGTGGGGAAGAATTTTTGCGTGGTGGCTTCAAAGAGAATTTTACTAGGAATACGATTACTAAATTTTGTGCAATCCGATGATTGTGATGACTGAGAAATAATTAAGATGATTTGACCTTGATCAAGGTTTAGATCGACGGTAAGCGTTCGAGTGAGACTGATGAATTAAATCAAAATAACTCGGAAATTCATTACTTACTGTGAGAGAATTCATGATGAAATAAAAAAAGGGTGATGGAATCGGTAATAGAAGTGTGCAACATTGAACTGAAACTGTTCATGAAATTGTTTTCGGCACGTCGCATCGGTTCCTTTCAGATTGTTCCGTAATACATTTGTTCGGCTAATAACTCGCGTTGTTCCATAATATTTTTGTTAGATTATAATTCATTCGATGGTCAAATTTATTCACATGATCAGCCAGAGCACATATTTCAGGATGAAGTCTACAATCACTTTTATAATTTATATTAGCTAAAGAGACACATATGACCAAGAGAACCTGGAAATGGCCTATATATCTCAAGATGAAAACTATAAATAAAAGATTGATATCAATCATTTAAGTGAAATTTATTCCTTCTTACTGTCGTTGGACCACACTCTTCCAATAAACAATAATATATCAATAACTACTCAATTAGAAATGTAACTTTTCCCATTAACAAAACAACAATCATATACACCAATTTTCAACACTTTGTACATGATTCCAGTTGGTGACATTGACTTGAACTTTACAGATTCCTTTCCGTTGACATCTGATGTATATCCCTTAGATATGAAACAACAAGTCCTATGTTTTCGACTGAAAATTAAAAAAAAAAATTTTTCTGTGATTTATATTCGTGAAACGTATTATAGGTAATAACCTTTTCATCAATTTCACAATTTCAAACTGTGATGTCACTATTTAATGAATTGAAAAACATGTCAACCAACCTCACTATAGATGTAAGTATTGATTTCACGAACATAAAAAATGTAAAAAGCTTGGAATAACCTCTATAAAAGAGTACCCTTTTGACTTGCCGCTGTCTCCAATATTACCTAGTCTTTTTTTATATATATATATATATATACATGAGTAACTTTTCAACATTCTCCACACTATTGTGGAAAGAACGGCAAACTTTGCATGTGTAATGTGAAACAATTAGGCGATCTAATCTGTGTTACTTGAGAAACAGTAGCAAATATTGACAATCACGAAAAAGCTGTTTAATGGTGACTAACTGGAGTAATAGTTGTGGTTGATATGTGTCATGCAAATATTTATTCTATTCGAGTGATACATAATTAAAATGAGTCAGGTCAGGATGGAATTCGTATGTATCATTTTCCGGTAGTTTTCACGTTTGGCAAAGTTCAACTTGTGAATGAAAATGTATACAAATATACGTTCTGTTCATGTTATAAGTGAAGCTGGTGATGAAATACCATTTGCAAATGTTCGATCGTGAATTATGAATTATTCAATTGTAGGAATTGTAATATTGGAATAATAACCTCATCATTGGAGTTATTTTTGATTTTTGTTTCGCCCTCAATCCAGTCATACATTATGCAAACTTCATGCATTATTTTCACGAAAGGATACCTTCAATTGAAGCAATTTTTAAGGTTACAACCATCTCAGCACTACTTCTGCGTGGTATACAGCTGGCCTTGAAATTTTTATCGAAATCGAAATAGTTTGAAGGTGCCAACCCTTCGTAATGGATTTGTAACCCCTTCAAACTTTCCTCTGCAGGGTTTCCTCTAGTTTATGTTAACGATTTGTTTGTAATATATTCAGAAACGCGGTATAGATGTCTTTCGATGTGATGATATGTGTCCATCTGATTATTCGGTAGGATTTCCTCAAATTTTAAAGAATGTAGGTCAGGCTATTCATATCCCACTTAGTGCTAATCTTGCAGTTCGTTTGATCAACTTATCCTTCAGAGAATGGATCCACGTGTTGAAAACATATGACAAAACATTTTTTCTGTTAGGCCAGACTAGTCGTTGAGTATTAGATGGAATGCATGATATTATATGTTCGAGTTGTGTCTCACATAAAAGGCATATGTCTTTCATTTGTTATTCGGAATGAAAAAGTTTTATGACTGCCAACTACAATATAAATAGAAGTTTTGAGTTAATACAGTTGAATATTAAATAAATTGAGCGCTAATGTTGAATGATTTTCGCGAGATTTCCTGAAAAACTATTCCAAATAGGTGGATATCGAGAGACATATAACAAAATTATGAGCTATATTTAATACCGGTACAATTAAAGAGAGAGTTTTTTCAATTTTGCTGACTAACAAATTTCAATAATTGTTATAAAATTTCAATCATTGAATACTTTGTCAAAATGCCTACCTCTATTACCAATTTATGTTTTGTGATAAAAAAAGATGATATTAATAGCCATATCTATATGGGGAGTTTCTTACGAAGTTTACTGCAATGCAATGCAATAATTTTGAAGTTGATTCATAGTGATTTGATTATGGTGGACAAAAAACTAGTTAGATTGGCAACTGCATAAGATTCAAGATTTATAGTGAAGACATTTAAATATGTCAAAATTATCTCAAAAGTCCTCATGAATGATCATTGAAATCTCTAGTGATATCATTAAAATCATTGAACCAGGTGAAAGGAAAACTTGTTCCAAAACTCGAATTGGCGTATCTTGCAAGGGAAGCGTTCATTCTTGAGGTTGTAAAAAGGAGTTGACAGTGTTCTTGATGATAAATTGGGATTTTTAATCTTCCAAAAAGCTTTTTTTCATAAGTACGTTCATTTCCAATCCATGACGGTATCTCAATGAAATGTTAGAACGATTAATTAAGACTTTTTTGGAAGCGATCATAATTAATACAGTTTTTTATCTATCTGTTATATCTTCATCTTTAATATCAACACCTTAGTTCACGAGTTTCCTGTTGGGACATTCCACGAACTTTGCAAGACAATGAACTGAATTGTCTAGATATTTCATAACCTTGCAAAAACTGCCACACAACCAACTGGTCATTCATCCCGTGATATTGTGTCCTTATTCGAATTCAAGGTAATCTGTTCCACTCAATGTGGTTCTTCTATTGAATTATTCATTTAATCGAATTCAAACTTTCAGAAACATTCCTACTAATTTCTTTATATATTCATTGGTGAAGTGTAAATACATGTTTTGATGAGGACAAGTTTACTTGTAATTACGGATACTCATTACTTAAAAATATACAGGGAGTTGTTTGTATCTATTTGGATATTGCAAAGTAATGGTTGACACGAGTAATAGCCGAGGGGGAAACATCTAAGTGAAAACATGAGACTCAAAACACTTAAACGTGACGGGGAATGAAAAAATTCGATTCAAAGATTCAACCAGAAGTATTCATGAGTCAAACAGATGAGAATTTGGGACTCGAAATTATTTGAAATGAATCAATATTTTTTGTTACACGAGATTTGAAGTAAGTGTTTTCCCCTTGGTGATAGATATACAATAGGAACCCTTGGTGTGAAAGTGAAAGCTTTTTAACTGAAGACTCAGACAAATTTTTTTTTAGATTCAAAACACTCAAACATGTCTGAGAGTGAAAGATTCAGGAATTTCGTGCCTGAGAGATTCAAATCGAAGGTAGGAATGATTCTATATATTTTGTTTTTTCTGGATTTAGGATATATGGTTTCCCCTCGACCAGAGCTCATTTGTTCAGGTATCAAACCGAAACAAATATGTTCGATGCGCGTTTCGCCAACCGGATTGGCATCTTCAGGAGAAGAAATGTTGGCAAACCGCGCGTCGAGTGAAAGTGTTCAGTCGCGATTCGATTATTTTTCCCATATGGCAACCGGCCCGATTGAGCGTTTCCAGAAACGAGACACCGAATGTGGCATTGAGCAAAACGGGTCAGTCTAGAAACGAACGGGCGACCCACAAACGAGAACGGGGATCCTTCAAATGTCGCTGCTCACCGACCGAATTGAACAACGAGCGAGCGCCTCGCAAAAGTTTCCCATTGGGTAAGCGATATTTAATGAACGGCGAGTGATGTAACGAAAATAATAGAAATGAGAGTTACATAATGGCTGAAAGCGTCGGCGGCGGTGGCAATTGCAATTGCACGAGGCGCGCCGAAACAATGTGCAGCAACAGGTTGCCGGAGGGTGTTGGGGGTGCTTACCCGGAGAAGAGATTAGTCCTAGAGGGCACCCGCGAGCCGTCGTACATCCGTGGGGTAGTCGCGAGCACCAGCAGAGACACCACCGAAACACCGAGCCATCGCTCCACCACACTACCACTCTGAGAATCGCCGCGCCGTCACCGTCGAAGCCGAAGAGTGTGCACCGCGTTCGCCGATCGTCGAGTCTGCAGTATTTTTGGGGCACGGGCTTTCGACACACCGGCTTGCGCCACGAATGAAAGTAAAAGTGAACGAGTTCGAGCGTTCGCAGCCGGCCACTGGTGCCGCTCCTCCGTAGGGGTGCGTCAACCCTTGGTGCAGTGCCGCCCCCGAAAGCGTGCGATTATGTGCGAATAATCGGCGTCGACTTTGCTCACGGGATCGCACATAATACTACTTAACTCGAAATTTCTCCCTTTACTTTCCCCTCTTTTCTCTGGCCCCACCACTCGGCGCGCACAAGTTTTTTTCCTGCGGCCAGCTCACTCCCGCGGACACTCTCTGTCTGCTTTCAAGGTCACGAAGAGTAGGCGACTGCGCGGCGGTGTTCGGACACGGTGCCGGCTCTATTTCGAACTGCTGCCGCCGCTGCTGCTGTTATTTTGCATTCGACGTGCAGCGAACAGCGAACGTTCGTTTCATTTGCTTTCACCGGCTCTACCAAGGAGACTCGTCGCAGCGAACGGGGCCCGAGCAGGGGCCACAACCGGACTTTCACAATGCCCGCATCGGGAGGGGGTACTCGGTTGTATAATACTCCGATGCAATAGCACGGCCATGCCGGCGATGCGAACATCTAATGCATCTCGGCTTCGATCTGTATTACTTACCGCCGATTTGGCGCAGCCTCCTCCGTCGCTCTCTCGCTCAGCGCTCGCCTAATTTCACCCTTTGACCTTATCAATTGGCGTGTCGCGTTGATTCCCATCTGGGCTGAGTTGGGAAGCGCGTCGTTTTCCGTCGGGAATGCCGTTTGGTTTACGTGGGGCAAACTTGTCGAACGTTCGGAACACGCGTCAAAGAACATAGGAGTAGTTTCCCGAATGGAAAAACGAATTCAACCCATGTAACACACTCCTACAGATAAGCATGAATTTGAATGATCGAATAATGTCGATTATTTCTGCTGGAAAGAGTTGCGATTTTCTTTTCACTTTTTGTTTCAAATCCAAATACTTTTTTCTGGCTATATCATGTTTTCAGTAACAGACGAAAATATGAACGGAATGAATAAAACCTTTGACAGCATTAAAAACGTATTCCTGGATTTCTGCATGGTGGAGGGATCTTAATCTCATTTTAGAGCCAACTTGGGAGTATGTATGCGTTGCAAGTGTAGGAACAATTCCTGAGAAGTTTTTCAGTTTTATGTCTTGGGGTGGGGGATAATAACCTTGATCTCTGCGTGGTGGAAGCGATCTTAATCTCATTTTGAGCCAACTTGGGAGTATGTATGCGTTGCAAGTGTAGGAACAATTCCAGGGAAGTTTTTCAGTTTTATGTCTTGGGGTGGGGGATAATAACCCTTCTCGTTGGATATGCCCTTGGAAAGCATAACTATTTTTCCAAGAGTAAAAAAGATATTTTCAAACTCGTATGTAGCTGAAACTAAAGTTATGAGTATAAATAATGATCACAACAATCGATACGAATCAAATCAAAATAGACTTTTTGACAAATCGAGTGAAATGATCTCATGTAAAAATCATTTTTAAGATGATTGTGAAAAAATGTTGCATCCAATACTGTGCGATAACTCTCTGCAGGAATTGTATTATCTGTGACAATGATCATTAGAACTTCAAACCCATTCAGACACTAATTTTCGAAAAGGTAAACTTCCATGCTCGTATCCAAGTTATCTACTCTGGGCCAATCTCCAAATCTGCGAAGGTGATCCAATACCTACATTTCCAGATTTGTAGATTTCGAAATATTTTCTTTATCAATGATATAGTTCTTTATACTCTCGTCCTTAACAAGCATTATTGAAGGTGCTCTGTTAGTAGTGTTCCTACATAATAGTTTTTTGTCTTCATTGTATATATTTTAATTTTCATCAATTTCGAATATTCGGAATAAATCCTCATAACGTATTTTCGTTTTCCTGAAAAGACCAAAAATTAGGTGAACACTCGTTACAACGACAGTCTTCCACCTCTTGCTAAATAATGATAACTCTTCGAAGGTGTCCTTCGAATCATCTGTAATCCTTAAGACAGAATCCTAAAACAGCACATAATTGAATATTGATTACTTCAGAATATTTGTGAGCAATGTAACTGTCATAATACATCTAAATAAATTATAGCAATTTCATTATGTGAATAGAAAGCTTCATCTAAACCACAGGTACAGTTGGGATAGCAATCCAGATAGATCAAAGAGCTTACATGAATGAAACATAGGGTATCAGATTCGTTTTCCATTTCATGTCAGCTACTTATATTTTTAGAAAAGATCATTCCACTTCAATTAGTGTACTGGCCTCAAAAATAAGAATAAAATCATTTTTCACTGTAACTCTTATTAGTAAAACTCCAAAGTACTGGGATCGATACAAAATCAATGAGTTCATATTGATAGTACAGATTCAATCTTTATTTTCCCAGATTTGTTAGAGATTGACTATGGCAAACAAATCTGACCTTACATACATATCATATATAGAATTTCTGAGTTCGATTGGAAATCAGTACCAAAAATTTAAATATTACTAAGATACTACCATATTTCTTCACATTCAATAACCCCCACAATTTTTTTCTGTCGTGTGGACGCAATTGTATCATATTTGATTCGTTCACAAAGTAATTCTGAGTTCGATTGAAATTCAGTACCAAAAATTCTTGTATCACTAAGATACTACCATATTTCTTCACATTCAATAACCCCGACAATTTTTCTGACGTATGGACGCAATTGTATCATATTTGATTCGTTCACAAAGTAATAGTAATAAATACAATATTCCACATAACGGAGAAAGCATTTCGAAGGGTTCTATTTGCCAGAAGAACGTGATGAGATTAAATTTGAAAATCGGTAACTGAATCGATAGTTAAATACACATATTATCATTCCAATATTGGTTGAAAGTTATACTCTCATAGAGGCAAGAAATTCTGAATTGTCGATATTTGGTGGATATCGAATGAATCATAAGATGATAAATGTTGTTTTAATATTTCTCGCATGTCGTTTCGGAGTTGGGATATCAGAGTTCTCATAGATTGGTAGGTAATACAATTTTCGTTTTTGATTGTTTCGATATTATACCAATAATTTATAATATTCCATAGCAAGTGATGAGGAGTATATTCTTTTTTCATTAACAGGAAGGCACTTAATTCCTTGTTTACCGAATTGTATCATTTCTTACACTTTCATTTATTTTCGAATATTTTATAGTTGAATTTTCATATAATAAGAATGAAGTGATATACTTCCACCCAAGTAAATTTCATGCATCATGTCAATATAATGATTCTATTCAAATTTAAGAGGATTACCGGAATATCAAGAATATGGCCCGGAAGATAGTAAGTTGAAACCTCCACATCGGATACTATTTTATAGATGGTTTCAGACAGAAGTGTGTTCTGAGATTAGAAAAAAACGTTAGTGGTAGAGTATTGATGAAATAATTTTGAAAAGGAATCATTTAAAAATCTTTCCAGTTAATCTCATAAAAAGAACAAGAAATAAATATTTGCGAATTTCATTTCAATAAATTTTGTATTCCAAGAAGGCGTTGGACATAAACAACTTCATGAAGCTCCCAACAAATGTCATAGTTGGTAAATGCCATTTACGTAGAGGTTGAACATATTTAATAGGGGTACATCTACGTACTTCTGGTTTATTTCTAAGAAATGCATTTGGCAGTGATATATTCACAAATTTTTGTTGTGACACGAGGATTGCTGCATATAGGCAATGTTCAGATCACTCGCTGGAATTTGTCTGCATATTGAACAATCTGTGAGTAGGTTGGAATCAAGCACATTTTCGAACGATTGTGAATGATAGTATATTACATAACGAGGAGGAAAAGTAGCCTATTACGCATGGGCGAAAATATTGAGCACAAGGCCTCAGCCGAATGCACGTAACTAGCCTTATCCTCGAGTTGCGAACTGTACTTTTTCAACTCGCACCGTGCGGTGATTTCTGCGTTTCAAAAAAACAATTCCGGAAGCGGCCGCCATTATTTCAAAATGGGCGTTGGGGTAGAAAAAATATGTTCTCTGTCAATACAGTTCACGATTATGAATGTACCTGCTATGTTTCCGAATAACGTACCAATATCGCCAAACGTTCACACTATCATGGCCAACATGTCATTCAAACATGTATATTTCCGTGATATTGAAGTAATATAGGCCCAATATAATATATAAATACTTGGACTGATCAGAGTCACATGCGAAGTAGAAAAAGAACGAAAGTTGCCATTTTTAGATGTATTGGTTATAAGGAACGAACAGAATGAATTAGAATTTGACATTTACAGGAAAGACATAAACACCTTCAGATACATTCCAAATGACTCAAATCATTGTCCACAGCATAAAATGACGGCACTGCAATTTCTTGTCCTTAGGTTAATAACTTTTCCTTTGGAGAAAAAAAGTACGACGTACGACAATGAAAGGAGAGTGATTAGGTACGTAGTTGAAGTGAACGGTTTCAACCCAAAGATAGTTGATAAGATAATTAGAAAATGTAAATTTAGGGAAACACTTCGTAAATCTTCGACTTTTAGAAAAGATGAGATGAACGAAGAGTTTATAGTAATCCCATATGAACCTCAATACACTAGAGGACTCCAACATATATTTGACAAAGTAAATATGAAAGTTGCATATAAAACTTCTTACAAATTACAGCAGCTCCTTGGTAACTCGAAAGATAAATTAGAAAACTCAGAGAGGTCGGGAATTTACGAGATCAGTTGTCAAGATTGCAACAACAAGTACATCGACCAGAGCCGACGAGCTATCAAAACCCGTTTCAAAGAGCATTTTGCACATATAAAATAGTGTCGCCCAACACGCTCTACACAATGACCACAAAATTGGTGAAAGCGATCTGAAACTGATTAATCATGTGCATGACACAAGACTACCCGATGCATGTGAGAGTCTCGAAATAGCAAAATGTAAAAACAGCATGAATGGTAACAAGGGACCTATCCCTTTCAGCCCGCTTTTCAATTTATTGTTGAAGAAGTAATCAGAAATCAATACTAACAGATGACGGAACTTTCAGGTAGTCAATTCATTACCGAGAAATTAATTAGAATAATTAACAGTAACAAACGAAGTCCATATCGGACCGGAAAACTTTAGGTATATAAACAACTAACCCCTCAGCTCTAGATTTACTATCAATTTTCCTCTGAAGATGCTAACCTTGTTAGCGAAACGCGCGTCGAGTGCAAAAATATCAGTTTGGTTTTAGGGTAATTGATCTCTAGGAAAAGTTTCAACTTTTACACCAAAGGTTCCAAATCTCATCGTTTATTTGATCGGAGTCACGTTCATTTTTTGGCTTGCTAGTCTTCGAGAATGGTATTTAGAAACTCGAATATTTGGTAAAGAAATGAAGTTTGAAGAACTGATTTTCGCCTTTTTTTTCTTCTGCGAAGCGGAAAAATAGTAATTGCAACTTCTGTGATAGAAGTTGAATTGAACAAATTTTACAAACACTCTCTGTTATTCACAAAAAGGAAGAGAAAACAGCTACTCCCCTGCCTATGAGGCATGACGGCTACCCATTTCATAGAAAACACTTTTTCTATTTTCTATTTTTCTAGGCTTGGGTTATGAATTGAGCAAGAAAATGTGATTTTTATGTAACTCAGTACCTGTCGTGGCATATAGGCAGTGGAGTAGCTGTTTTAGATAGACTCTTTCTCCTTTTTTGTGAATGAATCAATTCAACCGAATTTAAAGGGTAAAGGGCATTGGATTATGATTTGTCTAATGGGTCGGGAAAAAGTCTAGTTTCCAGATTGACGGGATATGCATATTCCCAACAGCTGCGTCAACGCCAATCCGTGCTGTACTTGCAATAATCCATTGTTAGTATTACGCGAGCAAGGGGAAAGTAGCCGTACTATAACACTTTCACTATCGCATAACGTAACTGTGTCTGTCTGGACCCAGCTAGATACCCACTCGACCTCCAAACCAACTTTGCACGCACCACTTGATACATTTTCGACGTTCGCCGAAGCCCCTCAGAATTGTCAGAATCGGCCATTTGTCCAAAAGCGAGAAGCCGGCGCTCTTTCTCTGCGAAATATAAATGAATATGAATGCGGTGATGTGAAGCTCATAAATAACAAATGGCGTAATACAGGCGAGCGCTGTATTAAGTAATTGATCGTTTTGTGTTGGTTCGAGTGTCCTCGAGACTGATTTTACCTGTTTGAAACTTTCAAGGTCTCCGCTTTGTAGGGAAGTGAAAGTGGTCTTGCTTGAACTGACTCGGCAACAGACGCTCGACACACACCTCCCCCGTACCTCCGGTCCTCGTCATTTCTACGACCCTCGCGCGGCTTGCCCCGTGCCCTCATCCTCAACAAAGCGCCCATTGGGGAAGGTGCACACGAACAAACGATAATATGACCTCTAATGTCGTAACTAGGTTTATTTTTCTGAAATTCAACGTTATTCATGATGATAATGTTTTACATAGGTCAAACGGGAAGACCATTCGACACGCGCATGAGAGAACATATAAATAGTAGAAAGTCGTGAGTTCAACCATGAGTTCAAAATACGGCATTTTGAGCGGAAACGTTAGGAACTAAACCTTCTTTAATGTTTGGAAATTATTAGGGGTAAAAATCCAGAATATTCATTGAATTAAACAACTCACCGTTGTTGAATATGTTCCCGGCCAATTGATTATTCTAACTCTTTCCTGAAAATAATCATCCTGTGTAATTTACCAGTAATTGATGTTCCAAACATAACTTGTACCACTGAATTGCTGGTTGAATATCGGACCTGTGTACAAAGAACGTCGGACCTTTGTGATAGATGACGTCCTAGCTACAATCAAAATCTGGTTTTATAAATGCATGACTTTCATCTTGGGGGTTGACCATGAATAACGCCAGAGGGGTTTCCAGAAACCTGGCAAAATTTGTTCAGAAGAATATTACAAAAAAAATACGGAAAGAAGTTACGAATTGAAATTGTAAAAAACTTCAAACTGTTGTTGATAAATGACAAAAGGCATCTTGATCCTGTAAGAATCCTTCGAAATGAATATTAATCCATCTGAAAAAATAGGATTTCGATAATAATTTTCCGAAATAGATATATTTGGGGTAGATAAATGAATTGGGGAAAGTTAAGGTTACTAACCAGTATGACTAGCTGAAAAAGGCAAATAACGTTGAACCATTTCCTAAAATAGTTTTTGGAGGCAACAAGAAATATTCCTGATCGCGGTGAAATGGATAAATATCATGATAATTGTCCCATACAATGAATTCCAAGTAATATGTTGGAATTAAATGAGTAAGTGTACCGTTTCAGATAACAACTTCGTGGTAGTATTCAATTTATGTGGTATATTATTATTTGTATTTACTATAATACCTTTCATTTCATTCAAACGATTGGAAAACGTCATTGAATTAATATTGAGGTATCATTTTCGTTTCGACTGCAATACCAATCAACTAATGAACAAGAGGTAGCTCGATGCTGGGAAAGGAAAGTGTCTACATTTGAAATCGTATAATGAAAAATCGAATTCGAAAAGGTATTTGTTTCATTGAAAATTGCATTTGGTATTCAGTGAATGAGGGAGAGAAATCATAAATTCAAATTCATATGCGTTCGATATTAATTGCGATATGTGTTGAATGAAAATAATCGATGTTACAGAATAAAAATGGCAGGTGTTATTCAACAGAACCGTACTCTAATAATCAGTTATAGCTTCAAATTTAAGAGGTAGAGAAATTTTGGACGAGTCCTCGAGGGAAAGTAAGAGCAACGGAAACAGTTTGACGTCTTTATCCGTGGATATGACTATCAGGAATTAATTTTTGGCCTTTTTCTTTTCCGAATTAGAAATTACAACTTTTATAAAAGAGTGAAATCGAAAAAATTCACAAGCGCTCTCGGTCAACAGGTACGTGTATATCATCCAAAGACGTTTGGTTCATTGACAAAAAGCAAGGAGTCCATTTAAAACAGCTTCTCTCCTGCCTATTGGCACGACAGGCACTGAGTTACATAGAAAACATTTTTTCTTGTTCAATTTGTATACCATGCGAGTGAAAATTGAATGAAAAAGATAGCATACAGGGAAACAAATAATAAATAAAGCAAAAATTTTGAGCTGTTTGTAGAAAAATCTCATTCACCAGTAATAACTCTGTCATCAATATCAATTGACATTTCGGTGACATTTATTCTCCTGACTACCAAAAATACCATCTTTATAATGATAATAATGAACTTGGGTATTTTTGTGGAGGAGAAAAAGACAAGTTTTCGAATATGATTTTATCACTTCTCTTCTCCTGGTAATGCTAACCTTCTCCGTCGAATGCAAATAATATCAGTTTGGTGTAAGGATAATTGATCTCTTCAAAAAGCACTGTGAATACGATAATCAAGCAATATTGAAAATGTCATCTATATCATAGTATTATGTCAAATGCTGGGTGAATTCAAAATTCAATATTGTAACCTACTTCCCCAAACAATATTGAAACTTCCATATTGTTCTTTCATTGTAACCTGATATAGTGATCCTGATATTGCTAATAAGCTATCAAACCCACATATTATCAATATTGAACCCATATTCTTATTGAAATATCTTTTTTCAATGTCAGTCCATATTTGTTCACCACAATTTTCCTACTTACTGTGCTTTTCTTTAACGTCCCCCCTTTCATTTTTTGAACGAGTTAACTCAAAAAAATGAAACTTGCGATGATGAAATCGATGCATAAATACTCTATTTTGGAGAAGAATTGACAGATGAAAATTTCAGGATGGCGACTGGGCGCCATCTGGAAAACAATTAAATGGCTCTTGAGATACATAATTTTGAAGCTCGTGACGAACATTTAACAAACACTAGAATATGAAGTCAATATTTTCACCGACTACAAAATGGCGAAACATTTGATAGTTGCCAGAATACATCGACGTTTAACTTAATACTTTGAGGAAATAATCTGAGTTCAGTTCAGAAGATGGTCGAAATGGTTGCCTTGAACATCTTGACATATGAACAGCCTATCCGATATCTCACATCGAACATTTTCGAACTCAGCAGGGTCGATATTTCTACAAATATTCATTATTTTCCGTTATATTGTCAATATTGAAGCAGGTACAGTTTCGTACACATTTTGCTTCAGATAGCCCCATGAAAAAGTCTAAAGATGACGAGTCTGGCAAGCGGGCTGGCCACTCCGTAGGACCTCGATGTCCAATTCAACGACCTTGAAAAGTATTGAGTAAATAATTTCTTACTTGTCTGGAATATTTTTTTTTTTTATTTATATTTATTTTTTCAGTTTTATTTATTTATTCATTTCGGTGATTAGAGGATCAACAGTAGTTTCCAGCATATTCAAATACAATTCGCCTGTTAAACCATTTTGGAGATAGTTCACGTGGTACCTATCTAATTGTAAAATCGTAAACTACAGGTGAGTTTGAACAGCAAATTGAATAAGATAAGAATAAAATAAGAAACTAATTAAGAATAAGGACAGAAAACGTGTGTTCATACAGATGACTGAAATAAAATAAGAAATAAGAATGAACCAATCAAGTTGCAGCTTTTTTGACAATGACTTTTGTGTTCTGTGAATATCAAAATTTCGTTTTGACAGTGGCTACTGTAACTAACCTCCTAATTGTTGATATTTTGAATTTTGATTCTATTACATATACCAAAGATTACCAGTAAATAATATTCTGAGGTTGTTATTGTAAGGAAAGAAGTTGAAATAATTTCAAACATAGAACGTTAAGTACAGAAAATATTTCGGTCATGCGCATTATCAGTTTCCAAATAAAATAGTGAAAGATGGCATCTTTTGTTTTTATTCTTATTTCTTATTTTATATTATTTCTTGTATAAACGCTTTCATAAGGATCTATATGTTTATCCTCCTTATTTTGTTCCTTATTTTATTTTATTTGCTGTTTAAACTCACCTTAAATGAAAATATTTGAACTGAACAATGATGTTCGTTGTCGTACTGATATTATTGTCTTTTTTATGAACAAAAAGTAACCTATCAATCCTCTTCGGGTTGTTGTGATTGCCATATGGCAGAGAAAAATTAATATTTTCAAAAATATCGATATTAATACGTTTGTATTCAGGTAATCATTAAATGTTCCGCCATTTTGTAGTAGGTGAAGATATCGACTTCATATTCTAGGGTTGTGAGTATACCTCGGGAACTTCAAAATTATATATCACAATTCTTTAATTTTTTTTCAGATGGCACCCAGTCGACATCTTGAAAGTTTCAATATTTTGAGTTGACCCGTTCAAAAAATAAAAGGGGGTGGGGGGGGGGGCATTAAAGAAAAGCACTGTATGAGGTGCATAATATATACATGGTATTGGTGTTTGTAGTGTGCAGAGTTTGTTGATGTTTGTTTTCGTTTTATTCAAGTACTATTGTATCGTCTTCAATGGAATCGATTGAGTCCTAATTGGAAATCATCGGGATCGGGTATGACAATGAGTGACGTTCTTACACAATCAGATATGGGTCGATGGTCACCGGGTAATTGCTGGGTACGTCGGCGATCGGCGAAATAATGAGCGAGACCGGGACGGGAACAAAATATCCTTGAAACTGTGAACATCCGCTCTCCCCCGTCTCGGGAATCACTTTGCACTTAGCTGATCCACAGGTAAAAAATCCACTAATCACTAATTGTGGTTTCGGCCAGTGGCGTCGCAAACCGCACGGAGATAGACGGTCGATGTTTCCAAAGAAAGTTTCGAGATAGTAACCGCATTCATTTGGGGCGTTCGATAGGCCATAAGGAAGTGTTGCCAAATTATAATGTACCGCTGGCTGTTCGACTCAAAGGAAAATAATTTTTTTTTTGTCCTGCTCTACTCGCCTGTTTCAGCACTGGGCTTGGTTGTGAATTCTCTGAAACTTTTACACCAAAGGTTCCAATCTTATCGTTAATTCGTGAATAGAGAATATGTATGAATTATTGTTGTGTCTTGAATTATTCATTGACATCTTTATAACGGAGAGAGAAATATAAATAGGCAGAAAATTATCAAATCACTGTTCAAAGTGAAATGTAAAACACGAAATAAATATGATAGGTTCAAACGATACCCTGTAGCGTGTGCTTTGGGAGACATCACAGGATATATCCCGTGTTCGTTTAATCTAAGCTCATTATTAACTCATACATATTTGCAGTTTGAATTGCTATATAGATCATGGAAGGAGCTGACGAACCTTCTCACAAGTGTTGTATTGTACCGAACTTCAAAACTACTATTAGAAATACACTCGAAGTGTTTTTTCGTATACCAAGCGATGGGAACGTACGAAAACATTAGTGTGAGATATTTTTATATTGTTGTGAAGACCCTTTCAATGTGAGTGTGCTTCATTTAGCTCAGTGTGGATTAGTCAGAAGTGAGTTTTGCATTAGCTATTTAACAGCAGGAAATTCGACTTAAAACTAACCTTACCCATATCGAATTATAATATACATCAAATCGCCACTTCATATTCATCTGATACTAACAAAAACTGAATAAATGAACTCATCATACTTGAGTGAACCTCAATAATATAATATTTTGTATACATTGTTATGATATAGACGTAAAATAAGAGTTCTGTTGCTATTTCAATGACAAGTTGTGTGTATGTATAGGCTATATTTTGGTGTATTATTAAGTGATATGTAAACGATACAAAACTATATTGAGGACACAAATATATCATACAACATAATCATTACCTTACAGCTTTTACTCTTTTGATATCTGCTCACGTAAAATAAAGATTTGGTGCAGAAAAAAATATGTCAGAGAAATTCAAATTTTATCCTTATTCCCTAGAGTCGAATTGTTTTTAGTCTTGTTTTTCGTTTTTAGTCAGTTTCAAACGAATGGGGTAAGCTATTTAAGTGATGAATGCCTTTTTATTGGTATTTCTATTGAAGTAATCCTTTTTGGACGAGGGTAACCGATTACACCCCAGAAAGAGAACTCAAAATAGTGAATATGAAATGTTATTGCTGCAAAATATCATAATTCAAACTATCTACCACTTGCCTGATACATTTTTGACGACAAATGTTTGGGAGTTAATTCCGTTATTCATAGGTTATAATGTTGGCCACTTGCCTTAGTGCCAACATCTTATCAGTTTCTTCGTAGTCCTTATATACACAGATTAATATTAAATCTATAATTATTGACATTAACGAAAAACCTTCCCAGTAGGCGGTTAAGAAATGATCAAAGTTTTATTTCATTTTATTCATCGGCGAGTGATTCATTTAATTCATTTTTATTTTTTAGAATCTTCATGCACTTTGAAAAAGCGTAGAGGAGAAACAAGCATGAATTCAAGCCTTTATTTTCATACTTCTTAATCGTTTTCTGTAGCTTATTCCTAAAGAAATTCAAAATGTATAAAGGCTTAGATCAATTTGACTATTGATTGTTTTTGTATCCAGTGCCTCTTCACTGCATTAACGTATTGAACAGTAAGAAGTAGAATTTACGATAGCAGATGTTTTCTGCCAACATCTGATAGTTGCCTCAATATTGTGTGAAATAACTTTCTGCTTTCCGAATTATATTATCAACCGCATAGTCGAATCCAGTCATAGTCATTCGAAAATACCTTTATCTTCTGGAAGAGTTTTCATTGACAGAACTTTGAGAATACATTGAATAAAATGAGTCGTATAAGGTGAAAGTTGTTGATATTTTTACGGCATGTACTGTCTGCAGTTATTACTGTTTTGGTCTTCTATCAGATTTTTCCTACGTTCCGTGGAATATATCATAGTGTACGTCATTTATTCTGTCGTGGAAATATCTCTGCAAACGAAATTACGATTGAAAAAAAAAACAGTCGGCATGTCTAGAAGTGAATGGCTGTATATTTTCACACTACCATAAATGTGTGAGTGTTTTGTATTGAAGGAATTTAGCACAAGCAGTACCAACTTTTTGCCCTTTTCTGATGCCTTTGATCTTGCTGTAAAAGTGAAACTCTCTCAATTTTACTTTTATTGGGCACTGCCTCCGAAATGAAGATACAATTTTATTTTGCTCCATTGAGACATTTCTACTATCGTAAAATCTGTTTGCTATTTCATACAAGATAAATCCTTTCGTTTTCAATTTGAATTTCGGATTTTATGTTGTGAAGGAATATTAGGCACTGACTCCCTTCAAAATTACTTGGACAGCATTTAACCTTTTTAAAATTGATATCGCCTTTCATTACCAATTTTCAAAAACAAAGGTTCTAGAAATGAAATTTGTGATTATAGAAATATATGCTTACAGAGCCAAATAGCAAAGGTTATAGAAACGAGTTTCAATAACAGAATGTTAGCTTACCTCGAATCATTCGGTTTATCAAATCCATGTCAGTTTGGTTTCAGAAAGGCAAAGTCAACTAATGCAGCAATTAGTACTTTGACATCATATATATATATAAAACGTTTTGAATAACAGAAAGCCCCCCTTAGCACTATTTTTGACTTGAGCCGTGCATTCGATACTGTTGACATTCATACACTGATTGAAAAACTGAATCGAATTGGCATTAGAGGTGTTACAAATGATTGGATAAAATCTTATTTAACTAACAGAAAGCAAATTGTGGTAATAGAGGATGTGAAATCCGAAGAAAGAAATGTGATGGTAGGTGTGCCCCAGGGCTCAATCTTGGGTCCAGTACTCTTTATAATTTTTCTGAATGATTTGCAATACTCCTGCAAATCAGCTGACATAATAGTCAACTATGCAGATGACACAACATTTGGTTTACATGAAAGCACTAGCGATACACTTGCTTTAAAAGCCAATCAAAGCACCTCAGAATTCCATGAGTATTGTGTAAATAATGGACTGAAAATAAATATTAACAAAACATTTTATATGACATTTCTACCAAAAAACATAACAGAGAATTACAGCTTACTTATTAAAATAAATCATAAGTCAATTGAGGAAACAGATTCCTTCAAATTGCTTGGGCTCAAAATTGATAAAAAAATGAGCTGGAAATCTCACATTGAATACATAAGGGGTAAATTGAGTACTACTTGTTTTCTAGTGAGACAACTGAAATCAACGGTTACCTTAATAGTCTTAAAACTGGCATATTATGGTTTGGTACAATCTATTTTATCATATGGACTAATGTTTTGGGGCTCATCCTCTTATATTGACAAAGCATTTGTCATGCAAAAAAGAATAATAAGGTGTATGGTCGGTGCCCGCCAGACCTCTCATTGCAAGCAACTATTCATTGACTTGGAAATCCTCACACTCCCCTCATTATATATTTTTTTATTGGTTGACGATTTTAGGAAAAACGGCAATACGTTAAGAAATAGTGACATCCACCAGTATGGCACTCGACACAGGGATCATTTCAAACAACCTTTTTCTAGACTTTCAATAGGTCAAAGTTCACATGAATATCAGAGGATTATATGCTATAATAAAGTTCTCAGTATATTTGGAGAAATTGACAATCATAGACACTTGAAAGTGGTTCTCTTTAAATTTCTTGTAAATAAGGCATTTTATTCAGTTGACGAATTTTTAGCAATTTAAATTTTTCAATCTGTTTGTTCAAATTGTTGTATTTTAGATCTTTTTTCATACTCATGTATACTGGGTTAGACCCTTTGTTTCCTATGTGACTAGTCCGATAAGCTTGTACAATTCTATTGTAAAAGTTTCGAGTGATGATTAAAATTCTATTCTATTCTATTCTTTTATCTCGATGACTGTTGTTTTTCTGGGGACTGATATGAACTGTGACCAAGAAAAATTCCTGTTATTGGTGTTCATTTGAGGAAGCTTAGTTGATATCTTGAGAACAATGATGTCTTCACAGATAGTGAACTTTGTTCTATCAACTGATTGAATGGTGAATTCATCAGATCGTTAAAGTGCTCCATCAGATCGAAATAATTTACTAGAGAATGTATTTGGCTTGAAAATGTCGACTCGAGTTATTTTCACTTTGCCAAATGTGTTACGTCACTGATTTTGGACAAATACGATTCTTGAGGCGGCCTCCTAGGTTCTAGATCACTTATATGTGGAATTCCACGCCAATTATAAATATGTTCATAACGTATTCTGTCTCGGTGTAACATCCATCCGCATGTTTTCATTCTGTTGTTCTGAATATCTCGTTTGAGGTTTGTTTTTCTACAGTAATTAACGATTTATCCCATTCGTTCTCATTAAAAAAATAATGATATGTTACATGCGAGAGATTCTATGATTTTTATTAACAATCTGCTGATTTTTTAATGATGCATGTGTCGGAATATAAATTTTCTCGATGGCGATATACATAGTATTAAATAGGTACATGGTGGACCATTGACAGTATATTTGCAGTTATAGGTTAGACACGAAGAAAACATTAATAATTGTCAACCTTATTCTCTTTTATATTTCGTCAGTCCACACAGTAATGAATGTTATGAATAGTCCACCTTTGAGCGATACTTCAGCTATATTATTTATGTTCCTTTGAGTTTACGACTTGAATACAAGTATAAAAAAATCCCAAAATCGTAATTAAATCCTTAAAAGCAAATCAAATTAATTCACAAATAATCGAGACTAATACCAATAATGATTCTATTCTTGAATTGAAAAGTAAAAAGTGTGTAGAGTCAAGGTATTGAAACAATGTCTTTTCATTTTTGAATATATTCGAATATGTTTTTAATTTTTGTTTCTTGGTTTTCTGGGTTTGTAACCTACCACAATCTGAAAAAATAAGAATTAATATTGGAATCTATACAAGTGTAGAAGGGTAGATTGTCAATCTACCCCGAAAAGTTGCTGCGTCTATTGAAAAACAGTGCTTTCTGAATAGAACAAGTCCAGTTAATCAACAACTTCTCGTATAAGTCAAATTTTGCCTACCGAAAAAATAATAAGAACTGATGTTACTTATCTGTTAACGTTTTGGAATCTGAATCTGCTTCCGTTCTCAAAATTTCTAGGCAAATTCCAAATTTGACATAAAATTTAGTTCTTCAAGAGGGGCAGCCATCCGCGATCCATATCAAGCGAACTCATAGATATGCATTCTTTACCAGACAGCATGATGAAAGCAGATTCCTTCAATTTTCGTTTCTTGCCATTGCTTTCTTTCGTTATAATTTAAGTGTCGTTCCATTCTACTGTGTGGTCTCCATCGGCAGTAAGAATGTGTTCTGATAATTAAGAACCACCTATCTGTCTGTTCCTGATGTACATCTTGTGTTCACTCTTCCGCACTTCCAATGGTCGAGACGTTTCACCGATATATTTTCAACCGCACGAACAAGGAATTTGATAAATACAATTTTTTGTGTTTTCTAATGGGTTATTTGGTTTGGTATGTGTGATTATTGATCTTAAAGTATGTGTTGTTTTGAATGTTGTTCTAATATTATACCTGTTGCCGATCCGTTTTATCTTTCCGGACAAACGAGGGACATGAGGTATAATGTTAGATACAGGTTGTGTATTTTGTGTAGGTTGTATGTCTTCATTGTGGACTGTGTTCGGATTTTCAATTTCTGTCAAAGTTTTTTTTTGAATTTTTCTGGATATCCATTTTCTTTCAATACTGATTTTATGAAGTTCATCATTGATTTTTTCTTGTGAGTTACATACAATTTTTGTTCTATCATAAAGGCATTTTACTATACCTTTCTTGACACTTGTGTGGTTGTTTGAGGTGTAGTGAAGATATCTGTTGCTATGATAGTTTCCGAAACGTTAACAGATAAGTATTTTCAAATATATAAGTTCTTATTATTTTTTTGATAGGCAAAATTTTAGTTATACCAGAAGTTGCTGACTAATTGGACTTGTTCTGAACTGTTTTTCGATAGACGCAGCAACTTTTCGGGGTAGATTGAAAATCTACCCTTCAACACTTGTATAGATTCCAATAAAAATTCTAATTTTTTCAGATTGTCGTAGGTTACAAACCCAGAAAACTACGAAACGAATATTGATCCACCACAAAATAATGACGTTCAAACAATGTTTTTAATTGTTATCAGCAGTGTACGATTTCTGTAGTGGATTACAATATACTGTGCATGTAGTTGCATTGTACCTCAGTCATCTGTTCGATCTCTGAGGCTCAAATCTCAGTTCTTTGAATTGGAAATATGTCATTTCAATTTGAATAATTTTTTCAACATATCCTATTTGAGTACGGTAGTTGAATATGTTTTTTATAAGATCTTTTTCTATTCCTATTCTTATATGCCACATATTTGTATCATACCTATGTTGTGTTCTAATATCACGAATTGTGAATCAAAGGTTATATTTGGACAATGAAAAAATCGTTTATTACAAACGAATGTTGGATAGGTGTGCTGTAATTACAGAAATTACTTGAATTTCGTAGCTTGTCCACAACACACGATCATTTCACAATTCCGTAACATTGACACAATTTGCTCCGCTGTGTGAACTTTTCAGTTTCTATGTAACTATGCATGATACTTTTTGCCTTTGAAATTTTTTTCGGAAAATGATTATTTACATGACAAATAATATATTATTCCTAATAACGAATTGTGGTTACTGTAAATAATTTCATTGTTCTCCTTGGCGCATTACCTCACAATTTTTCTATCGAGTTTTGAGTGAGCACGAACCTACTAATTTATTCTTGACTGACCTATTATTATTCATATAATTGAAAATGTTGATTTTTTTGCAAAACAACTAGATGATTTCGTTTCATATTTCATTCGGAATCATTCGAATAAATGGTTAGAAAATGAAAAATCGTTCATCGAGGAGAATATATTAGATGGGATTAGTTTTTTCTCAACACTACAATATAATGAAGACATAGTGAATGAAAAAATAACAATGTTTCAATGCATACATAGATCACCAATTCTGAGGAATTATTCATTGATTTATCATTTCTCACAACTTTAATCAATTCTACATCTCTGGTTTTTCGGGCTTGAGGGCCGTGTGGTGGAATTTTGACTTCTGGAGCTATCGGCTACATCTGCGGCAGCCATCTTCAGCGGCGTGGTCTCAGTTGAATTCCTCTATGTGAGTTCACTTCGACCAATTCTATTTGAAAAAATTGGTTGGAATATCATAAACTTCTTTGTGGGAATGAAACAAATAAAGATCAAATCGAATAACACTGCTCGATACGTGATGAAAATCCATATTAATAAATACTTCCACAGTTTCCTGTAGAATTTTCGCTATAAGGTTCACAAAACTGCGACACGTGTTTTGCTATACAATAGATTCTTTAAGCAAATAACCATTAGCATGAATCAAGCAATTTACAGGAGTATTATTCGATTCAAATTCCATTTCAATTTTTGTTTCGAATTTATGTTTCATTATTGTTTTATTCAATTTTTGATAATTATTCATGGCAATTATCTGGACCTAATAAAATAATTCTGTTTTTTCTGCTTATTTCTTTATCTTTCCTCTCACGTACCACAAGTAGTTGGTTTTCAATATTGTTCAGTTTCCTTTTGATTACTCACTTTCACAATTTCAATTAGCTCGGATCACTGCTGACATGTTTCAAAGGAGTTTATTATGATGATTTAGCCTATGAAGTTTCATCCACTTCCACTCATATTGTGACATGTACCACTATTATACGTGCTTTCTACTAATGATCAAATATCCTACTCAGTACTCTTGTAACTATTTTTCAACCGTCAACGTTGGCGAAGTCACACAGATTCATCAATCGTGTTATATTTTTTCATCAATTCGTCCAACAACTCTGTACACTCTTTACATTCCTAAGGCCTCCACAGTTATATTTGGGTCATTGCCAAATTTGATAATAAAGATAAATGTTTGTAACGCTTTCGTAAGGGACACCATATAATTACATCGAAATAGTACTGTGTTTACTGAATTTATAGCTGAAGTTTCGTCTATATAAACAAGAATATTAAACAGAATGATCCTAGCAAATCCTAGAAGAAGCATGAAATGTTACGTAACGTCTGCTTCTTATTAATTTCGAACCCAACTTTCTCAATAAATCGGACTGGATGGACAGAATGAACTTTCCCTGAAAGGTAATGAATGAGATTTCAGGCAATAAAAAGTATATCTGGATCGAAAGAGTTCACAATTATTACGTAACGTGTTCAGAGATAATTAAGTCTCGTTGCGAAATATAAATTCGAGGGTCTAATTTGATATTGCAGAAGATGTGAATATACTGGGTATGTTGAGACTTATTCATTATCTCTGAAATTCAGAGACTTTCTTCAGTGAAATGATTCAATTTAATATCAACCAGTAGAAGATTATCGAAAATGAAGAATTGTTAATTATAAACTTGGGTATTTTTGTGTTGAGAATGAAGATTTTTTTTGGCTTTTTTTCCTCTGAATCGAAAAATTGAAGAGGAGAGTTGAACTGAGAAGATTGAGTTCGAAGTGGTTTGTGTCAAACACAGCACTTGGTAAGGATATTGATGAGTAAGGCTCAATTCAGATAGATCCGAAATTTGATCGTACGACGATCCGATAGCTTTCTGATTGCTCTAAATTCAAACGAATCAGAAAACTATCGGATCGTCGTACGATCGGACTTTGGATCTGTCAGCCTAACTCATGCCAGTGACACAACTCACGGAAACTACAATCTCTAGAAGATTGTTTCCAAAGGGCTTGAAAGAGGAAGGGGTAGTTTCTGAAACATCACCAAGTAAAAATTCAAACCAATCACATTTTTTTTAGTTCAGTCTCTAAATTCACAAAAAATACTATACGGAACTGGCAAAACAGTCAGTCAATTTTGCTTTCTCATAATATTGCAGTTATCAGGACAAATAAAACAAACAGGTATTATGAAAATTCAAAGCATTTTCATTTCCAGAAGAAAGAAAGCCCATAAAATGGATTTCAATACTTGAAATGGGTATGGTGTCAAGATTACATTGACATTCATAAAACAAAGCATTATATGCCCGATATCATTCATTGGGACTCTAGGATTGGTGTCAAACATCATTACTACCTTCATATATCTGTTACATAAGTTGTAACGTCTTTGAGTTTCGGTGAAAGTATACTGTGCTGGCATTTCGCTGGTTATCGTCCATGCATTTTTCATAATTGTCCTGAAAAAAATCAATTACTCTTCGAGATTACGTCGGTTTTTGGGTCAATTACTCCTAATTGTTTCTTTATCGACTGTGATTTCCGCTGTTCACACATTTCTCAGACTACTCGCCTTTCATCGTGAGAACACGATTAATACTTGAATATTCGATACGTGGGTGGAAGTTATTGAGCATTATCTGAAGAGATAGTATGCGAAACAAGTGAAGGTTGGAATTGTAAAATGGCTTCAATCTTCGTTGTACCATTTATCGTATGTTTCGTCACCCGAAAGTCTGAAAGGTGATCTACTTCTGTGCTATGAATGATCAAGTGGTTGTTCAAGATGAGATGTGTCTGCCAAACAGCTGTTTCGGATATTTTCAAAAAAAAAATTCCAACAAATATTAGAAGGGTATAAACAATACTCAATCC
This sequence comes from Zygogramma bicolorata, assembly GCA_032362365.1. Classification (NCBI taxonomy): domain Eukaryota; kingdom Metazoa; phylum Arthropoda; class Insecta; order Coleoptera; family Chrysomelidae; genus Zygogramma; species Zygogramma bicolorata. The sequence continues at coordinate 900,852 of JAVJAQ010002096.1, forward strand.
CATCCAAAAAAGAAGAACTCCTAGGCAGAAAATATGAGAGTTGAAGTGTGCTATGAACTTCAAAATGTATTCACCTTCAGAATTGAAAATCGACCTTCTGGCAATCTGTTGAGAAACGTCTGCAAATTCTTCCCTATCGCTGGTACTTTTATATGCTGCTCTTATCAAGTTTCATTTCAGAAAATCACCCTATCCAAATTTCGACAGTAATGAGTGACTGCTGGTTTTACACCACGTATGTCAATTTCTTAATATTTTTATGATTACCTCGAATATCCTCAGATATAATGTAAAAGAAAAAGAGACCTTGCATAACGCGATTCAGTTTATCATTAAATATTTAGCTAGCTTCATTTCTTAGGTTACGTTCTCAATTTCCAGTATAATGAAAGCGAAAAAATGCTCTCGAAAATGCTTAGGAATTACCAAAAATCACTGCCCTCTCTATAATTAACACAGGCTTTATTTCCCCTCATTTATCTAGTACTATAAAGTTGGGTGACATGAACGGAGTTATGGAACATGATTACTTACTTTTTTGAGGACGCGATTTTTGGCATATTCTTCCCCAATTCAATGCAAAGAAAAATACAAAACTTCTATAAAATATTTAGTAAACATTCTCAATTGATATGTGTGAACTATTCATAGACGTTTAAATGAATGATTCTTACATATCAACAGAAAATATTTGCTAAATATTTAATGTTACTTCTTTAATAGGAGTTTTGTTTCTTCATGCATCGACTTGAAGAAGAGAAAATCACGTCCTTATGAGTGGAGTGTTTCTCAGTTCATTCAGTTATTTCAGCCTATTCCAAATAATTGGAATTTATATTCAGAAATCAACTATGTAATATGTAAAGATATTGCTGTACTTTCTCTTAATTACTTTATTAGTTTATTGTATATGCAATAATTTTTTTCATCTGACTCCGCTGGTGCTTGCGTTTATTATGTAATATGTGATTGGCTAGAAAGTGGAACAAAACAGAGATGACATAGCGAATTTTGGAGTATTCTTCTCGTGAAATGATCGTTTCTCTGATTCTGAATCCATTAAAGAATTGCCACGATAATAATAAAAAATAATTCGAACCTAGTTTTTCTTCTACTCTCCTTCCAATTATTTTCATATGAATCTGGCTGCTTCATCGAGCACCTATTAATAAAATATCATATTCATTCCAAGGAAATAAAGATGTAAATTGAGTGACATTGAAATGTGAAAAACAAACATAGAAATATTCATGAAGTATTATTAAGCGAGAATTAGCAATATGCATGAATGTGATTCGAAACCTTCAGGAACTGACCTATAATTGAAATATCTTTATTTTTTCAAATGAAACAGAGGTCGTGTGATCCGCTGTTGAGAAGAATTTTTGATTATCTGACCAGAATCGGTTCTTATCAGTAGTTTCTGATGAGCAGTTTCATTTAGTGTTCGGAAAAGCTGAAACAGATGAAAAAAATACTCAAAACCTGGAAAGGGCTGACTCGATTTGCAAGTTCAGTTGTGTTATCAAGTGAGATAACATTTTTTTGACAAATTTACTGAAATCACGTAAATGTTGCCTGAGAAAAGTTGCAAAAGTGGTCATTAACTCTTTCAAGAAGCGCTCGTAGTCGACGAAGATATGAAAGAAAAAAACTAAAGTTCTTCATTTACTAGTCGATGATGATAACTGAATATAGAATTTTTGTTTCAGATGTGAATTGAATCTTCATCAGCCGGGCTTGGAAACGCCTCCTTGAACAATATTATAACAACACCACGAAACATAAATATCACACCTTCAATCATGACTAGGCAGTTTGATGGGTACGTCAAGGAGTATCTTATAGAAATCGTTTTCAATATCCCTATCATTCAAATGGATTGTGAAGAACCCTCCAGCTCAGCCCTCATCCAATACTCTTGAGAATTTTTTTTATTCTGCAGTTTGAAAAAGTGTATTTTTGGTGGGCTTCAGATAAGCATAAACAGTATTTTCGATGAATTATCACAGATTGCAATAATGTCAAACGTATTGTTATATAAGCATATTGATGCAAGATTTTTTACGTAATATTTAGGCGGTAAGTGTAACATATTTGTACACCCGTTCATCCATAAGGGAAAGCTGAAAATTTCGCCAGCGAAGTACCTACCTTTCTCGATGTTACTCTTGCAAAATGCTTTGATTTACGATAAATATATTGCTGGAGAGCTCGCAATCTTGTTAACGTCTCAAGTGAACCTCGAATGACTATGTAAAACGTTGGGTCATTCTCCGATTGAAGTACGAAAAATATGTACTCCAAATACGAAATATCATCATCGAGAAGACTAGAATGGCAACTCGGGCTACCTGGGCACAAAAAACTGTTTTTGTGATTTAATCAGAGTTTGTATACTGAGGTCATCCCCATATCAGATGTTTCAGGTGCTCTTCAGGACCTGTCAAATTTGGAATATTTAAAACGAATCTTCAAAAATCATGGAAATTTGAGAAATGTCCGGGATGTACTTGATCAGTTCACCACCAACTTTCAATACTGTAGTGCATCTTCGAATGTTTTCTTTTTTCAATTTTTCGAATCTTTCTACATTTTATATTTTCGTGTCAAAAAATTACATTCATTGGATCGTTTCCAGAACAAAATCAACACTCATTCTGAAATTCGTATTTTTCAATGTTCAGTAAAATGGAATTTGTTTGGAAGAGTTGAATTAAATCGAGTTTCATACCAGATTAGCTAGGGGAACTTTGCACCAAGAAGTACGAATGTATCACCAGATATTGTCTGTAATCCTCCAATATATATATATATATATATATATATATATATATATATATATATACACCTCCTAGGGGATGCGTACTACAAAATTTCTGATTGGTCTGAAAAGTTTCCGAGCTTTTTTTGAAACTCTTTTCATATTCGAAAACGGTTCTGTTGAGTGTTCGTTGTTACACACTGTATATATGTATGTATGGTTTGGAGCTGCAATTTCATAAATTTCATATTTTTATTCTATGATCATTTTTCAATGGGTTTTTCCATTTATATGAATAATTGTTTAGATTGTCATGCTTAACAATATTTTGTGATATGAAACAATCGACCAACTTGATTGTCAATGAAAACCGATCATCTATAATGAAAGTTCTGTTCATTTATTATCATTTTCGTATTCATACTCCCGCTTCATCAAACACTCTTTCGAGTACGCCCAGACGGCAGAGCCTTGTGCATGCAAGGGCCGGCTAATTTCCTTGGGTGCCGAAGCGCTTTGGGGCGTCTTACCGATTTTTACGGTAGCGCATTCTTTGTTTCAACCGTAGGAAAACCCAGAAAAACCCACAGTGCTACCGAGTGTTCAGTTGTATGATTCTAGAAAGATGTATGGCAAGTTGTAAAATGATATATTTTCGGAAAATTACTATGTATTGGGTAAGATATGATTAATATATTACTGAACGAACTTAACTATGCATGAATGCATTCAATTGTAATCGTTCTCAGGGACATGTTTACGAAACAGTCGTTCAATGTGGTATGTGGTATTCACAAAATGATCAGGTGATATACATCGATTTGCACAAAAAGCTTCATATTGTATCACCAATTAACACAATTTCGTACATTAGTATGTTTACCTGTAATGAAATAATGACTTCGTTTCAACAGGGACTAAACAATTTGATTCACTGTTTCGCGTTATCAATTAGGATTCAGTTCATAAAAGGTTTGCGTGTTGCCTGTGACCTTTATGATTTTTGCTTGCCAGACAATCAAATATCAGTAATTACTAAATAAGCATTGTTTATCGAAACCTAAAAAGTTTTTTAACATCTAAAAAGGTCCTTGTGAATTTTCTTTTGTGAACCGGAGGATGAAAAATCTTTCAGATGGAAAATTATTCTGAGGATTTTTCCAGTCGATAGATCTTCGAAAGAATTGTTTCTATTCATAATTATTAGTTTCCACAACGTCATAAACTGTTCTATTTTGTTATTCGAGCGTCGATAAAATTCAAGCATAGCTCAATCGGTTCTTTCTCAACACCCAATTTATGTTTCTCCACATATTAAGTCATGGAATGGAAAAAAGAACAGATTGAAAAAAAAAACGAAACCTGCTGAAATGTTGAGTGTGACGTGTTGTTATAAATACCTAATAATAGCCGATCCTTTCTTCTTTGTGAAAAATAACGTTCAATGTCACATTCGAGATTAATTTCTCGGCAAATTCAACCTTGAATGTAAAATTACAAGTTCAAAATTCAATCGTTCTTTGTTATAGAATGTAGTTGTTTCGTGAAAGATATTGTCATTCGGATGTGCCGAACTCATTTTGCTTTTTGACTTCGTAACGATATCGGATTCGATTGTGGAAGTTCAAATAGTGAATATCTTGTCAAAATTCATAATCAATACAGAAATTCAGAAGCATGAAGTTTATTTATGCGAACAACTTGAACTGAGTTGAGTGATGAAAATAAACATTCATGATATGAATTATTATAGAGATGAATTTGGCCTTTACAAGCAACTAATTCCATAAGCTTTTTAACAATCTTGATGAAAACTGGACTCTTTTGAAAAAACATTCGCATACTTGAAGACTGGCGTTAGAACAAATCATCTTTCGAACAGTTCATTCAGGCCAGTCTCAAACTACTGGCTGGCACCTGTCAGAAAACAACTACTCCCCTGGCTAATACCACGAAGGGCATTACGTTATATCCGACCGGTGCCAGTGCAGGTTTCTCCATAGAAGAAAATCCTGCATTTGCTTTCGGTGATACAATTGAAGGCATTGATTTTGAATTATTGGGACGGAAACACTTGCAGACTTGCTATTTGGCCATATATATATATATATATATACATATATATATAGAATCTAGACTGTCGTATGGAATCCTAGGTTGGGGTGGTGTTGCCAGCAGCAAACTATTGGTCAGAGAGGATATACTTATCTAAGCACGAGAATATTCAATAACATCCCTAAGAATATTAAAGACTTAACATCAATTGTTTGTTTAAAAAAAAAAACTAAGCAGTACCTCCATGAAACAGATAAGAAAAAAATACATAATCTGATAGACCCGAATGGAATTACCTGCGGTAATATTCATTGAGAGACAGGCAAACTGTACACAAATGACATTGTCACAAAAATTGGAGCCCAAATTTTGAAAAATTACTCATTGTATGTTATAATTGTCATTCCGTTGTTTTGTTTAGGTAGTAGAGTATATAGTTTCACAAATATATAGTGTTTAAATGTAGACATTATTACCAAACAATTTGAAAAAAAACATTCCATAACCACGCGCTGGCTTTTTAGCCTTAGTGGTTAATTTGTTTATTTCAAAATGTAATCTCTGAGTAGGTATTGAAAAATGTTATTTAACTCACTATATTATGTAAATCTACTCTAGCAACTTGTTATTGATATAATTGTACTTTTTCCTTTGGAAATTAACATTATTATATATATATATATATATATATATATATATATATATATATATATATATATATATATATATGACAAGAGTTCATTATATTGGAAATCAGGTCAGGCCATTTGAGATTCTTGTTTCGGAAGTGTTTATGCCTAATGTAACGGTTGAGTGACGAATTGCCATTTCCATACAAAAATTGTTTTTGAAACATCCATATTCGGAGTAACCTTTCATACAAATATATAGATCCCGATCTAACCTAATTTTCTATACATTTATAGTTTGAAATGTCATTACTTTTGCTTACTAATTTGAACGCGATTATACAATTAGTTTGAAGTTATGAAAAGCTGGACACAGCGAGTTGAATATAGCTTTATATATTATTATTTCTCAGATGAGGGCTCTACAAATCGTTAGTCCCCCTGCCCCTTACCTTGATATATCTTGAGTTTAAGTTATACTTTTTATCGATATTCATTTCAAGTTATTTCACAGGATTCCATTTAATGAATGCCTTTCGTTTCCCTCGGAAGTGAAGCCATTTTGGTAGTTTTGACCTTGAATATGGTTTTTGTTCTCGTTTCGGAGGGGCAACTGCAAATCATAAATGTAAACACAATGGTTTGTCCATAAATATTTGAGATAAAATGGCCCAGTTTCCATTGGTCGAAAGTTTTATAACCCAATGGCCGTCGTCGGTCGGTATAATTTCACTTTTGAAGTTATTTCTGGCATCCGAACACACAAACGTGGTTTTACTTTTGCTTTCGATCCATTATATAATTTACAACTATTTGCCGACAGGTTTGTTTGATCGGTTTGCTCTCGGTGGTGAAGGGCTACCTAGAAAATGATGATTTGTCACGGTTGTAAACAAAAAAATTAGGAGGGGTAACAAAAACTAATTTTTGATATACTTGCTGGCATTACAGCGATAGGTGCCTACTGTTTTTAACTTGAAACCGGGCCAACAAAATCAGTACACTGTGGGTCATATGTGAATTGTTGCATAAGCCTCAACTGTTAATAACTTTCATGACAGTGTATAAAATGTGTATGATCCAGAGTCTAGACCCAGTGTGGTAGGTCAGAAATTGTATTTTTTTTCAAGTTTTGAGTGATAGCTCATTCGAAAGGTGTTTTTTATTATCTTTCTTACTATATTAATAATAAAAAATTTTTACCATAATATTTTTCACATATCTTCAAGTAATTTCTGTTAAATGCGGAAAGTCGATAAACACCAGGAAATATGATATAAGAGCAATACACAGGTAATATAAATATAAGTAATATGCAGGTGAAATATAAACGATGAGTTCTGGAACCTTTAGTGTAAAAGTTGAAACTTTTCCTAGAGATCAATTACCCTAACACCAAACTGATATTTTTGCACTCGACGCGCGTTTCGCTAACAAGGTTAGCATCTTCAGGAGAAGAAAATTGATACTATCAATTATCAAGTATTGATACTATCAATTATCAAGTATCAATTTTCTTCTCCTGAAGATGCTAACCTTGTTAGCGAAACGCGAGTCGAGTGCAGAAATATTAGTTTGGTGTTAGGGTAATTGATCTCTAGGAAAAGTTTCAACAGGTGAAATAACTCAATGATAAATTCCAGTCCTAATAGAAATGAAGCTGAAATAAGATAAGAATATCAGGTAATATATTGGTGGAGTATCATAATAATGAAACACAGCCACAATTATGATAAATTAATAATAATAACTCCATGTGATGTGGATATAAAATATATTTCGTTGAGCTTAATTGAGTTCGGAGAAAAACTTTCATTATACGTTTTTCAGGTTTATCATATTTTGTATTTCCATTCTTGTTTCATCATCTTTTAGCTTTTCGTTTGAATAGATCTAATAAGTTGAGTTTTCTCGTTTCAATCGTTCAAACTTTGCCATGACATTGGTGGGTGCTCTTATCAATTTGATCAGTGAGTAACAAGCGTGCTTGAGTCTTATCAATATAATATATCCCACATGTGTTCAATTTGCTGTTCTCATTCAACACTTTCACATATTCATATTTATTCAATTTCTGTACCCATAAAGGCACGTTTCGAATGAGAATTCGCATATTTTGAAATATTCAACTTTTGTTCCAAAAACTAAATGGTTCGAGATTAAATGATAAATATATTAAATTTAATTTTTTTGGGAATTACTTTTTTCTTTTCTCAATTATTATACTGGAGTTCAATGAATTCTTCTGGATTTTTCATTGCCTTGTTTTTATACTTACCCATTGATTGGACCTAATTAGTTCCATTTCCTATATTTTAAATTTTGTTTTCACGTATTTTAGTTCAATATTTTCAATTTGCTTATCTCGCTTCTTCAATCTTGATCACTATAATAAACTATTCAGGTTCCAAAACAATTTTTTAGGGATTCACGGAAGTTTGAATCATTGCTCCCCAACAAAGAATGATTATGTTTTACCCGAAGAAACGTGGAATATACATATAAAATTTTATTTTTATCGATGAAATATATATGTTTGAATTGGGTCGATGATGTTATGGACTCAGGAACGATTATTACCATTATCATATTTTGGATTATTTCTTGAATATCTCCAGGAAAATTGTTTGAAAACAAAATAATGTGTGGATAAGAAAATTGTAAGTAATTGAGAAAGATAGATCGATATAATTGAATATAAGGTTATTGCGGTGAAAAATATAGTCAATCGATGGAAAAAATACGAGAATTGGAAAAGATGAAAATTCTCTTGAGCAGAATTCAAAATGAAATGATAAGAAAATGAAGAACAAAAAATTAAAGGAGAATGATGAAGTATATTAAAACGAAGTTCATTCTAACACTCGTCTACTGTTGATTATATAATAATTCCCCACTGTATGGTATTACTGAAAATTACTTTCCACTTACTGATCATCAAAACCAGTATTATATGGTCATTTCTAGGTCATTTTTCAGGACACCCCCTTCAATCCATAGTGAAAATGGGGATTGCAATTGAAAAATATCATTGATGAAATAAATGTTTACTTTATATTTGTTTACTGCTGACACATTTCGAAAGTTCGAAGATCATTTTGTGAATATTATAAATCAATATCAGCTTTTCGACCCATTATTGGTTGATTAATTTCGGTATAGACTTCAACACAGCTCATAAAATCTTGTGGTAATTCCGAACATTTGGTTTTCTAAACATCGCCGGAAAATCGTTAAAATAAAGTGCCATAAAAGTAATAATTCAAACTCAACAAACTCAAGGTACCAGCTATGAGTTAACCTTTATTTCGTATAATCATTATGTAATTTCCTCGGAATATATTTACGGGCAATTTTTTTTCCAAGCTAACTAATTATTTTTATTTATTATGAACATGAGAACGAAAAACCATCTAATGATAGAGCGATATAAGGAAACATCGGGTGAGTCTGTCTCTTTCAACGTATGTTTATCATTTCATCAAGGTAGTGAGTGAATGTTTAGTGTAAACTTTTGTGTGTTCCAGCGTCGTTCCTCTGTGGAGCCCCTCGATACGGATTAATGAAAACGAACTGTTCGGTTGAAAGTAATCCTACTCAACCATATTCAATTTTTTGCGAACATAACAGTCATATAACGGATAAAGGGGTTCAGTGAATATTTCCAAAACAATTAACGTGTGGTTATTGCCCCAAACATAACAAACTGTATATTGGTCAAACAGGGAGATCATTCACCAGAAGAATGAAGGAGCATAGAAGTCATTCTTTTTGAATGAAAAGACGAATTCAACATTTGCAAATCATTATCTAATTGAACACAAGAGCTCACTCATGACTGTGATGTGAGGGATTTGAAGATAAAATGTCTAAAACTCAATCTGTTGGGATCCTTCGAAAACAATAGAGTCAGGAAGTCGGGATATTCGCTGAATCACCAAAATAGAATCGAATAATTCTCCCTTGCTCAACTTGTTTCTTCAGGACGGAATATGAGTAATAAGGATCAGTTTAGAAGGTGAACCAAGGCATATTCTGTAATTAGTTTTTCCCAGAAAGTTTGTAAATGGTACTTAATATATGTATTTGTATAGAAGCACAGTATCGGATCGTTATAGTACTATAACACGCCTGAAGAAGCTTTTGTAAAGTGAAACACGTGTAGAGGTTTTGTAAACTGTCTAGTGATATTCACACAAAGTTTTTTCTGATTACGTTACTTGATTTCTGTTGAACGTAAATTGTGATAGCATGCCATTGACAACTGAAAAGTTTGAAATCGCAATAGCTTGGAAATGGAAACACTAGTATAATTTCTGAGAAGCATTATTGTTGTTTTCTATTTTGAACCGAATTTTCCAATGAAAAATTAATTGTATTGTAGAGGTCTCCTATACTCGGTGTACGAGTATTTTGAGTCTTTGGTCATCTAGTAGATGGCGTTCTGCATGATGGTTTTACACCATCTACAACAGTTATCTTCTACATTGTTTTTAGTCAATCATCTTGTTTTGAATTTTGAACTGTGTTTGTCATTTTCTGTAGTGACGTTTTCCATACCGTGTGAGCCTAAAGAAATAAAAGTGATTGAATAATTCAGCAATTTTTATTCACAAACATATGGCCTGAATGAGAATTTTTTTTGAGAATCATCGAAAACTCATCAATATATTTATATCTCCCTAGTTGAAATTTCATTCTATACTTTCAACTTGAGTTTGATTCTTGTCGAAACTTAATTCTGAACGGCACTCTACTAAATGAGATATTTATCTTCATGCTCGTTATCATGGAAAAACTACAGATTAATAATCAAAATCAAAAAAAAGTTGTCGATTTTAGTGGCCTCTACACAAACTCACAGTCGACCTGACGAGTTTCCACCCTTCCGTTGTGACCCTAAAACTTTCCTTCCCCAGACTCGATTCTCAGCAGAACGAGTCAGCTGCTGTTGTGCAAATTGTGAAGAGGTGTTTCCGATATTAACAACCATAAAATACCTAAAATTGATCAATCAACATCGTTCAGAACCCGTATTCCATATCTCAGTCTGCGCCTCTGTTTTAGAAAGAACCTTGAGCTGTTCAGCGCGACTTCATTCCTCTTGAAAAAAGTTGGAGCTATTTTTACTGAATCTTGATTCTTGACAGCATTCTCTTTCATTTGAATATTCGTTCAGTACCGAGTTCGAATATCGGAACCTTCTACTTTGTTATATACCTTTCTATGTATATCAAACAATAACAAATGTGATTGCGTACCACATTCGTAATGTTTTATTCGAAGTGTTACCTAATAACAATCAAGGTTATGTAGAGTTTTGGTGTCAGAGTAGTGCAAGTAGTTAATATACATTTCTAAATATGCATGACTTGTAACTTACATTCTCTTTTGTACTTCATAGGTAATGCCTTTTACCGCTCACTGCTGTAGATCGATCGTCGAGTTGAAATTTGGAACCGGCGTTAACTGAAATTGAATCTGTTGTTGGTATTTCCATCGCGGGGATCATGTGAGAGAGAAAATGCCGTAGTGTTCAGAGCACATCGCGTGAACCAAGGAAAGTCGAATGTAAATGATTGTCAAAGATTGAAGACTTTCACGGCCGGCAACTAATGAATTGTTAGGTGCTTCCGGGCTTCTGAGCCGTGGACAACAGGTTTTAAGGCCTGACGTTTCGTCTGCATCTGCGGCAGACATTTTCAAAGGCGATGCGGCAATGGTCGAAGTATCCTTCTCTGCTGCGAGGCTTTGATCTGATCAGATCAAAGCCTCGCAGCAGAGAAGGATACTTCGACCATTGCCGCATCGCCTTTGAAAATGTCTGCCGCAGATGCAGACGAAACGTCAGGCCTTAAAACCTGTTGTCCACGGCTCAGAAGCCCGGAAGCACCTAACAATTCGTAAATGATTGTATTCACTATTATTTAGGTGCACCTGCTTCGGAGAGATATTCCAAAACTTCGACGATCTGTTTAAGAACTAATCGTAAGAGATTCAACCGGTCCTAGGGCTTATAATAAAAGGGTAGGGCGACGGTATTCGTCAGGTCATCAGCGATGGATACACCATACTATTGATGATATAGAAATATCTATTATTATAGATATATTAGATCATGAAACATTATCTTCTGTCGCCCTGGGATTTTGTGGTGGGTAACAGTTTTTCTGCTGCCCCTCTCAATTTTTTTATAGCATCTTTGCTTTGCTTTGCATCCTATGAAGCATAACATTTCTCTGAGGATCCTGTAAAATAACAGTTGATCCAATTCACGTTTTTATTTAGAAAAAGATTCACGAAGAACAGAAAGTACTCGTAAAATACAATTCGAATAATTCAAAAATATCCTTTATTCGCCACCTCTTCTTCTCTCAAGGTAGACAACACATTCATTAGGCACAATTTACCTACAGATTGTAAGTCAAGTGTGAAAATTGAATAAGCGTGTCATGAAAAACCAGGTCGGTTGGTGTATTTCATCCACATATCCACCTACCAGGATGGGTACCTTGGCAAATAATAATTGTCTATCGCACCGAGCCGGCCATAAAATTCTGCCCCGACCGCAGTTCGAACCCAGCAGTGTAGCCACAATTGAATATAAGGACCATCAGTATGTAATTCGTATCTGAATATAATTTATAGATTTTTCTTCAAAGAAAACTCTTTGTTATTTTGTCATGCTTTCGAAAATTGTTATTTTCTTCTTCATGACAGCTACAATATGATATTATGATAAGAAATTAACAAATACGGATGTATAAGTACTTACTCAACGTGAGAAATGAAAATTTCATTCGTATTTGTTAGTTTGTTATCATAATATCATATTGTAGTGGTCCTGAGAAAGAAAATAACAATTTTCCAAAACCAGACAAAATAACAAAGAGTTTTCTTTGAAGAAAAAATCTACGGACTGCACCCCCAGAACTCCCAATACACTAGATATTGCACAGTCAAGATCATACTCGTGTTGTATACATATATATATATATATATATATATATATATATATATATATATATATATATATATATATATATATATATATATATATATATATATATATATATATATATATATATATATATATATATATATATATAAAGGTATCTTTTATATTTGGGTGTTGTAGTCAATAATTCGAGGGCTTCAGTAAATGAAAACTATTTTCTGATTATTCGAGCTTTCGGAAAATTTATTTCCTTTCTCAAGAATATCTACAAAGCAAATGGGTTCAAAAGTGATACAATATAATATGAAAATACAAAAATTTTAACAAAACAAAATTAAGAGATTATTTCTCGAAATGGTACATATAAGTAAATGTCCAAACAATTTGAATAAAAAATCAGAGATTCAAAATTTAAGCAAAATTTACAATTACATTTTGACTTTTGATCAATGATTTGTGTTTTGAAGACCTGATTCAGTCGATATTCTTTACAACTCAACTGTACTTTACACACTGTACATTTTCGATTATTCATTTTATATCTTTAACAAGTAGTCTGACAAATGTCAAAATTTTACTGACAATTTTACAACTTTTTACAATGTTCTTATGTATTATTTTACTTTGCCAGTTTATTTTATAATCTTACTCTGGTGAGTTCTACTACCATATTATATTGTATCACTTTTGAACCCATTTACTTTGTAGATATTCTTGAGAAAGGAAATAAATTTTCCGAAAGCTCGAATAATCAGAAAATAGTTTTCATTTACTGAAGCCCTCGAATTATTGACTACAACACCCAAATATAAAAGATACCTTTATCCTGATCAATATAGTCAAATCAAATACTACTTTCCTATATGTATATATATATATATATATATATATATATATATATATATATATATATATATATATATATATATATATAGTCGAGTTCGGAGGTCGAAACTCAATCATCACCTAGAAGATGACAGATGAGACTTTGCCGAAACGTTGTGACAATTATCCTTCAGAGGATCAAAACTACAGAACACGGGTTTCATTCCGTGTTCTGTGCTTATGTCCCGTCAGCTCGATGAACGTCGTAGCGCATATTTTATTAAGTGTTCTAATAACACTTTTCTATTCTGTTCCATATCTTCTGATACATCATTCATTTATTTACAGATTGGACACGAATCAGGGTTGTTCGATACCAGAAGCCTACTTCTACGAACTCCAGATCTAATTCAGAATAGCGGATCATCACTCATTTGAACATTCAATTTGAGTTTTGTAATTTGAAAATCTGTTTGGAAAAATATAATTTCAGTGAAATATACCGTGTTTTTGTTATTAGTAACAATATGTACATCCAGACTAACCTCGTATGTTGCAACAAACCAGAAATATTTTTCTTGGCTTGTGCGGATAAAGGACGGCTAATGTTGTGATAAGCTATACCGTTTTTTTTAGTTTGCTGCTTCCATCAGTTGAACGCCGAAAATCCACCCAATCAGATGATTCATCCGATTTTACTCACGTTGCACACTCACCAAAGGCTATTATTATATTTGAGGTTCAAATCATACATCCATTTCGAACTAAAAATGTGGCTAATAACGCGTACGTGTTATAAACTCTGTCACAATGAAAGTTCTGTCATTTTGAGAACTACTAAAAGATGGCGCCATTTTCAGATCATTACTTTGTGCTGGTGTTGAAGGGATAACATGAGTCACCTATGTTATAGCACTAATCGGGAAGATGAAATAAATTTTCCTGATTGAATGTTTCTCGAAATCTATAATACGGCAGATGTCACCACTACATTGGATACTATTTTTTGTTCTGACTTTGCTAGAACGAAATCAATAACATAGAAATATCCTCTCGAATGATTTAAGTTGCTGTCAAAGCATTCTGTATAAATTCAAAAGTTTCTCTCATTCATGCCTTCAGAAATGTCTGGTAGATGGTGCCACTTTCGAATGCCAACTGTTTACTCAGATCAATAACATAAGGTCGTTTCGAGAAATCTTTCTCGACAATGCAGTGTTAGCACGTCTGCTTGTCATGTGAGAGACCGGGGTTCAAGTCTCCGCCACGGAACCACCATTTGATTTGTTCAGACAACGTGGAACAATTTGAATACCACAACACATTTCCTTCTCAGATTCATATTCTGTTGGTGGTGCCATCTTGTTTTATAAAAGAGGCTATTTTTTTCCTTTCCGAGACTTGCCAATAGATGGCGCCACTTTGAGCCCCCAATTCATCACTCACTTTATTGGATGTAGGAAGAGTGGCAACTCTAAGCGGTTTTCAATGAGCTTTGGTTTTAATCCATCAAGTGGAAAGAATTTGAACGAAAGAGGTACAAAGTTGGGAAATATGAATTGCTGTCGAGATTTATTTGTATAGATTTGGAAGAACGTTATTTAGTCGATACTTTCAGAAACGTCTCAAAGATGGTGCCACTTTCAAATACCAGCTGCTTACTCAGATAAATAAAATAAAGTGTAGTGCTTAGCACCTCCGCCTTTCTTATAGGAGACCGAACACAGAACAATAACGTTCCATTCCGAATTCAAATGAATGATCAATAACAAATATTTACTTTCGAGTTCCGTAATGAATAATACATCGAAAGAAGATGCCTTTTCTCTGAATAATAAAATTATGTCAATGCCAAAAATGAATGGTGGAGATTGAGTATTACTTGAATTTACATTATTTACACCTAGAATGAATTCACGATGTCATGTTCCATATTCAAATAATCGCACAATTTCGAATATTGACCTTTAAATCCATATTCAGTTAGTGAGCGTGGTTATTGTCTAGCCAAGCAGAGAGTCATATTCGGAAAGTGACGCTATCCAGTGGCGTGATTTATACCCCAATTTCTAGATGGCGCCACTTACCGACCATCATTTAGTGCTCGGTTTGAGGGAATAAGGTAAATGACGACCTAGATGGGTGGGCGGGCCACAAATCAACTGCAATCCCGAACTCATAGATATGATCTGTGCATTGGTCAAGAAGTTTCTAATTTCTGATCGTAAACGATCTGTAGAATAAAGGCCTAATGAAGGATGTCGTGGTTTCTAATGCTATGCTTGTTTCATCACCAAATCACCTTCATTCTTTCAAAGCTATTTCGTAACTGACGAATAATAAAGATCATGTCTGCGAGTCCGGGATTGCAGTTGATTTGTGGCCCGCCCACCCGATGGATTGTTAACCCATCTAGGTCGTAATTTACCTTATTCCCTCAAACCGAGCAATAAAGAACGGTCGGTAAGTGGCGCCATCTAGAAATTGGGGTATATATCATGCCCTCAGATCAAAATGAGCGGTATTCATACTCCAGTTCCGAGATGGCAGCACTTACCGACCGTTCTTTATTGCTCGGTTTGAGGGAATAATCCCGGACTCGCAGACATGATCTTTATTATTCGTCAGTTACGAAATAGCTTTGGACGAATGAAGGTGAATTGGTGATGAAACAAGCGTAGCGTTAGAAACCACGACATCCTTCATTAGGCCTTTATTCTACAGATCGTTTACGATCAGAAATTGGAGACTTCTTGACCAATGCACAGATCATATCTATGAGTTTGGGATTGCAGTTGATTTGTGGCCCACCCACCCGATGGACTGTTAACCCATCTAGGTCGTAATTTACCTTATTCCCTCAAACCGAGCAATAAAGGACGGTCGGTAAGTGGCGCCATCTAGAAATTGGGGTATATATCATGCCCTCAGATCAAAATGAGCGGTATTCATACTCCAGTTCCGAGATGGCACCACTTACCGACCGTTCTTTATTGCTCGGTTTGAGGGAATAAGGTAAATAACGACCTAGATGGGTTAACAGTCCATCGGGTGGGCGGGCCACAAATCAACTGCAATCCCGGACTCGCAGACATGATCTTTATTATTCGTCAGTTACGAAATAGTTTTGGAAGAATGAAGGTGATTTGGTGATGAAACAAGCGTAGCGTTAGAAACCACGACATCCTTCATTAGGCCTTTATTCTACAGATCGTTCACGATCAGAAATTAGAGACTTCTTGACCAATGCACAGATCATGTCTATGAGTTCGGGATTGCAGTTGATTTGTGGCCCGCCCGCCCGATGGACTGTTAACCCATCTAGGTCGTAATTTACCTTATTCCCTCAAACCGAGCAATAAAGGACGGTCGGTAAGTGGCGCCATCTAGAAATTGGGGTATATATCATGCCCTCAGATCAAAATGAGCGGTATTCATACTCCAGTTCCGAGATGGCACCACTTACCGACCGTTCTTTATTGCTCGGTTTGAGGGAATAAGGTAAATTACGACCTAGATGGGTTAACAGTGCATCGGGTGGGCGGGCCACAAATCAACTGCAATCCCGGACTCGCAGACATGATCTGTGCATTGGTCAAGAAGTCTCTAATTTCTGATCGTAAATGATCTGTAGAATAAAGGCCTAATGAAGGATGTCGTGGTTTCTTATGCTATGCTTGTTTCATCACCAAATCACCTTCATTCTTCCAAAGCTATTTCGTAACTGACGAATAATAAAGATCATGTCTGCGAGTCCGGGATTGCAGTTGATTCGTTTCATGAAAAGGGTGAGTTTTCTGATTTCCGAGACTTGCCGATAGATGGCGTCACTTTCAGCTCCCAACTAACCACTCGGTTTATTGAATCTCGGGAAAGCGACAACCTTAAACAGGTTTTCAATGGGCTGCCTCAACAAATATATTGTGTTTGGTTTCGACCGAGTCGATAGGAATGGGTCGAGAAGAAGGTATAAAATTAAAAGCCAATCAATTTTAAAACATTTTTATTTTTACAAGATTACAAACGGTAAAAACATTCACTTAATTTCGAAATTACAAATTGAATATTTCTTCAAACAATTCGATATAAATTCATTACATTAATATAGACATTTTCGTACACATTCATCAACGGGAATATGGTTAGTTACATCGCTCTATCTCGTTTAACTATTGTCAGGATAGCAAAATTTTTGATAGAGTTAGTTCATACATAACTGGAGAAATATTTTGCGAATATATCACTACAAATCATCCTTCTGATTGCATTCTAGCTCGGGTTCGAGGCGATTTTTCTCAGAATATCAAAGATCAACAAATTCAATTCGTGTAAATATTCGCTGGTTTGATGCAAAATCGTAATATTCATAACACACCTGCACTGCAATTGCATTTATGAAGTTTGAAATTGAAAGTATCGCTCTAAACAACGAAACAGTCGATAGATATACTGCCAAAAAAATTGTGCCATAATCAGTATTACGAATCGTTTCAAGAACAACCTTTTGGTGTTATATTCTGTATATCTGTGTCAAACTGTTTCAAAAATTTCAAAATTTAATTTGATTTATTTTTGAATTGCAGAATTCGACAGTAAATCTATCAAAAGTATTTTTATCATAGGAACCTTCAGCTTAAGACCCGCCCACAGTAAAATTCAAAAACTCGCCCAGAACCGAACTAATTATTCAAATGCTGATCAGGTGCCATGAATTATGTTTCGATAGAAGATACATTAACACGAAAAAGTAGATCCAAAGAAACACTGAACATCAAACATGGAAATATATATGGAATTGGGTGTGTAGAATATTATATAATGAAAACATAAATAGTGTAAACATTTAAATCTCGGTAAAGCAAGTTTAGAAAATTGCATCATGCAATGAGTTCTGAATGGAAAAATATTAATGAGAAAAGTTCATCAAATGAGCAATTTTCCTCGTTGTTCACCAGCATGACAACAACACTCAGTAAATAACAAGTTAGCCGTTTTGTATGTTTTTGACAAATTTGGTTCTTGCTGTAGAAATACTAGGCTTTTTTAATATTAGGAAGTAACTTGTTATTCGAGTCCTATAATAATTCACCTCAAATCCAAACATTCAAGTTTACCTAAGCTTAAACAAATAATTTTGTTCCCATTCACTAGTTCTATGTAGGTACTATAATTACATATATGGTTCGTTCTACAGTTTCAAATAGTCAACATTTAATAGCATCTTTTAACCCTGTTTCACTCAAAAAGTCATTCAGACGTCAACAGAAACAATAAATACGAGTACATAAATATTTGATCGAGTAATAGCAATTTGAGCTGATCCATTCAAGTGTGGAATATATTTGATTCTGACAGTGTGGCGCAAAGCTATCTCATCATCTTTAGCCTCTATGCCTCATCAATTGTGATGCCCCTTGCGACGTCTACATGATCGGTAAGATCAGTGTTGGACTTGATATAGTTATCAACGAAAAAATTGTTCAAAAAAATATTGAAGTAAATTGGAACACGGGTTCTCACTTTAGAACACAAATTGAAATTTGACAATATCATTCGTAACTACAATGATGTTGAATAACCCACTGCATTTCAGTTAGGTACCATCTTAGTTCAACACGACCATGAGATCACTCAAGTACTTCTTCATCAGATATATTTTATAGTTGAAATAACCAAACTAGGGCACCAAGTAGGTGAAGTGTGATAACTACAGTTATTTGAGGATAAAAGTCAAAGCAATGCTTCGAGTAAAAGGAATTTCTTTGCAAGAGGAAACGAAGGATATGCTTGCTTTTGCACGCACAAAATTTAATGGCTGTATTATTGAGACTTTTTTTTTTCACGCGATTCAATTGATCATGATCGTAGTTGGTAGATGGAGGACCACAGCAAGCAGGAAGCATGAAAGATCAAAGACAGAAAATATCAAAATGAGCAAATACGAATTCCGAGAAGCGAATTATTTATGTTTTAGTCACCACACTATTGAAGCTGCAATAGATACAAATATATTTTGAAAACGTACGCATTTGGCTTGACATATGAAACTACTATAACACTCTGTATCAGTGTACCTGTCGAAGTATATTCTAGTTACATGAGTGCCAAGAATATCAAGCGAAGAACATGAATGTCTGCTTGAATTGTCTTTTTTTTAGGAAAGAATTGCCTCCAAAGTTCATAATGATCACACCTGAAGTTGTTTCGATATAACGTTTCGAGTTTCGAAATTGCACGAATTGAAATATCAATGAACAATTACTTTCAACTGATCCTTCGTTTGGGGAACTTGTTCCTACGAGTATTTAACAGACGCGAGAGTAACTAGGAACCTTTTCTATTCCCAGTGAAAATTGAATACATCAGCTAACAAACAGAAAATGTGTATAGAATATGCTATTTAGAACAAATTTTCGCTACAAACATTTATGTAGAATTCTGTACATTTTTTTCCCAGAAAATCAAAGGCGACGACAGTTTACTCTATGAATATAGAAAACACTATAATTTGCATTGCACATAATGGTTGTTGGAATACATCGGAAAATTCACAA
Organism: Zygogramma bicolorata; assembly: GCA_032362365.1. NCBI lineage: Eukaryota > Metazoa > Arthropoda > Insecta > Coleoptera > Chrysomelidae > Zygogramma > Zygogramma bicolorata. The sequence goes on from JAVJAQ010002096.1 coordinate 920,637, forward strand.
TACTCTACTGATGTCTACCCCACAAAATCAATTTTTGAATTGATACGAAAACATTTTTATTTCTGTGCCCTATAAATGAAACTCACTTCATCAATCAACGACGACCGAGTTCGAAGAATTTGGTCCATGGATTTTCTGATCACGTTGTGTAATTATTAACGCTATAAGATGTTTTAGCACACATATCAATTATTTTGAAAAATATCCTGGTTGAATCGAACACAACTATTTATTTTCACAAATATATATATATATATATATATATATATATATATATATATATATATATATATATATATATTTTCGAATTCGTTATCTGTTTTATATCCTGTTTCACGTTAAAGATCGTAATGAGAACTCTCACAAATATCAAACCACCGATTCAATTACTGATAATTGCACGACGAAGACCTTTTTTAAAATCAGCCACATGTGTGTGATAGCTGAAAATATAATTCAGGACTAGCTGAACTGAATGATCAGTTCAGTAAATTTAGATACGATCTTCATTTGATATTGTTTCCACACATAGTTTTTTGCTATCAAATAAAATTAGTGAAAAAAGAAAATAACATTTGATGAGATATCTCCCATTCTCAAAAATCTTGATTTTCTTCCAAATATTCAATGAATGAACTCTCCAAATTTTATTCTTTTCTGAAGTATATGTCAAATATTTGCTGTAGCAGATTATAGCAGATTACAAAATTCAACAAATAATATTTTGGTCTTTTTCATATCTTCGCTATTTAGGAGTCCACTTAAGAAGCCGAATTTTACGACAGCTCTAATTACAAAAACAAAGACTCTCAGGATTTCAAGATTTTTGTTTTCTTAGGATAAATACAAATAAAATATTTGCTATTAGTTACTGGGTCCTTGTAAATAAATTCCGGAATCTGTCTACCTGCCTGACAGGCGGTACATCCTTTTTATCCCTATCATATCAAAATCGTGCTGGAGAATATAAGTATTTTCAATGTTGGAGATTTCAAATTGAAATCTCATTAGATAACTGAGATATCGATTCTCCTCTCGAAGCCTATATTCTTGTCCCTTGGATAAACTTAATTTTCTTGTATTCTCATTACCGATGTTCGTACCGACATTTATGAACCCTCCTTTATTATGAATTCCTACTCGAGGCATAGTTTCATATTTTCGAACTTTTTTTTATTCAAAATAAACGTCTGATACGAATACAGCTATTTATATTTTACTGAAACGCTCGAGAAATACTTAATAACAATTCGCCTCTTCCTTCCTTCCAAAGTTAACCTTGGCACACAGATTTATGAAAGTAAGAAATTGTATCATACTCTCTTGAAGTTAGGAAATGTAACAATTCACACAGAATACCAAATCCGCGTCTTTGAAAGGAGTCATTTCTCAACACAATTGTGCTGTTATAATTTTATATTATCAGAATAATTATTTTTATATTTACCGTTTTCTTGAAAATCATTAGACACGTCAGTTTGAGTTTTCACAAAAGGAATCGATTCATCCGCACGTAAGTTTCTCACCTTCAAACACTATCAGTAAAAATGTTTTAAAGGCCTTTGTTTATATATTCATTCATTTATTTCCTCAGAAACATACATTATGGTTATACTAGGAAAAAATGTACAATAATATAAACAAAAATGAGAAGGGAAAATAAAGTAATAAAATCGGAATACTTCCAAACATCACTTATGTTAATTCACTTATGTGCAAATAGTAAAAATGTTACTGTGAAACAAAACAGTCTAACTTACGATAATAAATATTTTTTCAAATCGTTTTTGAATTTCAGATTGCCACAAGATTTCAAATAATTTGGTAATTCGTTGTAATATTTTATGCCTTGAAAATAAATTGATTGTTGACCCATACTTGTTTTCATTTTCATAACTGACAAATTGTTCGAATGCCTTGTAGAATGGTTATGATGGTTACTAACAGGTTTGAAAAGCAAGTTAGAGTGTTTGAAGTTATTTTTAATCTGGTGAATGACAGTACAAATTTTGAGTTTATGAAGGGAGGAAATATCTAGAAGTCGTTTCGGTTTGTATAAGTTGACTGTAGGTTCCTGGTAGTCTAATTTGAATTTACACTTGACAATTTCGGTTTGTAGTGTTCTCAACGGTCTGATCACATATTTTTTTGCCGATCCCCAAACAGAAACCAAATACTGTAGTTTGGAAAACACTAAAGAATAGTAAATTGATTTCAGATATCTTAACGGTAAACATTTCCTAATTTTGAATAAAATACCGATTATAGGTGATATTTGTTTTCTTAATATTTCAATGTGTTTAAACCACGATAAATTTTCATCGATATACAAACCAAGGAATGTTATAATTGGAGAAATCTTGATATTTAAGTTTCTGAAATTAATGGGGTCTTTTAGGTTGATTGAACTAGTTCTTTTTGTTATGAACATAAAAAAAGATTTTTCAGAATTTAACGTTAGCTTATGTTTAACAAGCAAAGATTAGATTTTTTCAATGTCTTTCACCATGCTCGTTTTGATCTCTTTCAAACTATGTCCATCATATATTAAGGTTATATCATCAGCAAACATTTTTATTTTCCCAGCTAGCTCTAAATTCGATAATGAGTTTATATAAACAAGAAATAGAACAGTTCCAAGGATTGATCCTTGTGGAACTCCACACAAAATGGTTTTAGGCAACCCTTTACTGTCTTCCATGAATACAAGCTGTTGTCTGAAAAGAAAATGATTTTGGAACCATTCATGAGCACACTCCCTCACACCGATTTGATATAAGATATTCAATAAAATTCGAGAACATTGAGAAAGTGGAAACGTGGTGCAAAATAATTGAAATGTGTGCAATATGCTTATCGCTATGTAACAATCTGTCTGTCAGAGTCTGGAAAAGACTTGGTCGTGAATACGAAATTCTACGATATTTTTTCAATGAACAGGTCTGGATATCAAGCAGTGCTGAAAATAAATAAAATGGGACACACACCACTAGAGTACGTTATGTCAAAACACTTCATCTGAATTATTTCGTGAGTTCTAAATATATTCTTTGTTTGCGAAACAAACGAATCGCAAATAGAAACTATTACTAAACATTTTGGAGCATCAGCGTTGGTAGTTTTCAATATTTCAAACATATCTAATTATATAATACTATCTTAAGCCTTAGAAATTTCAGTCTCACCATTCGATACAAAAATATTGGTAACTCTTTTCTATACAGAATGTTGACGAATACCAACATAATGATTAATCACCATTTTCACAGATCTTCAGGCTTTTTGGTGGTTGTTATTATATTTTTGATTATATTTCGATCAATTCATTGTTAATTGTTTCTCTTGAACATCGACAAAAGGCCGAGAGTTCACAAGGTATACGGTATTATAGGTATATTGAATGTGAAAACGCGAAAATCAAAAAATTGAGGCAGAGAAGTAGCCGTTTTGAGATGGACTCTTTTTGCGAGTGAATCAACAGTTTGTGAATAATGTATCAACAAAGGCTGTCTGGATTTTTTTTAACCCTTTTCATAGAACTTCTGTCTTTCTATATTGATTCGAAGGAAAAACATTCTTCAAAACCTAATTCAACCACTTTCATTCTCCAGAAGATGTCAACCCCGTTGGCAAAGCTTACGTAAAGTGCAAGTGATTTCAGTTTGATATCTGAGTAATTGAACTCCAAATGATCCAATAAAATTAAGTGAAGCCTTTCATTAGAATTTTTTCTCTGGAAAAATACCGTATACCATACAAACGATTTAACTGTACATCGTCTTCAACCAAGAGCCATGAATAACTGGAATCGTTTTCGAATCCAAGTACCGTGGCGATGAATGATCAACCCAACAATATTGTAACACCCTGTACGATTGAATTCGTCCAGCAATACGTTCAGACGAATCTGCATAAAGCCGTGTAAAAATCTTGTAAATAAGCCAAGAGCTGATTCGGCTGAGGCCTCTCTGTCGGACAGTTCATCCAACAATATGTCATCACGGCAAACCTGAAATGAATAAAGTCAGTATGTGTCGGTAATTGTTTCAAGGTTCGGGCCTAGAAGCGAACGATGCCCACATTGAAATTAGCGTATGGAATGTAATCGCCGAGCGAAAGAACGAGAAACGAATGTCTGCCTTGAAGAGAGTCGGAATGACTGCCTTCATTTCACTTTTACCCACATGGACGTTCACCACTAGCCAACGACAAAAACATATCAGTTATAGAAAAAACGTTCATGACATGATTATATGTTTGTTATTGTTACTGCCGTGGAGCTCAGGGGCGACTTACTGATTTTTGGAAGTGCATTCGCTATTTCAAATGTAACCAATCCTAGCGGTGCGATTAGTACCGCTAGGGTTGGTAATTTGCAACACCCACCCTTGCTAAGAGCGAGTCATGTTCATTCATCTATCTTACCCAATAGGGGTGAGATGAGAAATAAATGACTGAGTGATATACTGCTCTTATAACTTGAATACTCATAAAATAAGTTCATTTTCATTGTCACGTCACTGAATAGCCTGATCAGATTGAGGGCCAAAATGAAGAATTTGGCCAGTTTCTGTTAAAATAATTGAGCTCCGAGAACGATGCGATGGAAAGTCCTATAAACACAGTCCAGACTTCAACCTGAGAACTGTATCGATAATAAGTGATAACGAAAGCTGTTAGTCGTTCGAACAGCAAGAAAAAAAAATTGTTCGAGAAATGGAGAGATACTATAAAAGATACTGAAAGATGAGTCGGTTCATCCAGATTAAACCCTTGGTCACAGAGTTGATCCATGAGGGTAGATCATCGGAACAAATGAAACCCATTTATAGAGCTGAAAGCTAAAGTATAAAAAAAAGAAGAAACATTTTCAAGAAATGAAAAAATAGTATAGCTATGAGGAATATCGAAAGATCGGTTCACCTAGATCAAATCCATTGGGGTAGATCATCGAGAGAGCGGAAAGTATCATTTTGGTAGGGTCGAAGAATGAGAGGAGGAGATTTGTTCAAGAAAAAAAGCGGAAGGATTTAATGATGAGCCGGTTCATCTGGATGGAACCTTCGTTCACAGAATCAGTTCAGGGAAGCAGATAATCTAGAGAGCCGAAAGAATTATTTCTGAAGGGTTGAAGCATGAAATAAAAGGAGAAAGAGAATCATTTCAGAAAATAAAAAGGGAAGTATTGAAGAATGAGTCGGTTCATCTAGATCAAACCCTTGTTCACAGAATTATTCCATGAGTGTAGATCGTCTAGACAACCGAATAAAATTTTTTTTTTGAAGGGTCGAACTATGAAAGGAGAAGAAGATTCATTTCGGAAAGAAAAACGAAGTATTGAAGAATAAGTCAGTTCGTCTAGATCAAACCCTTGTTCACAGAATTATTCCATGAGAGTAGACCGTCTAGACAACCAGAAAGAATTATTTTTTAAGGGTCAAAGTATGAAATGAAAGGAGAAGATTTATTTCAGAAAGAAGAAGAATTATTGAAAAATGAGTCGGTTCATCTAGATCAAACCCTTGTTCACAGAATCAGTCCATGAGGGTAGAACGTCTAGACAACCAAAAAGAGTCAGTTTTGAAGAGTCGAAGTATGAAATGAAAGGAGGAGATTCATTTCAGAAAGAGAAAGTAGTGTTGAAAGATGAGTCAGTTAATCTAGATCAAACCCTTGTTCACAGAATTATTCCATGAGGGTAGACCGTCTAGACAACCAGAAAGAATTATTTTTGAAGGGTCAAAGTATGAAATGAAAGGAGAAGAAGATTTATTTTAGAAAGAAAAAGAAGTATTGAAAAATGAGTCGGTTCATCTAGATCAAACCCTTGTTCACAGAATTATTCCATGAGGGTAGACCGTCTAGACAACCAGAAAGAAATATTTTTGAAGGGTCAAAGTATGAAATGAAAGGAGAAGAAGATTTATTTCAGAAAGAAAAAGTTGTATTGAAAAATGAGTCGGTTCATCTAGATCAAACCCTTGTTCACAGAATCAGTCCATGAGGGTAGAACGTCTAGACAACCAAAAAGAGTCAGTTTTGAAGAGCCGAAGTATAAAATGAAAGGAGGAGATTTATTTCAGAAAGAGAAAGTAGTGTTGAGAGATGAGTCGGTTAATCTAGATCAAACCCTTGTTCACAGAATTATTCCATGAGGGTAGACAACCAGAAAGAATTTTTTTGGAGGGTCAAAGTATGAAATGAAAGGAGAAGATTTATTTCAGAAAGAAAAAGAAGTATTGAAAAATGAGTCGGTTCATCTAGATCAAACCCTTGTTCACAGAATCAGTCCATGAGGGTAGAACGTCTAGACAACCAAAAAGAGTCAGTTTTGAAGAGTCGAAGTATGAAATGAAAGGAGGAGATTTATTTCAGAAAGAGAAAGTAGTGTTGAAAAATGAGTCGGTTAATCTAGATCGAACCCTTGTTCACAGAATTATTCCATGAGGGTAGACCGTCTAGACAACCAGAAAGAATTATTTTTGAAGGGTCAAAGTATGAAATGAAAGGAGAAGAAGATTTATTTCAGAAAGAAAAAGAAGTATTGAAAAATGAGTCGGTTCATCTAGAAATCTAGATCAAACCCTTGTTCACACAATCAGTCCATGAGGGTAGAACGTCTAGACAACCAAAAAGAGTCAGTTTTGAAGAGTCGAAGTATGAAATGAAAGGAGATTTATTTCAGAAAGAGAAAGTAGTGTTGAGAGATGAGTCGGTGAATCTAGATCAAACCCTTGTTCACAGAATTATTCCATGAGGGTAGACCGTCTAGACAACCAGAAAGAATTATTTTTGTAGGGTCAAAGTATGAAATGAAAGGAGAGATTTATTTCAGAAAGAAAAAGAAGTATTGAAAAATGAGTCGGTTCATCTAGATCAAACCCTTGTTCACAGAATCAGTCCATGAGAGTAGAACGTCTAGACAACCAAAGAGAGTCAGTTTTGAAGAGTCGAAGTATTAAATGAAAGGAGGAGATTCATTTCAGAAAGAGAAAGTAGTGTTGAAAGATGAGTCGGTTGATCTAGATCAAACCCTTGTTCACAGAATTATTCCATGAGGGTAGACCGTCTAGACAACCAGAAAGAATTAATTCTGAAGGGTCAAAGTATGAAATGAAAGGAGGAGATTTATTTCAGAAAGAAAAAGAAGTATTGAAAAATGAGTCGGTTCATCTAGATCAAACCATGTTCACAGAATCAGTCCATGAGGGTAGAACGTCTAGACAACCAAAAAGAGTCAGTTTTGAAGAGTCGAAGTATAAAATGAAAGGAGGAGATTCATTTCAGAAAGAGAAAGTAGTGTTGAAAGATGAGTCAGTTAATCTAGATCAAACCCTTGTTCACAGAATTATTCCATGAGGGTAGACCGTCTAGACAACCAGAAAGAATAATAAGGGTCAAAGTATGAAATGAAAGGAGAAGAAGATTTATTTGAGAAAGAAAAAGTTGTATTGAAAAATGAGTCGGTTCATCTAGATCAAACCCTTGTTCACAGAATCAGTCCATGAGGGTAGAACGTCTAGACAACCAAAAAGAGTCAGTTTTGAAGAGTCGAAGTATTAAATGAAAGGAGGAGATTTATTTCAGAAAGAGAAAGTAGTGTTGAAAAATGAGTCGGTTCATCTAGATCGAACCCTTGTTCACAGAATCAGTCCATGAGGGTAGAACGTCTAGACAACCAAAAAGAGTCAGTTTTGAAGAGTCGAAGTATGAAATGAAAGGAGGAGATTTATTTCAGAAAGAGAAAGTAGTGTTGAAAAATGAGTCGGTTAATCTAGATCGAACCCTTGTTCACAGAATTATTCCATGAGGGTAGACCGTCTAGACAACCAGAAAGAATTATTTTTGAAGGGTCAAAGTATGAAATGAAAGGAGAAGAAGATTTATTTCAGAAAGAAAAAGAAGTATTGAAAAATGAGTCGGTTCATCTAGAAATCTAGATCAAACCCTTGTTCACACAATCAGTCCATGAGGGTAGAACGTCTAGACAACCAAAAAGAGTCAGTTTTGAAGAGTCGAAGTATGAAATGAATGGAGGAGATTTATTTCAGAAAGAGAAAGTAGTGTTGAGAGATGAGTCGGTTAATCTAGATTAAACTCTTGTTCACAAAATTATTCCATGAGGGTGTAGACCGTCTAGACAACCAGAAAGAATTATTTTTGTAGGGTCAAAGTATGAAATGAAAGGAGCAGATTTATTTCAGAAAGAAAAAGAAGTATTGAAAAATGAGTCGGTTCATCTAGATCAAACCCTTGTTCACAGAATCAGTCCATGAGGGTAGAACGTCTAGACAACCAAAAAGAGTCAGTTTTGAAGAGTCGAAGTATTAAATGAAAGGAGGAGATTCATTTCAGAAAGAAAAAGTAGTGTTGAAAGATGAGTCGGTTGATCTAGATCAAACCCTTGTTCACAGAATTATTCCATGAGGGTAGACCGTCTAGACAACCAGAAAGAATTAATTCTGAAGGGTCAAAGTATGAAATGAAAGGAGAAGAAGATTTATTTCAGAAAGAAAAAGAAGTATTGAAAAATGAGTCGGTTCATCTAGATCAAACCCTTGTTCACAGAATCAGTCCATGAGGGTAGAACGTCTAGACAACCAAAAAGAGTCAGTTTTGAAGAGTCGAAGTATAAAATGAAAGGAGGAGATTCATTTCAGAAAGAGAAAGTAGTGTTGAAAGATGAGTCAGTTAATCTAGATCAAACCCTTGTTCACAGAATTATTCCATGAGGGTGTAGACCGTCTAGACAACCAGAAAGAATTATTTTTGTAGGGTCAAAGTATGAAAAGAAAGGAGAAGAAGATTTATTTCAGAAAGAAAAAGTTGTATTGAAAAATGAGTCGGTTCATCTAGATCAAACCCTTGTTCACAGAATTATTCCATGAGGGTAGAACGTCTACACAACCAAAAAGAGTCAGTTTTGAAGAGTCGAAGTTTGAAATGAAAGGAGGAGATTCATTTCAGAAAGAGAAAGTAATGTTGAGAGATGAGTCGGTTAATCTAGATTAAACTCTTGTTCACAAAATTATTCCATGAGGGTGTAGACCGTCTAGACAACCAGAAAGAATTATTTTTGTAGGGTCAAAGTATGAAATGAAAGGAGCAGATTTATTTCAGAAAGAAAAAGAAGTATTGAAAAATGAGTCGGTTCATCTAGATCAAACCCTTGTTCACAGAATTATTCCATGAGGGTAGACCGTCTACACAACCAAAAAGAGTCAGTTTTGAAGAGTCGAAGTTTGAAATGAAAGGAGGAGATTTATTTCAGAAAGAGAAAGTAATGTTGAGAGATGAGTCGGTTAATCTAGATCAAACCCTTGTTCACAGAATTATTCCATGAGGGTAGACCGTCTAGACAACCAGAAAGAATTAATTCTGAAGGGTCAAAGTATGAAATGAAAGGAGAAGATTTATTTCAGAAAGAAAAAGAAGTATTGAAAAATGAGTCGGTTCATCTAGATCAAACCCTTGTTCACAGAATCAGTCCATGAGGATAGAACGTCTAGACAACCAATAAGAGTCAGTTTTCAAGAGTCGAAGTATGAAATGAAAGGAGGAGATTTATTTCAGAAAGAGAAAGTAGTGTTGAGAGATCAGTCGGTTTATCTAGATCAAACCCTTGTTCACAGAATTATTCCATGAAGGTAGACCGTCTAGACAACCAGAAAGAATTAGTTTTGAAGGGTCAAAGTATGGAATGAAAGGAGAAGAAGATTTATTTTAGAAAGAAAAAGCTGTATTGAAAAATGAGTCGGTTCATCTAGATCGAACCCTTGTTCACAGAATCAGTCCATGAGGGTAGAACGTCTAGACAACCAAAAAGAGTCAGTTTTGAAGAGTCGAAGTATGAAATGAAAGGAGGAGATTTATTTCAGAAAGAGAAAGTAGTGTTGAAAAATGAGTCGGTTAATCTAGATCGAACCCTTGTTCACAGAATTATTCCATGAGGGTAGACCGTCTAGACAACCAGAAAGAATTATTTTTGAAGGGTCAAAGTATGAAATGAAAGGAGAAGAAGATTTATTTCAGGAAGAAAAAGAAGTATTGAAAAATGAGTCGGTTCATCTAGAAATCTAGATCAAACCCTTGTTCACACAATCAGTCCATGAGGGTAGAACGTCTAGACAACCAAAAAAAGTCAGTTTTGAAGAGTCGAAGTATGAAATGAAAGGAGGAGATTTATTTCAGAAAGAGAAAGTAGTGTTGAGAGATGAGTCAGTTAATCTGGATCAAACCCTTGTTCACAGAATTATTCCATGAGGGTAGACCGTCTAGACAACCAGAAAGAATTATTTTTGAAGGGTCAAAGTATGAAATGAAAGGAGAAGAAGATTTATTTCAGAAAGAAAAAAAAGTATTGAAAAATGAGTCGGTTCATCTAGATCAAACCCTTGTTCACAGAATCAGTCCATGAGGGTAGAACGTCTAGACAACCAAAAAGAGTCAGTTTTGAAGAGTCGAAGTATTAAATGAAAGGAGGAGATTCATTTCAGAAAGAAAAAGTAGTGTTGAAAGATGAGTCGGTTGATCTAGATCAAACCCTTGTTCACAGAATTATTCCATGAGGGTAGACCGTCTAGACAACCAGAAAGAATTAATTCTGAAGGGTCAAAGTATGAAATGAAAGGAGAAGAAGATTTATTTCAGGAAGAAAAGAGGTACTGAAAAATGAGTCGATTCATCTAGATCAAACCCTTGTTCACAGAATCAGTCCACGAGGGTAGATCGTCTAAACACCAAAAAAAAGTCATTTTTGAGGTATGATATGAAAGGAGAAAGATTTATTTCAGACCATGAGGGTAGATCATCTAGTGAACCGGTCGAAATCGTATTCGAACAGGTGAAGTTTGAAATGGAAGATAAAAAGAGAAGAGTTCAGGAAATGTAAATATAGTAGTAGAAACATTGGAATATCTGTTGGTTTGTCTACTCTGGTTCATCAAACTGACCTACATAATCAAAATTAATTCGCGAATTTCAGAATCATCGGCTCTGTGTGAGAAACTCTTTTTCGAAGGAGGGTGGATTATCTAGATAACTGAGGAATTCAATTCGGAAAGCTGTAGCATGACACGAAAAAGCAAGTAATAAATGAATGAAAAATCAAAGTCACCGAAATATTCATTTGTACATCCAGATCGAACCGTCGATCACAGAACGAGCCCACAGGGGCAGACCATGCAAACAGCCGAAAGGAAGTAATTTGCGAGTACAGCGACCATCCTGACTGACCTTTCTCTGCGCCACTGCCTGATGTAACATCGAGCCTTGCATAATACCTCTAATATATTTCTCGAACGACTTAAACATTGTTCGCATATTGGATAACACCATTATGTGAGAATGAAAAGGAAAGTGCTCATGACGAAAAAGAAAGTGAGAAATGTAATGAGCCTGCTGCTTACAGTTCGTCGGGACATCCAAGCGGTTGGCCGAGCCGGAATCCATTCCGCAAATACGTGCTCATCTCGAAGGGATCCACGTCCGAGTACGGCTGTTGGGCCATAGTTGCCAGCTCCCACAGTACCACCCCGAAAGACCACTGCAACAAAAAGTATCTTTGATAACTACAATTCAATAGGGAATATGCATGATTTTTTATGTCATAAATCAATCATTTACATCTCCATGGCGTAGAAAAAATATAAGTAGGCTTGAAAGTATTCAAAATATTTTTCAAAGTGAAATTCAAATCACGCGGCCATTTAGCGCGAGCTTAAGGATATCAAGTGACGCTTCTTATGTTTGTTTGCTGTAAGCGTTTCAGTTTCAATTGCCTTACAGATCATGGGAGAAGCTGAAACAACTTCTTGTTTATTGTATGGTATCGAAGTGCAAAAATACTTCAGAAAAACACGCGGTAAAATATTTTTTCGAATTTCGACCAATGCGATAATACAACAAAGGTGTGAGATAATGAGAAGGGATGATGTATCTCCAGAATCGTGTTTATATTGCTGTGAAAATGATTTTAACGTAAGTGTGCTATACTCATATACTGCTCAGTGTGAATTAGTCAGAAGTGAGTTTTACATTAGCCATCGACCATTGAAAAATTCAGTTTCAAACTAACCTAACCTTATTCACTATTATTATTATCGGAATATCGCAGATTTCACTCTTTTGATCTCTGCGTACGTAAAATCAAAGATTTGATGCAAAATATGTTGTCATCATAATAGTAGTAGTATTTTCGGTGAATTATCCGATTGTTCTTGATTAACACCATTTTCAGTCATCGTTCTGGATCTACTAGAAATCGCTACAGAAATACAGGTTTGAAATATTTTTGTCACATTTCGTTTCGACCACTGATGACGCGTTTTGCAAGTTCGAATTTCCCTTTCAAATTCCTCGATTTCTTTATGATATTTCATAGGTTTAAATGATAATTGAATGAAAAAAACACCTTATAGTGTAAATGAAGATGAGAGAAAAAAATGTTCGATATAAATAGAAATAAAAATTTTCCTACAATTTTTCAATATACTATATATAATGAAACGAATGTAAAAATAAAAATGAGGTGTTTCCATCGATCATCCAAAAAATATAATTTCAAAAGGCATTTTTCAGTTCGAGAAAAGAATCAGAGCTCTCAACCCTAATAAGATTCAATCATACTATTTGTTCTGAAAGCCATTAGTTTGTATTTTTTGTGTTGTTAACATAGCACGACCTGAACAAATAAGAGATAATCTAGGAATTTATACAAATTCAAAAGGGCCAATTTCTAATATAGTCCGAAATGATATTATATTGAAAGAAATCACATACTAACAGATATCTACACTATCACTCAAACCACCACACAGATTACCTCCATATAATCAATATTGAAAGAAAATGGATGTGCAAAGAATTTTGGAGAGAAACATTGACGAACTGAAAATCATAACACACCCCACAGTGAAGATATATACAACATATACAAATAACACGTCCTATGATTATTATACTTTGTCCCTAGACTGCCTGAAAAGGATCGGCAACAGGTACATTGTTGGAACATAAAAAAAATACTCATCATTCAATCCTGCCATACTCAATCAACATACGTAATAATCTAGATAGTATAACAACAATTCCAATATATGATTGGCAATAAATGAGAATTAAAAAAAAAGAATCAAATAACATCTAAAGGAAAATATTCTTCTTGTTCATAAAACAAAATATACGCATCGGAAGTCACAAGAGATTTGGAGGAGATTGGTGCCACTTGGGAATCATTGTATTCATACCACTTCCCAACATAAGGATGTCGACAGCAAGCCGTGTAATGTCCATTGTATAATAGAAAAGAAAAATAATTTTATTCATCAAATTCCTGTCCTTCGTGTGGTCAAAAATATATTGGAGGAATGCTCAGACCTTCGCGCCGGTGCTCTCCCCTCTTGGCGCAAAAAAAAAAAAAAAAAAATAGGAAAAAAGCTAAAAAAATAAAAAAAAAAGAAAGAAAAAAAAAAAAAAAAAAAAAACCCTATAAAAAAAAAAAAAAAAAAAAAAAAGAAAAAAAAAGAAAAAAAAAAAAAAAAAAAAAAAAAGAAGTATGAAAGAGTGATCACAAGATGTACATCAATAACCGACATATTGGTCGTTATGAATTACCAGAGCAGATTCTCACTGCCGATGGAGTTCATACAGTAGAATGGAATGACTTTCGAATGATAGTAAGGGAGAGCAATGGCATGAAACGTAAATTGAAGGAATCTGTCAAAGCCGGACAGAACCAGAAAGTCCGACGCCCGACAGAACACGGTCCGACCACAAGATAATAACAGGTTAGCACCTCCAGATTTGCCATCAGTCATAGTAGACTCATAGAAAGGAGTTGAACTATGTCCACTCCGCTGAAAAAGCTCCGGAACTCAAAATTCCAGAACACGGCCCTCAAGCCCGAAAAGCGATGTACCAACACCGGCTGCGAAAGCCGACATTTTTTCTTTACTGGGCCTCTTCAACATGATTACTTTTGAGGTGAGAATGAAGTTCTGGGAATGGTATTTCTGGCCTTCTCCTCCGACATTGAGAAGAAAAAGTCTTTAATAATTTCTTCAAAACAGTGTTGAATAATTGATATTTTTGAAAGAATGTGTAAAACATCAAATGAGTTTTCAGTTACACCCATGAATCCAATTCCTTCTGTTACCTATTGTAATCAACATATATTCTTGAATTGGAACCTAAAGACAGGAGAATTATTCCAAAAACTTCATATGATCCATTACATATTTGAGGATGTCGAAAAACAACTATTCAAAGTAACCTTATAACAATTCATTACCCATGCAACATTTTGAAATTCCAACGAACATTTCCCAATTAGAACGTTGAAAAAAGAATAACATTGAGAATAAAATTATTTCAGTTGTAGCACGATTAGCTCGAATATATTCGCTTATATGAAATAGTTCTGCAAAAAATGTTTCCTTTAAACTAGCTGTGGGAATGAATGCCAAACAATATATTATCAAATGTAAATGAGTTATTCAGGAGGCAAAATTGGGTGACTTTTCGAACGTACCACTAGACTAGAAGGTGCTTTTACTCAGCATCGGACAATTTCAAGGTAACGTTCTCTACGGGGAATGGCCTGTTCGTATGTTGCCCGTTGCCATTTTACAAGCACTCACAGCTGAGCGATATCATTGTTGATTATCCGCAGGAGAAAATTTGTGGAGAGAAAGGAATGTCATTTCGATGCAGGATTCAAGGCTCATTTCCAGTAGGCCACTCACAAACTACTCGCCGATTACCCTTCATTTGAAAAATAATTGTGGAAATATGAACTTATTTTCCTCTGACACTTTCACGTACGGTTTTTGGCTTGAAACACTTACTTGAAAAATTGATCGTAATCAGTCCCTTCAAGGTAGTTCAGAAGGCGTCCACTGTAGACTCAAAAAATCATCGATCTACCCCGATAATTCGAAAATACTGTCTTCTGAAGGGAAAACGTTCAATTATTCAGCAACTTTTCGTATACTTCAAATTTGCCCATCAAAAAAATACAACAACTAAAATTTATCGTTGGCGTTTCGGAAATCAAATCCGTTTCGTTTTTATGTTCTTTTTTTATGAATGTCGGGAATTTTCATTTTTTCAGATCGTGGTACGTTAAGAACCGAAAAAAAAACAGAACACTAAAATACTGTTTCCATGTGTGGAAAATAGCACCATGACATAGAATGAAGCTGTTTGATTAAATTCAGAAAGAGCATTTCGTTTTGTTATTACCGCTTTTGCAATCCAAAAAAAAATATGTTTGATTCTCACATTTCCATCGCGATGAATGTGATGATGATAGTGTTAAATTCCTTTGTTGTCAGCCTGGAGACCTATCGAACTTCTTCATCTATCTTTGGCATATTTCTGCCGAGGAAGGCGTTTTTATAAAAAAATTGAAGCTAATACGCGACGTTTCTAAAGATTACAGGGGTTCTCTATTCGTGTGAACCTCAAGATGAAAAATCACGGTTCGAAAAAGAACCATAAAAAGCACTTATCTCTCCAATCTACAGGTCTCTTTCGAGTATGGGAATGAAATGAACTGGTTAGTGGAATTGGCGCAAGTCCTTATTGCCATTCGTATGAATAAAAATGAACGTGCTCATTTAAAACAACGATAGTACCTTCAACTTTATTTCTCATCAGTGTCTTTCATTCACTTTCAAAGTAAAAAGGAAATGTAAAAATAAAAATGTTCATTTTCAAGGTATTCAACTATCTCCGTAAACGTTAATAACTTTCGAAACGAGATACGGTGTGGAAATTGAATTTTAGGTAAATATCGACCTTTAAGTGAATTGTAGTTGTATTCGTCGATTTTGTGCATATAAAGAAATATAAAAGTTTCGGAGAGGATTTATTTTCATTTGACGCTTCACACCCAAGGTTGTTAACCTTGATGGCCTTGAATCTTGCCTTCATCCAAACATGAAGTGGTTTCTAAAGCAATTGGATGCCAAATTTCAATTCTGAACTTGAATCTGTTAGTACAGGAAATGTTTGAAAGAATGCGAAAACTCAGCAATCTTACACTGAAGCAGAAAATCAAAGTTGCAATATTTTCAACCTCTACTCTCAACACAGAAAAATTTAGCTACTTGTTTAATCTCAAATCATTGATTATATGGAGTCTAGGTTTTCGAGGCACTCGAAGAGAGCCGTTTCTACCAATCCACTTTTTTGTTTAATTTACACAGGCTGTAAAGAAGCTATTCGTAAATATTTTCGAAGTGTATTTTTGGGGTCCTATAAACTTGATGCAAGAAGAAGAAATACCCAGGCTTTTTTAGAGCTCGAAACCTAACCCAAAAGAAGCAGCACCAGGAAAGAAGCAGATACAACCATTTGATGTAGGATCTCAATTAGGATTTGATATGTTTCACAACCCTGTAAACTGTGTTATGAGAGTGGAACAGTTGAAGGTTAAAAGAAGGATGCAACGAATTAGACAGATGAATCATTTGTGTTGTTCAGATGCTAAGATACGGAAGCGAAAAGCCTTGTTTACCTTGTCGATCATTTGATAGACAATGGGTTTTGATTGTATCTGCATACAAGCGAATAATATCAAAAAAATATATTTAACTCATTTGATCCGAAAGTAATTCGATTTAAATTATTCGCGCCTTGTTCTCAAAGTTTTGAAGTGGAAATTGTGCTATCAAGACTTGTGATTTGTAGTGATTTTCGATATTTAGATTCATCCTGATTGCTTTGCTCCGATTCAAAATAATTTCGTAGTGTCAAAATACTTCTACCATAAGACAAAAACCTTCTGACAACCAAGTTGACATTATCTCCATACGCTCGTGAGTGTGCCAACCAAGGAATTGTGATTAATTGAAACTCAATAATGAATCACATAAGATCTCCTCGTTAATTGATTCGATGTGTAATTATATTTCATCAGGAGGTCTCGCGTTTTTACTCATTCGATATATTTTTACTTATCGAATAAATCTATAATAGATATGTTCTGGTACTCGTGATTGTCTTCATACTTTGAATTATGGTGTTGAATTTGTGTATTGAACAGCTCACAAAAATCATAGGTTTCAACAGCTTCAATTCGTTTTGATTTCATTTCACTCAATTCTGTATCACGAAGAAAGGATAATCAAAATAATGTCAACCCTGTGGACGCATGCAATTCCGAAGAGAAAAGAAACATTTACCTCGAAAGAGTTGTTGACATTTCGTGAGCCTCCTCAAGCTATACGGACAAAAACTAAGCAAACCCAGATTCAACCGGTATCTTTATTTGAACTATTTCAGTGTGCATCATTTTGTTACACAACCGTACATCTCAGTTACTGTTCTATATAATGTGCTTTCAATTTCCTGCGCAGAGCTATATAAATCAATATGTGAAATTCGTTATCTCTGACCCCACCCACCCTCCTACGTGATACGGTAGCATCATTTTCCTGCTGCACCGAAGCCTGAGGATGTGCATGAACTAAAAATAACTAAAAGGTGATCAGCTGAGCATTCAATGAGTAATGATTCGCTTAACCCTATTCACTCATATTCAAATGACAAGAAAGGGCAGAACCTCATTCCCAATGCGAATCTCGCGATGTAGAAATTTTCTTCACATCCCAGAATATTTACAAAACTTCAAAATTTTTGGATTCACTTGGAAAGAAAGTACACCAGTGTAATGCTGAGAAAAAACGTCACGATGAACATGGAAAAAATTCGTAGTTGATCTGGAAATCACAGGGCTGTGAACCAAGAGAAATTGATTACTGCATTGAGTTTTACACCTCTTTGGGGTGTCGGAAATAGTATATTACGTTATGGGGAGGATCAGTGCCAATTACGCACGAGGGACAAATTGTGAGCACAACGTCATGGCTGCAACGTCATGGCTCACTTACAATACACGTGCAATTCCCAGTGGGAATAGACAAAAAAATCTAGTAGTTTTTAAAGTATCTTTTTCGGTTTGCGTCTTCGTAATAACAGAGACAATATACTAACCTGTTCAATTAATTGTCAACATAGATAGAATCAACTATGAAAAAAAGAAACAACTGAACAGAGAGATCTACTTGTGATAATAGGAAATTTCAAATAACTGGAACTGTATGCGGGAAAACGATGGCACAGGATTCTGGGAATTGAAGCGAATGGTCTTAAATCGTTATAGTTGGTACGATCAAGTAACTCATAAATGAAGCATCATAATGGAAATAAGCCTGCTGACAACTTGAGAATGATCATGAACAACAAATCTCCACTACCCAGACTTCTGGCTAAACTTTATGGAGAAACAGATATTTTGATATACAGACGAGCTATGTTGTACTGGGCCCCTCTAACCTGATGATGAAGAAATTAGCGTGTGGCTAGGGAAACTGAATTCTTTGCCGCTTCGAATGTCATCCCTCTTAATTTTTCGCCCCTCTCACAGCCAATAGCACCTTCAAGCGAACAAACATACATGACATACAGCTCCGCCCCAAGAGACGTAGTTGGACCACCTGAAGATGTCATGCGGCCATTTGTTTCATACGTCACGTGTTACGTCATTTTCTAGATGCAAAGCTATATGGCATGCTGTGCATCATATTCAATGATAGATAACCTGGTTGCAGCTTGCCATATTCACCAAGTTTTCGATCAGGATTCATCAAACTTTTTTCAGCATTCTACAAGTTACTTCCGACGGATACAAATTTTCGAAAAAACAATGAATATTCTAGGATACAAACGGAGCAAAACTTCATGAGAGTGTGGGAGATCGAAATATTCTCAGAAAAAAAAATCCGGTTTCTTTCCGATAAACATGAGCACAACAAAATCATGATGTCATGCAAAACTATTTACTCATTAGTATAATAATTATTATGCATTCTGGAGATAAATCTGAACATGCTTGGATTAGAAAGTGATCGAAATATGGAAATTCCTGTTGAAAATAATTTGTTTAAATACGTTAACAGCTTTTTTATATACTCGACTATGAATATATCGTAGAAGACCTCTACTGCTGGTGGTCGATGTAGTTAATTTAGAATGTGGCCCTGAGAAGATCAACTGTGACACTCCCAATTATGAAGGAGAATACTTTGAAACTTTTTCGGATTCTCACGACTGATGGGCATCAGGGATTGATGATCACTAGTGTATATATATATATATATATATATATATATATATATATATATATATATATATATTGTAGATTGGAAGCTGACGAGGAGTGGGGTATTTCTTCGCACGAAATAGAAATCCAAGCTTCTGGAAAGCACCTTTACCCATCGAGAGAGATTATTATTGATCGTAATTCCTAGCATCGAGATACATGACTTTGTAGGAATAGTCACTCTTGACATCTGAACTTTAGATGAAGATAGATCGGATTTCTTTGAGGAGAGACATGCCTGGCTTTTCCCAGCATTAAATTCCACCAAGTTGATGTTGAAACATTGTATCATTTTCGTCAAGTCATCGTTAGTATTGCTGACGCTAATGCTTCTCTGAATTTAAGTTTATCGTGTTGATATCATTATTGAAAAGGTCCAACCATGGTTTTCAAAATGCCGCTTTTAGTGATAATAAAACCGATGAAAAATTCTTCATCAGCTTTTTCGTTGCCAATGGAGAAAATTTTTATTGCAATGGGTTTTATACCAGCACCCTTTTTTTGATCGGTTGATTTTTTCTTCTCATGGAAATTTTCAGAGTTAGACCGCTTGAAATATCTAAGCTAGATTAGTCAAAGACTTTCGGTCGAGTGTTGGTGTTGGGTACACATAAAGTCGTAAATGAACAACTTTCAGTTCGAAAGAATTGGACAGAAACAAGTATCAGGATGTAACTACCTTCGACGAGGACTATTTGATTCAACTAATCAATAACTGCTGGAGCAAATACAAAGGTTGTATTCGGGTTCACAACAAAAACAGTTCAGGAATGGTCAATAGTTGCTTAGGCGTAGGGTTCCCGGGTCAAAAACACATCTGTAATAGTTCGATATTGATAATTTCCATTCCCGTGTAACTGCCACAACGCTAATAACTCAGTCTAGAGAGAACTAGTAAAAGTAATGCAATAAAAAGTAACAACATCGCTTGGGAATTCGTCGTTTCGTAATAACAACCTACTTGATTCAAGAACAATCGTTATTAGTTCATTTTCAATTCCGAGATACCTTAGGATATCATGCCCGTGTCACATTTCCAATAAATGTCATCGTAATTCGAGTTTTAATTTATAGAAAGCAAAAGCATTCGGATCGAGCAACACTGGTTATTAATTTTTCTAGTATCCTTGCATACCTTCATGATATCTCATTCCATAATCGCTTGCTGATTGTTCTCCACAAACGGAAATGAGGCGATAAAAGGCCTGCATCTTCAGATGGATGCAGGGTCATATCTGTTATATGCATTAGAAAAATAAATAAGGGTTCAGAAATATTCTTCAGTTTTTGTTGGACCTGTAAGAAACTGCTAGGTCGAAAAACCGATGGAAACTTACAAGTCTTGACAAGAACACAATGGAAAGGACGAAAAGAATTTATAGAAATATTACGAATAATGGTATTGGTACGAACTTCCACGGTCTATACTATTCTTTCCTGTGAAACCTGTTGAAAACACAGAAACAACAGCGAAAGAAAGAATGAAATATAAAAATATGTGAATTTAAAAATTCAAAAATGAAAGAGCGGAAATTATTCGAAGAACAACAACAATGGGAACAACACTTGAAATTAGCAACACCTAATTTTTTTACATTGGGATTGATAAAATACCAGAAAAGCAAAAAAAAAAATTCATACACCACGAAGAAATGAATTTCAAATGAAATCTATTGACATATACGCAGAGAGAAAATGCCCCCCAAGGACTGTTTCTTGCGTTAACCCAGACTAATCAAAAATTTTGTTGAGGATTGTAACAATGCCAATGCATATGCAGTTTGCCGTAAGTAATTTTTTTCAATAATTCATCAGACTTTCGCCAGAGGCTTCTTAAGTTTGTCATATTTTTTCAAATAGAATATTTGATCATTTTCAACATCGTTGAAAAAGAAACCAGATCATTAGAATTGAACATTATGGAGGGATTATGTCAGTGGCGACAAGTTGTGTTGTCACAATTGGAGGAATTTTAAGAATGACTTGATTCATACTGAATCTCTACCCCAATAACCTCAATGAAAAGTTATATCACCAAGATTCAAGAACTCTTCCTCCAAATATGTATGTATATAAATATATACAGTGCTTTTCTTTAATGTTTTCCCTTTGATTTTTTTGAACGGGTTAACTCAAAAAATTGAAATTTGGGATAAAATCAAAATCAAAATCGCTTTATTTCTGTCAGACAATATACATTGTATCAGAATTGTCAGTATTTAGGCAGACATGTACACTGCAGTACAAAATTTAAAAATTTTAAAATTAACATATATCGGACTCATCATATGTATCATAAATACAACGTCACAACAAATTAAAAAAATAATCTACTGGATTTGTCGAAAGATACTCATCCAGAGAGTAAAAACATTTACTAATCAGGTACAGCTTCAAGTGTTTTTTAAATGCCCTTTCATGTTGTATGATTTTGAGTGATTCAGGTAAATGGTTGAAAATCTTGACACCAATTCTTTTTGGAGCTTTATAGGCGATATTAATTCTTGATATTGGCATACGTGAATCATCAGCACGGCGGGTATTATGTTCATGAAAATCTCTGTTATTGAGAAATAAATTTTTATTTTTGAAAACGTAAATGCACACTTCAAATATGTACAGACCTGGACATGTTAATATATTAAAAGTTTTGAAGATCTGTCTACATGAATGATATCTCCTGAACCCCGCAATACAGCGTATAATTTTTTTTTGTGAAATGAAAACATTATGCGCCAACGTAGAATCTCCCCAAAGACACACTCCGTACCTGAGTCTGCTCTCTACCTGCGCGTAGTACAAATTCAAAATTTGTGGTTGAGTAAGAACTAACCTTAGATTTTTGAACATATTAAAAATTGGTGAGAGTTTAGAGATAATTGATGTACAATGTTCCTTCCAGTTCAAATTTTCATCTATATGGACACCCAAAAATTTGCAACTTTCCTGCATAGATAAAGAAGTGTTGTTTGAAACAATATCAATTTCCTCCAGTAGTCTTTGTGGCATGTGGAATTTTATAACATTGGTTTTCTGAGCATTGAAGTATAGATTTAAACTACTGAACCAGGAAACTAACTGGTTTAATGTTGTCTCGCATTTTTGTTTCAACCCCGATTGATTCATGTGCGATATAAGTAATGCATAGACTGTCATTTCAACATGTTGAAAATAGTTGGCAATTTCATTTATATAAATGATAAATAATACAGGTCCCAGGACAGATCCCTGTGGTACACCCAACGTTATTTCCGTTTCTGCGGAAGAAACATTACGCAGCAAATTATTCTCGTGGTATTTCAAACAAACAAATTGGTGACGATTTTTAAGAAGATAGTGAAATGGATGCATAAATACTACGTTTTGGAGCGGAATTGACAGATGAAAATTTCAAGATGGCGACTGGACGCCATCTGGGATAAAAATAAATGGATCCTTAGGACCTCTATGGCCAATCCAACGACCATGGAAAGTATTATCCAAATAGTTTCTCACTTGTCTGGAGTAATGTGGAGGTGCACTTCGAAAAATTTGGTGATTAGAGCATCAACAGTAGTTTCATATTCAAATATAGTTTTCCTTGTTAAATTTCGTTCAATTGGCCATTTTGGAGATGGTTTACGTAGTACCTATATTCTTGTAAAATCGGAAACTAAATGAGAATATTCGAACTGAACAATGATGTTCGTTGTCGTACTAACATTTTTGTCTTTATTCTTGAACAAAAAGTAACCTATCAAACCTTCATATGGCAGAGTAAAATGAATATTTTTAGGAATATCGATATTAATGGATTTATGACAAAATGGTTGAGGCTTTCGCGGCCGAGGTTATTAGTATAACTACTTTTCTTCGGGCTTGAAGGCCGTCGTTCTTTTGAATTTCTTCCTGACGTTTCGCTAGCGCGAGTGGCCAGCTTCTTCAGAGGCTTACTCATTTTCGATGACTAAACATTTCGATTTCGTAACAAAGCCTCAGGTCGGCTGAAGACAAAAGTGACCCACTGTCAGCAGCAGGGGTTTATCGCATACCGTCCACCTGTGAGAAGGTATACATCGGTACCACGAAAAGATCCATGGGAACAAGGCTCAAAGAGCATGAAAGAGAAGAGAGTTTTATGGAAGTGATTTTTTGCTTTTTTTCCTCCAAGACAATGCAAAAAGAATACAAAACTTCTATGAAAGAAATAACATCAAATGTTCAGCATTGTGCTCGGAATTTGAAGCTATGTACTATTTTTTCAATAAGATCATTTGACTCATTCATCGGAAATGAGTAAGCCTTTGAAGAAGCTAGCCACTCGCGCTAGCGAAACGTCAGGAAGAAATTCCGAAGAACGACGGCCTTCAAGCCCGAAGAAAAGTAGTTATATTAATGGGTTTATATTCAGGTAATTATCAAATGTTCCGCCATTTTGTTGTTGGTGGAGATATTGACTCCATATACTAGAGTTGTAAAGTATTCGACAGGAGCTTCAAAATGATGTATCACAAGCCTCTCCTTTCCTTTCAATTTTCCAGATGACGCCCAGTCGCCATCTTGAAATTTTCATCTGTCAATTTTACTCCAAAATATAGAATATATGCATCAATTTCATTATCGCAAGTTTCAATTTTTTGAGTGGACCCGTTCACAAAATAAAAGGGGACATGCTTTCTTTGTATCATCTTGCATCAAGGTAATTCAGAATAGACCTGGACGTATTTGTAACCGTCAACTTTTTTCACCACGGAATCATTGTAATGCCTCTTTCAGTTCGTGTGAAAGCATGCATTGAAATACAAGCAAATTCGATTTCAACCCACTCGGATTGTCTTTTATTTGTGCACCGACTGGAGGTGGGTGTAATCGACTCTACATGGTTGTGAAGTAATAAAAATTCATTAGGTGACATTGAATTGGAATTCGACATGTATTTCAGCACAAACATATTTCGAAAATGCAGGATGCTTTGCCTCCATGGATCCTTCTTGGAAATAGACTATATCTTTTTGGAATATAACAACAACGTATAAATGCACTGTGGAAAACTTTTCGTATTCGTATTCAGTCAGGGTGGAGAATATTAATGAATTGAAGTACCCTAATTACTATGTTCAAGGTAAAAATTACGATATTCAACATAGCCTTTGAATTCGTCTGAGAGTATGAAATAAAATACAGTTGCTGAATTGATGTTCCAAAACTATTTGCGTTGATTTCCTTTTTTAAAATGAGCACACTTCTTTCACCAATATCAAATTTGGAGAAGGAAAACCATAAAGAGATTTTTTTGGCAGCGGCTCATAAATAGTGGGGAAATATGTCACGTAAATGGTAGGAGGAAAATTGGCACTCACCACATCGGATGTCGCGCTGAACTGGTTATAAACCAGGCTCTCGAGTGCCATCCATTTGACAGGTTTACTTTCTTGGTCCGCCATGCAAAAATAATCGTTCGGAAACAGATCACGTGAAAGGGAATTGTCCGTGATTTTCACGTGCAGTTTTTCGTCGACCCTGAAATATTCAGAACAATATTGAAATATTTTCTTTGTCACATGACAATGAACAACTGGCTGAAGAGGATAGAAAAATAATATTTTTATTCATAAAACGTCAAAAATCTGTTCGTTTCCAATCTACTTTGAAGTTGGAAAATGACCAATTGTTCACTTAGAAAGAGACGAAGTCGGCAAAACACTTTGCCCACCTCTTGGCACTTTCCCAACTCCTTCTTCTTCTTTCAATCGAAATTCATGAAGTACTTAGATCCCCGCTAACGTGCGTGTAAATACCAGTGGAGTAACAAAAAATGGACTATACCTGGCATGATATTACAATTATTACACATCTCACTACCAAACGCACAGAAAAGATATGGGTACTCAGTTTTTCCTATGAAAACAACGAACCTTCTCAATAACTAACACATTAGTTTCCAAAAATGGCACGTTACCGTTTTATTAGCCATTTTCTCAAGTACAGGAATCAGCGCCCTCGTCACTGAAGACCAGTCCATTTTTGTTGTTGACAATGCCGTTAATATTTCAATTAGTGAACTAAACAAACAATTCTTTCATATAAAATACTGCTTGGTCTCAGCATTCAGCAATTTGCCTTCGTTTGTAGAACAGTCTAGACATACATAGATGCAGGAATTGTCGAAGTGAAAGGTAAGCCTATTTTCTTGAAATTGTCCTTTCAGAGTTATAAGTATAACACATACCAAGGCGAGAATGAACCATTTCTCTAAAGAACAATATTGCTTAACTGCTGAGGAATTTTTCGAGAGAATTGAAAATCTCGATAAAATTTTCATATTTTTTATTCTAATTCAGGTGATTCATTTCAATCATTAAAAAGTGTTCCTTGACATAGGAACTCATATTTGAAACAATTCTAATTCGACTAGGCAATAAATATCATCCTTCATCACAAAGTGGGCAAAATGGGCATATGAATTTTCTAGTAAAATTCTTGTTATGAAACGAATTGATATATTCATTTGTGGTCAATTATTAGTAAGAATGTCTTAAAAAAATGGTGGATGTCGAACAAGTGTTGACTGTAAAGAGGATGTGGTCCATTCAATTCCTGATCAGATTTGAAAAAAAAATGTAAATTCGATCGATTTTTGAAATTATAAGGTCCAACATTTCATCTGTTCCTGGAAGGATATGCATGTATAATAACTCATGAAGCATTAAATGTGTAAGATCTTACATTGATCATCTTTCGAATTGGGCCTCCACAAAAATTGAACTTATTTTTGAAGTGATAGTTTTTGAATTTTTACTTTTGATGCCTCATCAAACGCATATTCAATTCCATATGGGAAAAACTTCGAATTTTTCCGAGTATTTAACTTACACTGCATTCCTAACTGCGAGGTCCTTATAGCAAATATGTTGACCATGCAAATACATGAGGCCCAGAAGCATCTGAATGGCCATATCAACCAAATTTTGTGTGGACAGCATTATATTGTTGTCCTTTCTTTGACGGCACTTTATGAGGAATCTGAAATGAAAAGTTCGTCATAAAACTTCCGACTTTTATTTGAGGACGAAATCATAGGCGTACAAGATACGATGAATCGATATTTATGGATGATGCTATATCATTCCGAAATGTAGAAAAAAATTAACTGGAAAAGTTCAACGTCGTGTTCCACGGCGATTACTCTGTATTGCTGATTGCATCTTCTCTCGATGATCAGGTGAAATAGAAATAAATTTACGGCGAAATTGTTAGGGAGACTTGAACATCCTCCAATTGATTCCATAAGAATCGGAATTAATGCACACTAAAACCAAGGGATCATTTGTTTCAAAAATACGAAATAAAAAAATTGAACTAATTTTTGTATCTTCTCCTCTTGTCTAGAACGAATCTACGGAATTTTGGTTGTTTGGTGCTCAGTTCGAAGTAACAAAATAGCACTTCGGGAAAACCAAAAGAACAAAAAACTGCCTCTAGAGTCTCATTCCTAAAATAATGGTAGTCAGCTTTACCTAACCTAACCTTACAGTCAGCTCAAGTGACTAATAATACAGACTTAATCTATATAACTAGTTTCCACTGAAAAAACTGAATCATTCGAGAGGAGTAAGCTTTTGGCTGGATTCACTAAATTGGGGAATTTTGAAAATCCAGCCCTTCACATACACATACGATCGGAATCATTCATGTTCTTCAAAACTAACAAATCAATGATACATTATCATTGTAAAACTCGTCGAACGTTTTCGATTTGATTCACTGGTTTCGGTTCCATATTAGAAAGCAACATGGCACTTTTGGATAGACCAGTTGGTACATACGGCTCAAGGACAACGTTTCTAATAATACATCGTCTTGCATCTTACATGCTGATGACATTCGAAGAACCTTGCTCAGCATTTGGCAGATATTTCAACTGCTGTGATTCATCAACTTATTGTTGTCGTCTACTGAATGCACAATGAAGTATCGTCATTGATTCTTTTCGGAAATAATCATTGTCTTTCACGTGTGGATGATTCCTGATATATCTATATACCAGGTGGTTCGAAAACATGAGTGAACATTCATTGAAAAAAAGTATCAATCTGATAATATTAAGGGGAATTGAACGTAACAATCGCAATAATTCGATATCTCATATTTCTATAAGCTGTATATATTCGCTAAAATTGATGAAGACTTTGTTGTAGAAGGGGAAAATTGTTAAAGAAATCAATAACCCCACCACCAATTTGATATAATCCGCACTGGACGCGCGTTTCGCTGAAAAAAATCGGCATTTTCTGTGGGATAATTTTTTTCCTGATCTCTTCCTGCCCTTTCTTGTGTTACGAATCAATTGACTGTTTCTTGATATCGAATAATTGACAGATAACAAGCAAGGCATGAAAAACAAAAGCAATAGGAAGAAAGTCATGTTCAAAAATCAAATTGATGTTACGTACATATTTGGAAGTGAATTTTACCTAAACATTGCTCTTTTAGGCAATATATGAAAATCCATTCGGTAATTTTTTTTTTTCGATTAGCCAAATTTCTCCAAAACATGTTACATAATTGTTTACCAAACATGTATTTTTGATCGATTTCGATGCATCAATTCGCGGAATAGAAATCATTGATATATTTCAATTACAAAAATCTACGAGAAAAGGACCCCGCAAAATCCTTATGGAATTTGGGTCTCGGTGGATTTTTTTAAATTTTTGATATGATGTAGTTCAAGTTATTCTCAACAAATGTTACCATTGCGCCAACATCAAAAAATGAACAGTTTTGCCGCTAGGGGTCGTTAAAATCACCCTTTTCTCATTTTCGAAACCGGGAACGACATTTTCACCTGTTTCATTGTAGATGATGTTGCATATGATTATGCTCTTTAAAAAAAATCTTCACCTCCACCCTCTTCCCCCACCACCCATTATAAAACGCAAAAAAAAGATATGAACAAACACCAAATTGTATAGGAAATATTTCGTGATTTTCCCCCCTCCACCCGAAGGGTACAGAACCAAAAAAAAATCGGTGGTCGGGGGTTTTTGGGGTTGGCGCAATGGTAACATTTGTTGAGAATGACTTGGATTACAACATATCAAAATTCAGAAAAATCCACCGAGACCCTAATTCCATAAGGATTTTGCGGGGTCCTTTTATCGAAATCTGAATTCACATTCAACATAGGTTCAATATCAACATTTCCAGAGGAAGATGGATGAATATCATTTGATTATAAATTTGGGTTCAAAATTTCAAGGGAGCCAGGTCTGTCTATGGAAATTGATATTGAAATGAGAAAGATAAGACTTTCAGACGATTGCACCGACTTTTTCTTATGAGACCATTAACAAAGGACTCTTTAAGATGGGTGAGGTTTCATTAATGAGTGTTTAATAATCTCTTAAACTATCTTAACATTCTTAACTGGTGTAATCGCTGCACTGCATTAACTGACCTTTAATGGCCTATTAGCTTAATTCTCACATAATAAAAAGTAGGTGCACTCGGCTGTTAGTCATTCAAACCTCTGTAAAAATTGCTTGGTTGTGACATTTTCTGATGAGGCTTTGGTCATGTAGGTATCTCGCTAATTCTCAAAAATTGGGTGCACAAACCGATCATGAGTTTTCAAATAAATAAATGCAAGGAACATTGTGCAACGAGTATTTTGTTACAATAAGATATCTCTCATCTCAACAGAAAAGGCATGATTTTACGTAGGTTCGAATGACTATGATTTCAATAGATTCTTAATTTTATGATCAGAACAGATTTCGATGACAGATTATAATCTGTCAATGTCCTATTGACAGATCAAAATCTGTCAATGGCCTACTGACAGATTGAAATCTGTAAAATCTGACAGATTAAAATCTGTCAATGTCAATGGCATCTTGACATATTTCAATCTGTCAATGGCATATTGACAGGTTTTGATCTGTCAATGACATATTGACCGATAATAATCATAATAGTCATTGACAGATTATGATCTTGCATTGACAGATCAAAATCTGATTAAAATTTTTTATTTTTACAGTGACCCTTATACGCCGGCGCCGTCGCAAATTTCAAGGAAATTGATGTGGATTTCGAATGTCTTCATTTCTTCGTGATATTAACTTTTTCGAGTAGGCTGGACATATCACGAAAATCGAAAAGTTGCATTGAACTTCCAAACACCCTGAATTTTGATCCTCTCCCTCATTGAATGCCCATCATCGTTCTACCGTAATTATATAACACTTCCTGTAATTTTCATTATACCCTTTACTTGACCGCTACACATTTTTCACTATATGATAACCTCTCCAGGTGTGCTATAGTACTAATTTCTAGTTGTATTTTTTGAGTTTTCCCCACTCCCACAAGCTAACAGCTTCATAAAATGTCATAGTCATAGTCATAGCCATTACACCTCGATTAGGAATCGAAGAAAGCATTTCTTCCAGAAAATTCAAACGTTTTGAATTTCGTAATCTAGATTCAATCTAACCATTTGGCGTATCCCCTGCAAGAAAATTAAGGCACGTCCATGTTCGCAGTAAAAGCGAATGTCAGTTAAGGGTTGCGCAAACTTACCTCTTCAAATTGCCCCTATTAGTGTGAGGAAAGACGAGTAATGGCTGTTTCGGATCGTCCAAATTTGCACATAAGATGGTCAGAACGTTTTTATGTTCCAACCCATACATCATGGTCCCTTCCGCTAGGAATAAACCGACCAGTCGTTTCGATGCCTCTGCTGCAAAAAAAAAGAAACTTTACGACCTCTACAAAATTTTAATGGGATTCATCAGAATGGATGTATTATTTAGAGGTTTATGTCACCTACAGAAAGAATGGATAACAATGGAAACAGAAACGAACGCGGACAATAACGAGCGTGGATATTTCCAGTACGAAAAATACATTTTATTACAGAGTACTCACGAAACAAAATACACGACATTAATAACTTTGCCTACAATGCCTTTATCAGTGGCAGTCTCAAAACTATTTACTCACGATCACTCAGTGGGTTTTTTTCCGTTTACGAAACAAAGAAAAAGTCTTGAAGAAGTGATTCTTGGCTTTTTCTTCTTCAGGTCAATACAGAGAGAATACAAAACTCTGTTGATATGTTTAAATCATTCGAAGACGTCTAATTCATTCACTAAAAGCAAAAAAGACCACAACCATTCCCCTGCCTGTATGTCGCTACGGGCTCTTCATCATATAGAAGTCACCTTTTCTTGCCCAATTTGTATACCAATCACTCTGAACTAGAATCAAGCAGATACCATTAATCTAAATGAAGAACACTTCTGCAGAAAAATCATTCATCGGGATAATATCTCATTCTCAAACGGCTCTACAGTCTCTACACATATTAACACACTTTTTGTATTTTTTTGCTTTCTGAAAAAGAGCCAACAATCACTTAGGCTGGATTCAGACAGATCCGAAATCCGATCGTACGACGATCTGATAGCTTTCTGATTGGTCTAAATTCAAATTTAGACCAAACAGAAAGCCATAAGATCGAATTTCGGATCTGTCTGAATCCAGCCTTACTCAAGACTTCCTCCTCCCCATAGAAATGATCATATTTCTGAAAGAAAAGTTGGAAAGCATAATTCAATTTTTTAGGAATCTTATGTGATATATTCTGAAAAGAGGAGTTGAATGCAAACAAAGACGAAATAGGACCCATTGCATTCGATTAAAATATATAAAAAGATAGATGATCAACTTCATCACACCCTGTGAGTATAACATCAAGATTTAACATCGCCTTTCGCTTCGAGCAGAAATTCAAAAGACGAAAAGCTATACTTTCTGTTGAGAAAAACGCAATTATTCTGGTTTTCTGTTTTTGTTTGCATAAATATTGATATGACACTTGATTGCTATCTCGAGATATCATCAATCGTCTCGGTTTTGAAAGTTTCATCGCGTTTGACCGGATCACTTCAGCTCTCTTGCTTCTTTTGCTCTCTCTTCCCCCATCCTTTCTAACCCCTCTCCCAATCACCACCCCTTCTCTTCCTTTCCAGCACCCCAACCCTCTCTCGTCACAATTCAAGTTATTTGCACTTGAATAATTACTTAGTTTATGACGAATAATAAGAAAAAATACTTGACAAATATTTTTCATAAATATATGATACTGGGTAAAACTAATTACCCATACCCTGAATTAGTATGCATGTGAATGATTGAACGAATTGGCTGTCAAGGTGAAGTGTAGCTGTAACATTTTGAATGCTTTGCACGTGTATGAGATACAATTCTGGTTCGTGAAAGCTGCTGAAAATTTGTCCTACATTTTTCATTCAACGAATTGCGCTATGTGAAAATAATTCACATTGTTATACCATATCATAACACCAGCTAAGTTGAATTTTATCAAAAAAGCATAATACGTTATCCTTTACTGTGATAATACAATGAGTTCCTTATTTCGATATTCACCGCCATCTATAAACCGGTAGCTACGAAATACGAAATATCAGAGAAACCAACCTTTGAGCGTTTTCACCGTTACAGAATGCTGTCCGTAGGTTGCCTGGTAGATTTTACCGAAGATTCCTTCCTCTGTGACTTGCCCCAACGTTATAGTTTGACGAAGCACTGATAGGGAGCGCAGGCGTTTACTTGGATCAACTTGGCGCGGGTCCTTCATCGAGATCTGCAAAAAAAAGAAAATCCACTATAAAACTCACTCACAGAAAGCGTTCACATCGCAGTACCGTATTCCTGCCATCTTTCATCGTCGAACTAGAATTGAATAATTGATTTTCAATTAGAAAGCTCATTTGATCGTCCGTAATTGGAAATTATTCCTAAAGGCTCTGAATATATTCGAAATGAAATGAGTATTTGATATTTCCAGTAAAGAGTATAATACCTTGGGGTTTTCGATTGGAAAATTTTGTGAAAAATAAGTGAGTGTTTTGGTATGATGTCAAATCTGTTCTAGGTTATTTGCAGGCAGTGAAGGTGGATATCACCTTAATGAAAATTACATTTTGGTTCAAAAAAAACTGCTTCGTTTCAATTACCCTCCTTGACTTGAATGAGCGATCTCGAGTATTCATCATGTTCAGTCCAATGTTATAATAATATTTTCATGTGAATATAGAAACAAGTTCTTTAGGAATATCATTATTTTTCAATTTGAGTTTATCTTGGGATTTTGACTCTTATCTCCAATTTCTGACAGTTATTTCTGTATTTCAAGTTCAGAGCTGATATTCCGATTGAGAATGGAGATTGATCTTTGTTTAAAGTGAAAACTTCACCTATAACACAAAACCCTTCTGTCACGTCAAAAATGATCTTATTGTAAAAATAGTACATAGCTTCAAATTCCGAGCACAATGCTGAACATTTGATGTTATTTCTTTCATAGAAGTTTTGTATTCTTTTTGCATTGTCTTGAAGGAGAAAAAGCAAAAAATCACTTCCATAAAACTTTCTTCTCTTCACAAAAATAATCATATTCATATCCGAAGAGTCGGTTACGTAGTCATGTGAACG
This sequence comes from Zygogramma bicolorata, assembly GCA_032362365.1. Taxonomy (NCBI): domain Eukaryota; kingdom Metazoa; phylum Arthropoda; class Insecta; order Coleoptera; family Chrysomelidae; genus Zygogramma; species Zygogramma bicolorata. The sequence goes on from JAVJAQ010002096.1 coordinate 953,311, forward strand.
TATGTGTCATCGAAATGCCAACTCATTCACGGCAGATTAGCTCAAAATCGACTTTTTTGATAGTGGTGTATTAAGTTGAAGTTCTATAATTTATCCACATGATTATATGGTTAAGGCTTTCGCGGCCGAGATTATTAGTATAACTACTTTTCTTCGGGCTTGAAGGCCGTCGTTCTTTGGAATTTCTTCTTAACGTTTCGCTACCGCGAGTGGCCAGCTTCTTCAGAGGCTTACTCATTCCCGATGACTAAACGTTTCGATTTCATAACAAAGCCTCAGGTCGGCTAAAGACAAAAGGGACCCACTGTCAGCAGCAGGGGTTTATCGCATACCGTGCACCTGTGAGAAGGTATACATCGGTACCACGAAAAGATCCATGGGAACAAGGCTCAAAGAGCATGAAAGGAACTGCAGGCTAGGGCAAACTGATAAATCGGCGGTGGAGGAACACGCTTTGAGTGAGGGTGACCACAGGAATCTGTTTGAAAATGCTAAAGTGATTGCCCCCAACCAGGGTTACCATAGCCGACTGGTACGGGAGGCGATAGAGATCCGAAAACACACGGACAATTTCGACAGAAAAGAAGAAGCGTTGAGTTTAAACAGAATTTGGAATCCCATTCTGAGGAAATCAAGAATAACTAATGATATCACGGCAGGTAGTGCGGCAACTAATAATGATGATTATTCCCCGAACCCGACAGAAGTAATCAACACTCCAGACTACCTGCATCAATATAAATACGCATTACGAAATCGAAACCTTTAGTCATCGGAAATGAGTAAGCCTCTGAAGAAGCTGGCCACTCGCGCTAGCAAAACGTTAGGAAGAAATTCCAAAGAACGACGGCCTTCAGGCCCGAAGAAAAGTAGTTAGTTAGAAAGTTATCCTGACGAATGATTTTTTTGCAAACTACCCTCTATTCGTGTGGAAATATATACCACTATTATGAGGGTAAAGCTTCTAACTTTGTTTGTTAATTTTCGAAAATACTGATCCAATCATGATAATTCTTTCACTACCAGAAAGCTACACTATTTAGGAGTGATATTGGCTATATTCCATTATGATTAAATATGACTATTAGTGAGAATGGCGGTATGTACGTGAATCTAGTCGGAGGAAAGCGGGTGGTAGGAAATGGCGGGCAACAGCTAGTATCCTATAAATGGAATCTGTTTGATACGAGTTTCGAGTGATTGGTTTACAAACTGAGCAAGAAAAAGTGATTTCCTCATGGTCCAGCGCCTGTCGCGCCATATTGGCAGGGAAGTATCTGTTTTCAATAGACCCTTTCTTCCTTCTCGTGAACGACTTGAACGTCCATGAATCAATAGAGAAAGTTTGCTAAAAATTTGTTGTTACTTCTTTCATTCTTTTCGTCTCTATTTGGAGAAGAAAAAACGAAGAATCCCTTCTCAAAATGAATATTTTGGCCATTGAAATTGAATGGACATGACTTAGCCCTATGGATTAGATAGAACAATAGTATATTTTTTCATCCAAAAAGGGCTCTTTGAAAGAATGCGTGTTCCAGGTATCTCTTAGCTGATTGTGTGATAATTTCAGGAGTAACTCATCACCGAAGTTCACAGAACGCTGCCGGCTTCCCAAACTCACGTCCTACTTCACCTTCATCTTCTTATTAGGTATGCCACTTCAGTTAGTTGTTGAACTGACAAGTACGCTGGAACTATCGAGAACTGGATACACATATGGAAGTGAATAGTCTCTTCATGAATTCCCATAACTAGTTCAGGTCTGTCCCAGATTTCACGATATAGTCGAAGGGCAACGTGCTTTGAGATTCAAGCACTTCGATTTGAACTTTTTTCGATTGCAGTATCACAACTATGGTTCGGCTTTGAAGGCCGTCGTTTTTTGGAATTTCTCTCTCATTTTTTTTGGATTATCAGAGCGATAACTTCGTTGATGACATTTGCGTAACATGAAATATAAATTTAACTTGATACAATAAACACAATGAATCTAACATGGGAACAGCAAGTTTAATTTCCGTCTTATAATATGAAGCTCAGCATCAAAAACTAAATCTAATTAGTGGGTATATTTGGATTTGATGATTGTTGATGTGGAAAACGAATATTTATATCAATATCGGTTCAAAGAACTTTCAATGCAATTTTCAGCGAGACAGAAATAACAGTCTAGGAAAGAAGTGGAGAACTGCATATCAAGAGAGTTTTACAAAGTGCAAATGAAAGTATAGTTGGTCGAGAAAGCAGTAAAGTTCTATATTTCAAAATTACCAATCCTTATTTTACTATGTATCAGAAACAATGAACGGCCCAACAATATTTCTCATAATTCCACCATTTTAATTCAAATTTCTGTCGAACCTGACCATTCCACATTCAACTCTGAAACAAAAATAAACAATCCACTCGGTGAAAACTTGATTACGTTTCAATTTCAAAAGGGACTGGGGTTTCATCTACTTTACCAGAAAAATCATTTTCCGCGAGGTAGGTTTTACATAAATTCACTCTGAGGTAGTAGTGACTCTATACGTTTCACTGGTTTTATATTCAACGTGGCACTGGAGATAATTGAATTCAATTAGGATCTTTTGCCGTTTTCATTTCGAATCTGAATGCTGAATGTGGATATGAAAACACTTTCGAATGGCGCATTCATATGTGTACAATCCAAAAATGTAATCAAACTGACTTCAGGTTATTTTTTGCAGTTACATTCAAATTCCCAGTGTTGTTATATTTCATGAAGGAATTTCAAGGGCTGAGTCGCTGAATATTGTTGAAGCAAGATAATCGCCTTATATTTACTGCTATTATTCACGATATCGACAACGATACAAAAGCAATGATGATCATTCAATTTCGAAGATTCACCTTCAGACCAAAAGTCTGACAAAAATTACTCAATTTGTTGTCGAACTATTTCAGAAACATTCCTGATACTTCCTGCAAGAACATCTGTTCCCAAAAATCTGTGAACTCACAAAACAAAATTCTTCAGAAATTTCCAGCAAATGGACGGGACCACTCACAAATGATTTGATATTTCAACAGAGCCGGGTCTGAAGTCTGAGGCTCGGAACTTTCCGTAGAAACCAACCGTCCAAAGTAATTAGATCTCCATAAATATATCACTGAAAAGGTCGGTTTGTCCTGAACTCCTGACCTCTGTCATAATACCATTTATCACGTTAAATACTTCGGGAAGTGCCCTGCTACCCTTGCTTAACATTCCTCAAGAGTGAAAAATTAATGACAGGTAACGAAAGGGATCCAGAATCACATTACGCTCATCGTTAACGGGTACTTTCGTCCCATGGAAGTGCTTTTATCTCGAAATTCCATCCAACACATTACTGGGAATAAGTGAAGTTTTTAGAGGTTCGTTGGATGTGCATTTGTATGCATCCATAAATTCATCAAAATTTTCGTTAGATTTTTCTAAAGCATGATTTGACTTGAATGAATTGACAATGAAATGAATTCCAATCTATCTAACATAATCTAATACGTTTAAACGAGCAATTCTGGTATATATATTTATATATAATGTGATTCCTGAAAACGGCTTCAAAGATTTTCATGAAATTCAGTATGCAGGGGGTTTCGGGGTCGATAAATCGATCTAGCTGAGTATCATCCCCAAGAAACGTCGTTTTATCCGTGTTTTCGGGCAATACATTTTCATGACTCTTCCTGACATCTATTGGCGAGGAATGATACCATTAATTTTTTCAATTGGGAGCAACTAACTGCTCTACCGATCCAGCAACACCGAAGATACTTCAATAGATGGCGTTTTCAAGCAAACTAAGCCAATGTGTTTTTAGTTTGAAGTTAGAACAAGGGTATCAATTGATCACTCGAAAAAGCCTGAAAGATCTTCGAAAAAATGCTTATAAACAATCTTATAAACTTTACGTAGCCGCGACTCGTCTCAGGGACACCTGAAGAAAATTGTCGAACACAAACAGGTCAGATTTTTCAAACTTCGCACAGTCGAGACTCATTTTAAAAAAACCTCCATGAAAATATTCGGTTTTTCGTTCGTCCCACACGTACTGCTAAAATAAGATATTTGCAAAACTTGGATAACATTAAACGAGCGGAAAGGTCTAATTATTTCATTATAATGTCGGTAAGATTAAAAAATATTATTAAAAAGTTATCGATTAACGAAAAAATGAGCAAAGCTCGGTCATCCAGGTTTTTTAGTAAAATTAGTATATAAAAACTAATAAATGAAACTCGAAGGAACTGAATGGAATCAATTGAGACGAAATCAAAACGATGGATGAAATCAATAAAACCGAATTGAATGTGAGAAAATCAAGGAAAATTCAATGAAATGACACGAAAAATCAAATCATATTGAATGGAATCAAAACGAATCAAATTATAACGAATGAAGACGAATGAAATATTAAATTGAATGTAATGAAATCTGAATTATACTCGGAGCAATTTTATAACATGAAGAAAATGAATAAAATCCAACCGAATCAGATTCATCCAAATTGCAATGAGAAGGGAACGAATGATATAAAAGATATAATGATATTCTATTAAAATTGAATAAAATGAAATGAAATCAAAGGAAATTCAACCGAGTGAAATCGAAAAACAACAATCTGTTTTTTAATTCGTAGTTTTTTTGGGTTTCTAACCTACCACAATTAAAAAAAATGAGTAATAATAGTGGAATCTATCTAAGTGTAGATTTCTCTCTACCCCAACAAGTTTCTGCGTGAATCAAAAACAGTTCCTTTTGGATAGAAAAGGGTATATATATATATATATATATATATTTATATATATATATATATATATATATATATATATATATATATATATATATATATATATATATATATATATATATATATATTGGTGGAATAAGCTATACCTACTGAAATCTGTCAGAATATATCAGTGAAATATATACAAAGATTCCGCATATTCCATGAAGTATTATTCCATGAGCAAGTGACAAGGCAAACAGGGGAGAAATAACCGAGCAATATTGAGATTCATTTATGCGCAGTTATATAACCCAAGTAAACATCAAACAGATGACTAAATTAGTGTCAACCAGAATGGAACAAAGTGTTGATAAAGTTCGACTGGAAAGTGAATATATTTATGAACAGTCACGATCAACTTGGCTTTCAGTGGAAAGTTAATCCTAATCTGGAACGTCGATAGTAGAAAGTTGCTCTGGATTTTTAACAAGGGGATCAAAAATATTCAATGGGGACCGTTTTATGTTGAGAATAGCTTCTATACGGAACGTTGGATCAGAAACCGACTAAGCATTTTCTAGTGGTTTTACTTTTTGAAATAGAACTGATTTATCATCATACTCATTTGTCAATCAATTATATTGGATCAAGATATCAAGAAAAATATTTCAAACCAGAAGAGGTCGAAACATTGGTATCATTTGATGTGAGTTTAAGCTTTCCGATACCACAAGCTAGAGAGTGTTCGAAAGATTTTCTAAAATCGAATAACTTTGCGAAAGACACCGTTGAAGAATACATTCACCAAGCTTTTAATGGATCGAAATTGTTTTCGATATGATGGCTCCAATTATACACAGCACGAAGGAACAGCCATACCTAACCCATTGTCTCCATTTACAGCGATACTGTTCCTGGTAGTTGTGAGACGGATGCAAGGAAAGAACTCAATCACTTCTCTTAGGTCTGGATCAGATATGTTGATGAGATATTCGCTGTGGTGGATGCAAAGATAACCGACATTGAGAAGGTCCTTTCAGCAATGAGCAACAGATACCATTTTTAGATGTATTGGTCATAAGGAATGAATAGAATGAAAAAGAGTTTAATATTCGTAGGAAATACAAGAACTTGTTCGGGTGCATTCCTAACGAGACAGGAATCATTGTTCACAACCTAAAATGGTAGCACTGCAATTCCTTGTCCATAGATTAAAAATCCCTTATAGAAAGATAAGTACGAATTGAAAAGAGAATGATTAGGTACATAGCTGGAGTGAACGGTTTCAACCCAGAAATAGTTGATGAGATAATTAGAAAATGTGAATATACAGAAACAGTTTATGAATCCAAATTGGTGAGAGCAATCTGAAACTGATTAAGCATGTGCATGACCGAGGGCTACTTACTCATGCATGTGAGAGTATAGAAGGAGCAGAATTTGAAAATAGCATGTATGGGACAAAGGGCCTATTCCTTTCAGATCGCTCCTCAGTTAATTGTTGGGAAATAAGTAAGAATGATAAGTAGTAGGAGACGAAAATCGTGAAGTATATAACTCGCGTCGAGTGCAAATAGTTTGGTGTCGTTGGGTTATTTGATGTCTACACAAAGTTTCAACTTTCACACTTTCCGATCTCATCGTTCGAATAATTATATATCTACGAGGTCACAGTTTAAGTCACAACTAGAAAAGTTCCTTTTTCCATCACCTTCAATACAACAGGAAGTAACCCAATAACTTTATTGGAGTAATTATCTAAAACCTCGTCCAATTTTGTAGTTGGTTTCAGTCACGTGGGATTCAAAAACACCCTTTCTGGGAATCCATTTCAAAGTTCAGTAGATTTCCAGTTCGCTCTACTCCAGCTCTCCCTGCTCTCCTAACTGAAACAAACTCGAATTATCTCAGTTACACCAACTACAGACAGGCGAAAATACCCAAAACTAATCCTCGTTCATTCTCATCAAACTTCCGCCGAATCCCCAATCAACAGCCCGACGATTTGATATCCTTCAGATAACCATCGAACAAAGTTCAGAGATTATGGGGGGGCAACAATTGGCTCGATATTTTATTAATCATCACGGAGAGAGCTATTCATTTCGGCGAGCTCTACATATTATCTGGCACTGCAGTGGTTGATTGATTTTACACAAATCTGAGGGGTGCTCTTATGTGAAAAACAGATAAGCTTCGGGAACGTCAGAGCGAAGGAAAATTCACCGTCTAGAGTAAATAGTATTGGCGGAATTCTCATGGGATTAAGATGGCACTCGGCTTAGTCATGGAGATTGAACTATCAGAGGCGCACGAACATTTCTAAATACCCTTTGGATTAGCTCATTTTCTTAATTGGAAAAAATGCACTGCTCTCACGAAATCCCAGCTCAATTTCCCCCCTCCCCCCAAGTAGCATGCATTATGGTTCAATTTTATGGAAACGCGGGCTTATTTTCTTCATATTTTTTTTGTTTTTGTTAATCTACCAGAATCTGGAAAAATCAAAAGGTGATATCGAAATATATGCAAGTGTAGAAGGGTAGATTTCTGATCTTCCCCAACAAGTTGATGCGTTAATTAAAATAAGTCCCTTCTAAATGAAATATGTCATATCACTCAGAAACTTCTCCCATAACGTAAATTTGATTAGGACAAAAATACAAGAACTAGAATAAAAATACTTAGTTTTGTTGACATTACAAATATGTTTCCGTTTCCAAAACTTATCACAAACACTTCCTTTCAATAAGGTTTTCAGAAAGAGTGACGAAAATGTGAGATTGTCAAATTGGCTATTAAACAAAGTGATCCTTTGGCGATATTGGTTCAAAATTTTAAAATAATATAAGGATATATCGTTATGCATATATCGGTACCATACTGTTACAAATATATTGACAAAAAATTAAATATATTTGGATTAATTCAATTAACGTCATGTCATAATAATTCATAGTTTTTATATTCTCAACTATTCGTTTGTTATTATCCCATTCATGATCGCCTTCACTCACTTGTACTAAATGAATACTCACCTGAAAAAAACCCTGCTGCTGCGGGGCTTGAACTCGCTATCTTCAGTTTATGAACTTTACGCCACAGAGAAGATCGGTACTATGTAGGATATGTATGAAAATCACTAGATCTCAGTTTTGTTACAGTGAACTTTTTTTTTTAATACACTCAGCTACTATTCAGAGATATCTAGATTATAAGTCTGCCCTTCTACACCTATACCTATTTCAATATTAATTCCTATTTTTTCGGATTGTGGTAGGTTGACAACCCAAAATTATGAGGAAAACATCCATTCACCATTAAATCATGGGTTTCAAACAGTACCAATCATAAATTTAATTTTTGAAAAACATGATTTGAAAATTCTCATTTTAGTGTGAATACAATATTCAAGCAATATCAGAACTGGCATATATATATATATATATATATATATATATATATATATATATATATATATATATATATATACATATACAAAAACGAAGTTCTTGGGTAAAGCAGCAAGCAAAACGTGTACTCTTTCAACACTATATTTCCGATATTTCGACAGTGAATACTGTCATCTTCAGGGAAGCTACAAATGGTTAACGAAATTGCTTATAAAATATGAAGCGAGAAAAAACGGTGCTACTTACTGACTTATTGAGAATGGTTGCTATTGTTGGAAAATGAATGAATGATTTCTGAGTGCATTGTCAGAGTTAACATTCTGTACATGAAAATGTCAATTATTTAAAATATGTGAGATAAAATACCTCTGACAATGCACTCAGAAATCATTCATTCATTTTCCAACAATAGCAACCATTCTCAATAACACAGTAAGTAGCACCGTTTTTTCTCGCTTCACATTTTATAAGCAATTTCGTTAACCATTTGTAGCTTCCCTGAAGATGACAGTATTCACTGTCGAAATATCGGAAATATAGTGTTGAAAGAGTACACGTTTTGCTTGCTGCTTTACCCAAGAACTTCCTTTTTGTTTCCTAACAAGTCAGCAAAGACTTCCTATCTACTATATATATATATATATATATATATATATATTGGGAAATTGTGCCAAGTTGCTACCTAAATTGATAATTCAATATTGTAATCCATTTTCCCAAACGATATTGGTCAGATATTGGTATTCCAAGAATTCTTGAAAAAGCATTTAAAAAAGATCTGCATACAATATCAAAATCTCCGTATTGTTCGATTGATATTATTCAATATGAATTAATATAATAATTTTGATATAGGTAATAAAAATCATACCCATATATCATCAATATTGCACCTTGCAATATGTAAATGGAATTCATTTTCCATATTGAACCAATCTTCATATTGAAATATTGTTTTAACAATCAGGCCTATTCTGGTGGCCCAATGATCCTTGAATATCCACTGGATTATTGAGAAATAATCAAGAATAGGATCAAATGCGTTTATCATGGTGCACATCAAAAATTTTCAATAGTCAATATTTGACAAAACTTTTTCGGGAATGGAATATCATATCATCGAAGAACCAGTACCTACAAGATAGTTCAGAAATCTCTTGTATCATAATATTTTTCTATAAAACAGTTGTCGATTATTTTAAATAACCAATATTGAAAGCAATTCAAGATTCACCTGAATAGACATGAATATTCGTTAAACATCATTTTTCCACTCCTGTATCGGCCCAATTTGAAATCGAAATTCGGCCAATATCATGTGATGAATTTCGAAATCAACAACTAAAAACACAACCTTTCCATTGTTGCACCAAGACATGAACTGTCTTTGGATGTTACAGCGAAAGAGACATGATTAGTGTCTCCTGGGTATTCGGCACCCCTAGAAGGTTGAATTATTTCAAACGTTATCCAGACCGAGAAGCTATTCGAGAAATAAGCGATGGGTGAAATGAGGGTGAAGTTAACAGAGAAATTGAACTCGTACGGGAATTGTTTATAAGCACTGAGGTCGGATGTCTGTGAATAACCAGAAGTTCGATCATTTTTTGTTTTCGCTACAGGCATCAAATCAAAATGATTTATCCTTCTTTCTTTGATAGTAGATAATTTCAACTACCACTGTGAAGATGCTGATCTGAAAAACAATTTCCAATAAATGATCAGGAAGTAATTTGTTTGTGAGAAAATACCCGAAGTGCTCAGAAAAAGAAACCTCCTATAAGTTAATATTTATTAACATTTTCCCATTTCCTGCGAGAAATGTTATCTGAAGCAAAGAACATTCAACAATTTGAATTGAGAACAAATTCATATAACAATTGGTAAAATTTGAACCTTTGGTGTGAGACTAAAAACCTTACCCGAATATCAAACTGATATCACTACGGGAGACAAAATTGATACCATTCATCAAAAATTCGTATCTCCTTTATTCTGCTCCATACGATGTTCTCTGGACATCACGGGTGTGGCCGTTTTGAGTATAAATAGGATATGAAAATGACATAATCAGGGTGAGGGATAATTCCTCTTCCGCTGAATGACAAATGATGTGAATTTGTCATAAACAATATCATGGGAATCACACTTCAAAAGGTGAGACCTCGCTAATTTCGAACACTCAGAAGTTTGGACTATCTGAAGGTTAACGTTTGTAAGGGGACATTAGCTGGTTGACGCAGAAGGCCATACAAAAAATAGTGAAAAAAAATGTTGGAAACGAAATTTACAGGACGTTATCTTTCGAATCCATTTGATTTGATTCAATTCATTGAGTCTGCAAGATGTTGATCATGTCAACAAACAGACAATAAATGCATGTGATAAAAAATAAATTACATCATTGCAGATCGTTAATTTTCAATGCGCTTTAAATCATATCAACCCATATTCTGATTTCATATAAGATTCATGACTAGTTTTTCTCCTTTTTTGGGTTGCTAACCTACCACAACCTGAAAGAATTAAGAATTAATATTGAAATTTATACGAGTGTAAAAGGTCAGATTAATTATCTATCCCTAGAAGTTGCTGCGTTGATTGAAAACAGCTCAAAAAACAACACAGAAGAGAAGTATTTGTGAATAAGACAACGTCAACAAAAATGTTGGTAGAGAAATTGCTGGCTAATAGGATGTGATTCATTCAAAAGGATCTGTCTTCAATAACCGCAGCAACTCTTCAGAATAGATTAGAATTCTGACCTTCGACACTTGGGTAAATTCTTTTTCAGATCAACAACCAAAAATCTTCCAAGAAAAACTTCATCCACCACAAAGGAATGACTTTCAAATTCATCATTAGATTTTTACAAAGTGAAATATCAGAATTCCGTGTATGGAAAAGAATTCAATTCATCATTTAATTCCTATTCACGAAGCCTGGGAATATTTGGTTTGTTCCGATGATGATAGTGGCTCGAATGTGAAAGAATTTTCGACTTTGAATCTACTCATCCACTTGAATCTCATCTAACTAACCTAACCTAAGTTAAACTAACCTAACGAATATTACGAATATTTTGAATCTGCAGAAATGGGATTGTACTTCGCTGTCTCTAGAACTAGTTAACATTAACATGCTACAACCATCACTGGTAGTGACGCGAGTTTCTCATTCAAATTTATACATTTCCTCAATCGCAAATCCCGCCAAACACCGCTCACGATATCCTATTGACGATGACTGATCGGCTTTCCTGAAGGCAGAAGGACCGTCCTTTATTTAACCTTTTTGAGTGGCTGATGACACGAAAAAGTTGCGAAAAGTTTGCATCGTCAGATACTCGAGTTGCCGAACTCATTTTTCATTTAGTCCGTGGGGGTTTCTTCAATGTCCGCGACATTGATGAACATATCTTTCCATCATTTCCCGTCTGTGTGAAGAGATGTGTCGCTTTCAGGACGAAAAAGTATATGAAACCGAGTCAATGAAAAGAGGGAAGTGTAAAAGGGACAAACCATCTTGAAATTTTATCTCTCCTTAGTTTCATATGTTTGTTTCGGAATTGCGACATTTTTATTATATTTTCATAAGGTACATCATTTCCGAACCAGTTCTACCAGCAACTTCTCTTTGTTACAATGATATAAAGTTCCGTGATAATGAAAATTAAAAACTTGGGTTTTTTGTAGAGAAAATGGAGTTTAATGTATTATTTTTTGGCCTTCCTCTTCTCCGAATCAAAAATAGAAATTACAATTTCTATGAAAGAAGTTAATTCCGAGAAGAGAATAGCCAAAAAATTATTCATCTAGTTCTGTGATATACTGCGTCAGGATAATACCAAAACAGTTAGTTACCTTTTCGGTGGATACACTTTGTATTCGACGCAAACATCAATACATTCATCCAATGGACGAGAACGAACAATAATCCCCAACCCACACAACAGTCATGGGTCGAATATATAGTAAATAATAAATGAACTATATTTCATTTCACTGTAGCACTAGAAATCTTCCACAAACGAATCGTTGAATATTCGTTATGCCCATTGCTGGTTGTTCAGAGTTTTCTGGCATCAATTATTTATTAGATGATTATCCTCGAAGTCGAATTTAGGAAGTTACATTGTCGTATGTTACACCCTGCTTCTTTTATGTACCACATTCATCGTGAGTTTCTAGTAACGAGTCAAACAATTGAGAAGATAGAAATTTTTTTCGCAGCATAGGTCTGATCGTGTGTTGTGAAAATAGTGGAGAATATAAAGGTGGTGATAGATGGTGATAGATGTGTATTTCCTTACAAACAAAGAAAGTTAGAAACTCCACCTCTTTATAATAGTAGTAGAGATTGTAAGTAATAGGTATATCGGCAAAAAAACTAACATTTCAATTCATTCAATTAATATTCCTTCGCTGCTTTTTCGTTTTCACATTCAAAATTATTGATCGTGATATAATATCTCAACATAATCTTGGAAATTCATTCACCTTCACTCACATGTTCTTACTGAATACGGAAAAACACTGGCTGCTGCGGGGCATGAACCCCATCTCCGGTTTGCTAAGTTTCTCGTGTACAAATTATGCCACGGTGAAGACTTGTGTATGGTGACTTCGAGCTATGTTAGAGGCAACGTCACATTGCTAGTAAAAAATCATTATAATCCATGTATGAATAGAACTAGACAAAACGTTGGTTATAGGGAAAATCTACGTGAAAAAATACTGAAGGAATACTACACTAGAAGCTGACGAGAAGTGAAGTATTTTTTCGCACGAAATAGATATCCGAATTTCTGGGAAGCACCTTTAGCGATCGATCTGATATATTTTTTCCATATTGGATGAAGATAGATCGGCTCTCTTTGAGAAGAGACATGATTGGGTTTCCCCAATATTAAATCCCACCAAGTTGATGCTACTCCATTCTATTATTTTCGCCAAGTCATCGTTAATACTACCGATGCCAATATCTCTATTTATTCTTGTTTCTTGTGCTACTATGGAAACTCTAGAAGAGAAACTAGTATGAAGAGTACTGTCGCCTGCGAAATTATGCACCGAGCAAGATTTTGCCTCCATCAAATTATTGATATGAAGCAGAAACAAAGTGGGTGCCAGAACTGAACCCTGTGGAACACCTGCGTTTATTGGGATAATATCACACGATACTCCATGGGCAACCACATACAGCAACCTATCAGACAAGAAACTCTTCAACAAAGCACAACTGAGGAGGCAAACTATAAGATGGCAGTTTGGAGAGGAGTCCTCGATGTCGAACTCGATCTAACGCTATTGAAATGTCGAGTGAAACAGCTAAAGTTTCTCCGATTTCGAGGGAATGCAGAAAATATTCGAAACATACGCCAAATAAGTCACTGGTAGATCTATAATGGCAAAATCCGTATTGTCGATCATTGAATATTGTTGAACTGATAGTATTCGATATAACTTGATATAGTTATTATGATATTGGTAGTAAGCTATCTAACCCCTATATCATCAGTATTGAACCCTACAATATGGAGTTTGAATTTATAATCAATATTGAACCAATGATTTTATTGAAATACCGTTTTTTCAATATTAGTTCAACATCATGGGTAATGAACTGCGATAGCCACTTTACACATGCAAACCAGAAAAAAAAACAATTTTTGTACGAACCTGCGAAATTAACATTATTTGCGACGAGGCATAATATGAGACTCGGCATGCATCATTGGTGGAATAAAATTGACATGCGTCGCTGGTCGCATATGGGGAGGGCGAAGGGGGGCCCTTGTGGACGCTCGCAATCGTTGCATAACTTCCACTGTCGACACTTGGTGGTCTTCCCAAAGCCGAACGCAGGAACATGTGTGGGTTGCTGTCGTAAAGGGCTGTCATGTATCTGAAAATTAAAAAGAGAAAATTGGAAACCATTGGCGTGTGCAGAGATTCGATCAATTTTCAGTTCATGATAGCAAAATGACATTTCCGTGAATATTAACGCAATTTTTTTTATACAGATTGACACAAAAGAAAATCTCTGATATGTTCAAAGTTCGTCGCGTGAATTGAGGGACAGGAGATACCAATCAACATTAACTTTGAATTTCTGAAGTTTGTGAGCCCTCTCCGACAAGGAGTTCAAAAGTTCAGCTGTTCTAATGGATAAAAATCCCTGAGCAAGAGACGTTCGGCAGGTCTCCAAGCTCACAACAAAGGGGTGGGAATACCGTATTCGTCGGGTCATCCGTGTTGATACTGCCAAAGGTGGAACGATTGATAACAATTCAGAAGAGCACCGACCGCGAAAATATCTATAGGACATAGACAAGTCTCCGAACCTGCTACGAGGCTCCAACGAAGTGAGCGAGTCTGTGAGCGAAGAATCACCAACAAGACGGATTGCTTTCCTCTGAATAGTTTCAAGAAGTTTGACTGAATGTTTGGGTGCCGATACTCACACACGAGAACTATATTATAAGACCTAGTGCCTTATAGATCATAAGAAGCTGAAGAGAAGTAAAGTAGTTCTTCGAACGAAATAAAAATCCAAGCTTCTGGGAAGCACCTGTAGCGATCAAACTCACATGTTTTTTCCGTGAGAGATCATTACTGATCATAGTTCCTGCTGAAAACTGAATATTACATAGAGATAGATCTTTTAAGAAAGACATCCCTTGGTTTTTGCAGCATTTCATTCCATCGAATCGATGTCACCCTATTCTATAAATCTATATAAGTCATCGTTAATACTATCGACGCTAATGCCTGCCTGAATTTTTGTTTCTCCTAATATGGGGACTCTGGAAAGAAAGAAGAGAAACTAGTATGAAGAGTGTCTGTCGTCCACAGAACCATGCACCGAACAAGACGTTTTCTCCAGCAAATAATCGATATGAAGCCCAAACAAAGTGGGCGCCAGAACTGAATCCTGTGGAACACCTGCATCCATTGAGAGAATACCAATCCATGAACAACCACATAAAGAGACCCATCAGACAAGGAACTCTTCAATAAAGCACACAATTAAGGAGGTTCACCACGAGAAGGCAGTTCAGGATTTTAGAATCAGCGGTTGGTTATAATGATTGTCAGTCACCTCAGGGAAGCATGAAATTAATTGAAGTATCGGTGTTAGAAATTGTTTCATTATATCAAGTGTTTCTTGAAAACAGACAAATTTTTGAGAAATGCTCTTGGAAGATAATCTCGCATAGTTTCTCTAGAGAAAAAAATCATTTCATTAATCTAGATTCCATTTGAAAGTTACTACCAACATTATAATGCTGAATAATCATAGATTGGCTTTTTTCGAGAGAACACTCGCTTATGGTAGTCAACATTTTGCTCACGGAATAATTCCTGGAAGGACTGTTATTATACAGTGTGGTCCACTAAGTCTGCAACAAATGGGAAACTTTCTTATTATCGATTTCTCAGAAAATTTTATTCTTGACAAAAGTTGGTGCATGTTCCAAAACTATACCAAGTGTACCTGAAATGGCTTTATGACAATCACCATACAGGATAGGCCAAAAAATATAAATTTCGTTCAAGAGTAAAGTACCCTTATTTCAGAAAATATAGAAATATGTTGAGGAGAAAAGTTGCTTAGAATTAAAAGTTATGTTCAGATACGAAGTCATGGCCTGCTATTCGATTTTTTTTTCTTTTGGAAAATTTTGAATTACCCCCGTATGATACATATTTTTACTATTTTGATTCAATATGTATTTGAAGTAGCTACAATCAAATCGGTTTGGAGTATTCTTTATCAAATTAAAGTGAATTTGTATAATTTACATGGATTTGTATTTTTTTAGGTGACCGTCAACTTCTTGTTTGTTGCAACGATATTTAACAGAACTCTAAAATAACACAAATACTTTTTTTAACGAGGCAAATACTTTACTAACTACATACAAATATTTGTGTTATTTTAGAGTTCTGTTAAATATCGTTGCAACAAACAAGAAGTTGACGGTCACCTAAAAAAATACAAATCCATGTAAATTATACAAATTCACTTTAATTTGATAAGAAATACTCCAAACCGATTCGATTGTAGCTACTTCAAATACATATTGAATCAAAATAGTAAAAATATGTATCATACGGGGGTAATTCAAAATTTTCCAAAAGAAAAAAAAATTCGAATAGCAGGCTATGACTTCGTATATAACTTTTAATTCTAAGCAACTTTTCTCCTCAACATATTTCTATATTTTCTGAAAAAAGGGTACTTTACTCTTGAACGAAATTTATATTTTTTGGCCTATCCTGTATGGTGATTGTCATAAAGCCATTTCAGGTACATTTGGTATAGTTTTGGAACATGCACCAACTTTTGTCAAGAATAAAATTTTCCGAGAAATCGATAATAAAAAAGTTTCCCATTTGTTGCAGACTTAGTGGACCACACTGTATATGCCAGCGTCCGTGAAAAACATCCATTTTAGCACCACACCTGAAGGGGAAGGAAGACGACGGATATTATCGAGCAATGCCGTTTGATACATGTCAATGAGTTTTGAAAACTGAGGTAGATTCGAATTCCGAAACATAAACAAAGATGAGGTGTTCTCTAAAATATCAGTTCTTGTATTTTAATAGTAAGAGAGTTTGAGTTATACCGACTAACAGGACGTGTTTCTTTCAGAAGGAACTGTTTTTGATTAACGCAGATTGAAAATCTGCCCTTTTACACTTATATAGATTCTAATATCTTTTTTTTTTCGGAACAACAACCTGAAACAAAAAAACTACTAATAACAAAAAATATGAATACACAATTATCCATATTCGAAAATGCAATATTTTCCGAGGAACAGCATGATATATATTTATCATTAAAATGAAAATACTCTTTTCAAAGCGTAAACAGAGAACATTTGATCTATCCACTAGTATTGGAAACTGTTTCAATCAATCGTCTTCGCACAGTTGAGATCATCTGTGTGAGACACGACGTTACAGAGAGTGTGTAAACATGATTTCATCTCAACGTCGGGCATCAATATCTTCCTTCGATCCGAAACCAAATACAGTTTTCTCGAAACAAACATAACTTGTTACGAATAGATTGAACAACTAAAGGGGAATTTAGACGGAGAGCGTCCACTGATGATATGAAATGTTTCCTTATCATTCAACGCACTAAAATTCAATATTTTTGATTGAAAGTATCACTGTTCTTCTGATAACGTTGAAAACAAGTTTTTTTCTACGCCCACATAGGAAAGTAACACATATCGCACTCTCTATTCTTATGAAAAGTGAACTTTATTCTCACTCGTGCGGAAAAATACTTTCCGCAGAGCTGTCAATAAGCCGTCAAACCCGTGAAGATTTACAGATGTGAATATTCCTTATTAATATAATTCACATAAAAACTGGACCAAAAACTCATTATTCATAAAAAATTAAGAATAAAGAAAAAAAGTGTTATACAAGGTTTAATCGAAAATACATAAGAATAAAAAAATAATCAAACAACATCTAAAGGAAAAGATTCTTCTTGTTCATAAAACAAAATATGAGCATCGGAAGTCACAAGAGATTTGAAGGAGATTGGTGCCACTTGAGAATCATCGTATTCATACCACTTTTCAACATAAGGATGTCGACAGCAAGCCGTGTAATGTCCACTGTATGTAGTGCCGTTGTGATTGGAGAATACATAAAGATTGTAGCAACTGGGGGCTACATTACCTGTTGCGTAAATGCTCATGTCCAGACCTTCCAAAGGGAAATCTACGGTGACATTTAATTTTGCTCTCGACCCGTCTGTTACAGAAAATCGTTTAAGACGGATCACTAACACCCTGGGAAACTTATGGATTGCCAAAGATTTCAAGCACTTTCGTTTTTCTTCACACTTAGAACATGTCGGCTTCTCATTTCCATCCAAAGTTTCTTCTCACGTAAAAAAATCTAATCAATGCGATAATCTGAGTTCACCAGTCATTTGTGGAATAGGCAACGAAAGATCCCAAAACGGCTCAATGGACACAGAACAGTGACCAAAATATGTGCATTTTAACGTCGATTTTAATTGTCCGACGAAGTTGTCCAGTATGTTGGAATTGTCTAACCATGAATTCTGCATTTTCTCAGTGTCGATTTCTGTTGGGATTTGTTTGTGTTTTTTAATGGCTCCATTGACATCTTCGTGCAGTCCCTCAAGCAGGTATCTCAAAAATTCATGGGCATCTTGTTGTGCATCACCCAAGAAACGGGGAACGAATCGTTGAATTTGGTTCTTCAAGTAAAATGTGTTTACAGCTCTGTCAGAAGAATCTTCTGACCATAACTCCTTGACGACCTCTGCGAAAACCTCAATTACAGCGCCCTTTTCATTCAAGGTATTGATGTCCTTTATGTATTCATCCTCATTCAAGAATTCTAACAACCATCTCGTGTTAGATAAACATTGAATGACACTGTTCATGAAACAAGTGTTTCCGATATTCTTAAGTCTTAAGTTAAGTAAATTTTTATTTTATTTGAAGAAATTTGATCTATTCTGAAACGAAAGCCTAAAACTGTTAATTGATTGTAACTTCATGTGCACTTTTTATAGGAATGATATTCAAACATATACTGTCACGAATAAAACGTAAGATCAGTCAGGCAACTCAATATATTATATGATATGATATTTACATATTGTTCAATTAAAGCAAAGGACGTAGGAAACTAGTAATGTAATACTAGTAATGTAATGTAATATACTATAGTTGAGGGAGAAGCAGTTTCAAAAATTTGCTGTCATGTTAAATTGAATAATATATTCCACATACATAAAACGAGAAAACTCTGATTCATTCAGCGCGAGTGAGTGAATGATGGTAATAGAACGAAATGTAGATTGAGTATTATTTAATATACAGTTAGCGAATCTACAATAAACACATGAAACAGAAAATGGGCGAGAGTTTCGGAATTGAAACTCATCATCTATAACATGCCTCACATCATAAAACAATAATTCAATAGAACTATTCATCACGAAGTATCTTGTAATAATCCAATTCGAATTAATATACCACGCATCTCTCAAATGTTCGAGTTGACCATTTATCTGTGATAATTGATTTTAACCATTCAATATATTTTGAAATAATTACTCAAAGTGATTCATATTCGTCGGCACCATTGTAATTTCTGTATGCCCATGTAGAAGTAGCTAACCATTAGCTAGCCGATGAAAATTGATTCAAATTTTTTATTTCAATATCTCTGAACTTTCCCAAGAAACATTCCCTCTCATTTCAACTATCATGTATACGATATTGACGCTTTGTCGTAATTAAACACACACATTCCATGCTATATTCTAGTCAGTTGAATATTATTTTGTATAATTTGACAATGGGTGCCAAAAACTGGTAGTGACAGAGTGCCAACCTTAAAATTGTTTTCCGATTGACACTTGTGACTCTTTATCAGAAATCATTTATAACTATTACGAATGACTGAGAATATTTCCTGCATTATCATCATCATAGTTAGAGAATGAAAGCGGTTCTCTGTTTCAGGGCGTCTTTTTCTATCGATCAAGATAACAAAAGGTAAACATTCATCCACCGTAGATTGTACCCAACTTTGTTCGTTGTTGTAATGCTACTACAGCTATCGAGTACAGCTTCATGCATATCTCATTCATTACCCTTCTAAATCAGGCGAATGCTATCTTCACTGACTTCAACAGCAACGACTACCCCATTGTCTAATAGAATAGAACAACTTAATCGATTAGAGAAATGTAGGTTATTATTTTGGATGTAAATATATATAAATTAGATCAACGAGGTAGATATGAAAAAATTTTGAAAAATAGAGTAGATCTAGTCAACAAAAATGAAAATTTAAATATTTTGAATTCGAACAGTATTTTCAATTTCAATGGATTTATCTGAAATATTTTCTCCTCAGTGCCCATTTTTTATGAATGGAATACCCGAAAAATCTTTGAATGAATTTCTTGGTTATCCCAAACATATTTACTTGAGAACTTTCAATTTATTGAATATAGTTGCAAATCTGTTACCATAGCTGGACTTCTAGGCACAGTTGAATTATTCCGGAAAAGTGAATTTTGACAAAAATGTGCACCAAAATAATACTTATGAAAACGACGATTTTTTAAAATTCATTACTAAACCTATATATAGCGTGTCCCAATAAAAATTTTTGACAACCCTTACACCCGGCAAAATAAATGTTTCAACAAAAATCCAAAAACACGCCTATTTCAAAATCGA
Organism: Zygogramma bicolorata; assembly: GCA_032362365.1. Classification (NCBI taxonomy): domain Eukaryota; kingdom Metazoa; phylum Arthropoda; class Insecta; order Coleoptera; family Chrysomelidae; genus Zygogramma; species Zygogramma bicolorata. The sequence continues at coordinate 973,737 of JAVJAQ010002096.1, forward strand.
GGGGGCAAATTTTTATGCGATAATAATTCGTGCAACTTTAATCCTGTCCTGGGGGTAGCAACCCCCCTCAAATTTTTGAATGGGAAGAGGGGTCGAATGAATCGGAATTTGGAAGGGGTTTTCATGACATACACAACTTTCTTTCTTTCTCCATTACTGATTAAGTAAACGCGTAATCAAGTTTAAGTAAGTTTAAAAACTAATAGAAGCTCAAAAACATTGAAACCAACGATTGTATTGGAAGTGACCTCCATTAACTTCCATAGAATGATACAATCTTGATTGAAAGCTATCTCTTGAATTCCTCAGCACTCAGGACTTATTCGTTGGCATTTTGGCGATAATCCTTGTTGCAGTTCTTGGAAGATGTAGGAGATGGCTTTCAATCAGTATTGTATTATTGCATGAAAGTTATTCGAGGTCAGTTCCAGCAATATATTCGTTGAATTCAATCATTTTGGTCTTTTAATAATTTTTAAAACTTCATGACGCGATAAAAAAGTTGTAAGTCATGACAACCCGTTCCGAGTCATTTGACCCTTTTGTCCCATTCAAAAACTTGTGGAGGGTCACTACCCTCAGAACAGGGTTGAAGTTGCATCAATTATTTTTGCATTAAAATTTGTCCCCCTCGATAAAATGGACATATTTTCGGATTTTCGTCAAAAAATTCATTTTGTCGTTTGTTAGAGGGGTGCAAATTATAGATGGGACACGCTGTATATCAAAACGAACTAATTGGATGTCACATTCTAAAATTACAACAATAAGAACAAATTTGTGGCATCTCAGAGCCATGGGGAGTTTTTGGTTGATTTTTTTTACTCTATACAATATAAGGAATACGTAATCGAATTATTTATTATAATAATTGATACTTTGGCACCATATCCATTCTTTTTCCTCGCGGCTGACACCATCCGCAACTAGAGCTCTATTATTTCATTGTCTGTATGACAATACTTGAATAATCCTTGTGTCATCGATCAAATGCTTTACATATGTCTGGGGACGACAGCACGAGATTTACCTGCCGGTTTTCCATTCTCCAGTTATGCAGGATTATCCTCAAAATATCAGGACGATATAAAAGGACGTGGATACCGTATGTTCAGACCCATCAGGAATTTTTTCAACTATCAATTTTCAGAGAATACCTGACAATGAAAAAGAGCCTGAATGAAACAATAATGTACAATAGAGGAGGAAAGAAGTGAATTTGAGGACAAAGGTTTCTTAAAATATGATGATTGATGATAACTGAAACATTTCTGTTCCCCCAATATTTTTATAATATGAACACCCAAATTATGAGAATCAAGATGCCAATTATCAGGAAGCTTGTAAAATCACCAGATTTATCACCGCACTATTCCTCCACCAAAAAAAGGATACTGTATCGATTTCCCCACAGTTGATCATTCGTTTGAATATAATTCTCTACCAAAGTACTGAAAACTCAATTCCAGGAACATGAAATTGGTTGAAGTCTGTAAAAGATACATTGTTCTACTTCGATCTTTCACACGTTTCAGATAAGTCTCAAACTTGCTACAAATATCCCCAGAAAATGAATTCAATTCTCAATTTCTCGCCATTCATTAACGATTACAATAAAACTCTCAAAGACTTATCGTCATCCCCAGCAACGTTGAAGTTTACCTCAAACTTAGCTCTTAAATCAAAATGTCAGGGTACTTGAACAGTTTGTTGATGGATTTCTCGGCTATTCCAACTACTTTGTGATATCTTTTTCATGGAGGGTTATTCCTTTAATCCTAATTGGAAATGTATTTTTCTTTTGCAACTTCACGAAGAGAAAACCATTAATGAGACGGGAGATTCGACTTATTCAAATTCATTCCCATCTCGCTGAAACAACAGGCCTGTTTTTAGTGAATGTATTATTCTACTCTTTTCTGAATATAAGGTCAGAGGAGATTATATTTTTCATCAACCATACAAGATTATGAGGCGCCGTTTGGGTCAAAAGTGTTTTTGCAAATATATGTAATTTCATGTCAATGTATTTATTAACTTACAATATTTTTATTTTGTGTTCCGATATATTTATTTTCTACCGAACATAATATATTTACGTTCTGAGTGTCACAAATATATAAAAATGAGAATTCCCATATATTTATAAATTCGATCTATTTTACGTCGTCAAGAGATGGCGCACTGGCGGCATTTTGTTCACGGTCGAGTATATGGCAACAGGGCGAAGCCATTATTCATAAAATAATAGATGGCGACGCAGGCAGTTGTCATGTGAATAATAGTTAAAATGTCGAGGGAGTTGGCGCTGTGGTTTCGCGTCCGCCTGTGGGTCGAATGGTCCCAGGATCCTTCATAAAAAAACTAATTTAGTGATTTGACAAGCATCTGGAGTATTCTGGAGTGCCTAATTTGAACTATTAATATCATTAACATTGACATGACAACTGCCTGAGTCACTGCCATCTATTAGCCACTCTATGTACTAACGACTTCCCCATGTTGCCATGTACTCGACCGTGACAAAATACCACCGGTGCGCCACCTCTTGACGACGTGAAATAGATCGAATTTATAAATATATGGGAATCTCATTTTTATATTTTGTGACACTCCAAAATTATGTTCGGTAGAAAATAAATATATCGGAACACAAAATAAAAATATTGCTAGAGTTAATAAATATATTGAGATGAAATTATATATATTTGCAAAAACACTTTTGACCCAAACGGCGCCTCATACAAGATGAACAATCATTTCTAGTAGTTATACCGTTTATTTCGAAATACTTTCATTCGATTCAACCCCCAGGAGCTTTGAAACAAAGTGACAGAGTGTTGATGAAGCCAATTCTTGTCAAAAGAATCAGAGAACAATTGAAAATTCCTATATTTTGAAGATAAAATTTTGCATAATAGGTTTATGTATCGAACAAGTGAATGTTACTTTCATTTGTGGTCACAAATGTCCTTGTGGAGATAAAAAAAAAATTGAAGTGCGTCTGCACATAATATGAAAATTTTTCTATGAAACGGTAATAAAATATGGCCACTTGGCAACACAGGACTGTCATCTCCACTGCAAGAGTGCCGGTACCTGGCGGATTTTTTGCAGTACGACTACGCCTACATCATCAATTCTTGATCAAGTTGGTCATATCGGTCGTCTGATTCGCTGACAACCTCTTCTATGGAGTAAACACACCAGTATATAGCCACCTTAATCAGTACATTCAGAGAATTTTCGACAGACTTCTAAATGGTTTTCAAATCACCTTCGAATAATATTTGTTGGATTTATGTGATGTAAAATTTTTCCTCTCAACCAGTCTTGTGTTTTTTCATTATCAGGTGTCCACTGAACGTTCTCAAAAAATTTCAGAAGAAATATGGTTGTCGTTAAGGACACATCTACAGTGAAAGTTATAGTCGTTGACAGGTTCATAGATCAGATGAAAATGAAGTGCTTTTGCAAAATAATTCCAGCCCATGCCTCTATTCCGAAATACCAAAGTTCATATATGAACCCGATGAATTCGTAATTGATTCCATTTAGATTAGCATTGACTGGACTGACTGATTGAATTAATTATCAGTCATCTGAATCAATAACACAAATTAATTTCACCTAGTGGTCGTTCAAAATGTGAGGAGGATTTTCGCTCGCACAAACAACCCATGTTGTATACAATGTACATAATTACTCTCTACATGGGGTATTTTGTCGAAAGGGGGATGGATTCAATTAATTCTGCTGCACATTCATTTTAGTCATCGAAAAGGCTTTGAATGCACAAAAACTGCAAATCTGTTCAATTCGTTGGAATCGTTGAATATCTGGCGAAATTTATTCCAATATATAAGTACATTCCGGAAATTATTATACTTTGAAATTACCGAGTATTTATGTATCGATAAGAAATAGTGACAGTAATATCTTTGTAATAAGTATTGAAGATCAAAATCCAAACATTTTGGAATATGAAATACACTTGTATAGATTCCAATATTAATTCTTATTTTTCCAGATCGTGGTAGGATAGAACCCCAGAAAACAGTTCAAACAGTACTTATGAAATTCAAAGTTTCTTTCAACCGAATATTTTTCCTCGAATAATAATGTGGATGATTATTGATACTTCCATTTTTTTGCACGTCAATTGCCATTGTAATGGCTCCTGTCTATACTTCATTCATATTCATATGGTAGATGATCATATTTTCTGTGAACGATACTTCATATCTGAAAATTCTATTACTCTTCATATATTTTTCCACTATCATCTGTCTCTCCTTTGAACTCAAACAGTGCAAACTGCACTGATTTTTTACTGAAACCGCTATCCAAGCTTTACAAGTGATGATAATATATTCTCTGAAACTATATATTCTGATGGAATTGGCTGAAACTTGATAAACAAACATTCACGATAACGTTATTAGTGTGATATTCACCAGACAGTTTACGAAACTGCTACACGTGTTCCACTATACAATAAACTTTCCAGGAGTGTTATGGTATTCAGTGAAACACAGCACATAACACGCCTGAAAAAGCTATTATAAAATGGTATACCTGTAGGGTTTTGTAACGTCCAGTGAAAATCACACAATGAAGTGTTTTCTGTGTTGATAACTTTATTGTATTGAAATCATTTTGCCAATTGATAAGACATCAGGACTCGAGCAGTTCTTAGAGAAGAGGTACGTATTACCAAAATTCGAAATTGAACAACTGAATGCTTGGAATATGTTCATAACAATTATGGCAACAGAAATATTTTTGTTGAAATATATCATGCAATGAATCGATTCACGATTCGATATCATCGCAGTAATATTCTGTGTAGGTACTATTTTTGAGATGATCATTCACTCACTCACAATGATTTTCATATGATATCAAGTTTTCTGTCTAGTATTCCTCAGGGATTCATTCTGGGACCTGTATATTGTTTCAACTTTATGTCAACGATTTGCTGTGACCACTTTAGGATACGTTTGGGCTGAGAAATGTATATTACATACACCAGACAACTTGGTGGTAGGAATGTACTGTAGTTTCACGGTTTAATATGCAATTCCAACAGCAATGCGCCACTGAATACTCAGTAGATCAGAGGGGAAATATGAGATAGATACGAATTAATTTGATAGAAATTTTTGCTGAGATTACCTTCTAGATTATACTCTCGTGTTGTTAACATGGACACCTATCGACCCCTTCTCTTAGGGGTTGTTTTTCACCAGAATGAGCCAGCTGAAATTTATCATCTGACAGGGTTTCCATGTTATTCTCTGTAGAAAATAATCTCCGCAATCCAAAATTTTGAGGTACTCACGTTGGTTCCTGCGCCCGAGAATTCCTCCTGATGCAAACAGCCGACGCAGTTATCACGATCAGAGTAATCAGCGACAAACCACAAGCGACGGCCACGTACAAAGAGCCCGTGGTGGCACTCAAGGTTCCAGGCTCGAAACGGATGGAGTCATTGCGAGAGCTCGGGATACCTGGAAGTCAATTGTGGTATTTTAATGAAAACGAACAGCTCCTTTTGTTTTTCAGACCAATATACAGTTTTAATATCCGCTCCGCAAGTCCTCGTTTCTTAAGAGACAATATAATAAAAATTCCTTGGGGAGCATTCGCGAAACCGACTCTCTACGAGAGCAAATTGGTGTAATGAGGAAAAATTGGCGGTTTGTTCGGATACCAAGTGGAATTGACGAATGCGGAACTGAACAAAATGCACTGGAACAATTTTTGTCAAATTTAATTTACAATACTGGCCTGAATGAAAATATTCATAGTGGAGTCTAAGTGCTGCTGAACTTTATTTCGATTTTCGACTTTCATCTGAATGATTTTTTTCAGATCTATAATAATGTTTTCTCATTGCATTTTATTCCTATTGCAATTGAATTCTCTTCGATGTTCAGCGCTTTGAGCGCAAATGATATCAGTTCATACCAATGGTTCGAATCTCATCACTTTGTTGTGAAATAAATTCCAATAATTCCTGTGTTTCAATTAGGCATTGCACATAAACGAATTTCATGACGCTCCCGCAAAAATTTCAATATTGTCGTTTTTGGTAAAAGTCATTCGCCTACGTAGAGGTGAAAATGTTTCACACTTTAACTTGTTCAGCTTCAATAAATGCTTTCGGCATGCCAATCTTATCTCATAAATTCCTGTTATGTTTTACGAGGATTGTTGCAAATAGCAACATTCATATCACTTTAAAAAATATCAACGACATTTTCGAATATAAAGATGGACTGGCCTTGAGTGTCGAAAGCGCTGAATCCTGTTCTTGAAAAAATGGCCAATGAAACGTTAATGTGCCATTTTCGGAAACTAGTGTGTTAGTTATTGAAGAGGTTAGTGGATTTTGAGGAAAAAACTGAGTATATTGTTACGAAATGTCTTAGCGCCCATAAACGCAGAATAATATGAGGGGTCGAAAAGCGAACGTCATTTTTTTCCAGGAACTCGTAATTCGCGTGGAGAATTCGATCCACATCATCGAGACCTCTCTCGAAGATTCTCCATAGGCGTGCGCAGGTATATAAGGAGACACTTCATCGCGAAGGAGACAGTTTATTCGCAGAGAGAGTCCAGCAGAGTTATTCAGAGCTCAGTGGGGAGAGTTTAGCAGATATTTATCAGTTTCTAGCTTGGTGCAGCTCAGTGGAGATAGCTTTGGTATTGCTAATTGCAGAATAAGTCGAAGTGTAGAGAATTTCTATTACGGAGAGTTTATCAGAGTGTTTTAGTATGGAGCGTTGAATAGTTAGCGGAGCAGTTTGAGTAATTGTATTGTGATAAAGAGTTGTAATAAAAGTAGTGAAGTGTTGTTTGGAGTTTTAATGAACGAACCCAAGGACTCTTGCTGTGTGTACACGTTAGCAGCGATCTGAGCTTTCCGAAGGGCAGAATGACGTTTTGAGTAAAAGAAGGAGACGAGGTCGGCGAAGTGTATTACCGACTTCTTCCGCACATGATTTTCGCATGATTGTAAAGTAAAGAATAAATACCGCTCAATCGCGAATATCTCCGGACTTTTCACTCGTCAACTTCCACATAGTCGCGTCATTATTTCCCGTTCATTGGCAACAACGAGCGCATCATAAATTCATCGGAAGCACGTTGCGGCATACGAAACCACGTCGGCAGTGTACGAACCACAGCAACCTGGGGACGGACACTTTTTCGGATGGAACGGCAAATTGGACATGCAAATATCGTTATGCGCGATGCATCGCTATGACACAGTGCTGGCTCGGGAACAATAACGCCAAACAACGATACCATTTATTTGAACGAATCCGACGGCAACAAGTGTTCTATCACCGCAGAACGTGCGTGAGAATTGCCGGAGGAAATCCACCCGACATACGAACGTAACGAATTAGGATCACCGAGCATATTTTTCATCGTGAGGAATATGGAGATCGTGGGATAGCATGCGGAAGCTATGCTTTTAAACAGAAATAATAAGCCTATGCTAAAAGTTCAATCAGTCTCCATCGTGTTCTACGAAACACACAAAATTGTTTAAAATTCCCTAAAACCGATAGAAAATTTCCCGGTAGACGATGATTCGATGCCGAATTGTGGGTTTGGTTATCACGACCAATTGAATCAAAATGACCGATTTTTTTTATATGCAGATTCACACGAAAAGTAAGCCCTGTAATGCTCAAAGAACACCGCGTGAATCAAGGGTTAGGAGATACGAATCAACATTCACTTTATTTTCGAAGTTTGTAAACCTCAGGAAAGACCTCTCTCGGTAAGGAGTTCCAAAGCTCAGCTGTTCTATTGAAAAAAATCCCTGAACGAGAGAGATTCGACAGGTTTTCAAATTGACAACAAAATGGTAGGAATTCTGTACTCGTCGAGTCATCCGTTTAGATATTGCCAAGGGTGGAACGATTGAAAAAAATTCGGAAGAGCATCGACCGTGAAAGTATCTATAGAAGAGAGACAAGTCTTCGACCCTTCTACGATGTTCCAATGAAGTGAGCGAGTCCGTGAGCGAAGAATCACCAACAAGACGAATTGCCTTTCTCTGAATAGAATCGAGAAGCCTCAATGAATGTTTTGGTGGTGTTACTTGAAGAAAATCCTTCGGAAATATATACGTACTGTTTGAATGTCATTATTTTGTGGTTGGAGGAATCTGTTTTTTTTCACGCTGTCTGCGGATGCTTACATCTCAAACACTTCGGTTCATCACTTTCGAAAGACATATGTCAAAACTCGAATTTCTGGCCTTTTCAAAAAGCGACCCCAAAAACTGAACTAGGAAATATTTATGAAAGTTTCGAAAATGGAATTAGATTTGTTTTCCGAAACGTCAACGATAAGTAATTTGATAAATATTAGTTCTTGTATTTTTTTGATAGGCAAATTTGAGATATACGAAAAGATAATGACTAATTGAACGTGTCCAATTCAGAAGGAACTATTTCTGAATTATCGCGGCAACTTTTCGGGGTAGATAGAAAATCTACCCTCCTACACTTGTATATAGTCCAATATTAATTTCTATTTTTTCAGATTTTGTTAGGTCAAGGACCCACAAATGCTGGAAGACAACATGCACCTTTCTGACCGATACCTTGAAAAACATTCAACAAATAATTCCATGTTAGGAATCACACACTAAAATGTAGGACCTCGTTAATCCTCAGCTCGCAAGTTTCGATTACCGAGGGTTGGAGCTCTTAAGTGGACGTCAGCTAGTTGATAAAAAAACGTTTGAAATGGAACATCTTGAATAGAAGTCCAATGTTCCAACTCCTCCAGGAAACACCAGATAGCCTCGAGATGAAATTCATAGGGCATCTTACCCCAATATTCGATTAATGATTTTGTTAATATCTACTGATTTTGAATAATTGAAACTCGATTTATATTGAAGAAAATTTTGTCAGATTCTCATACACTGTAAAACACATTGATAAGGCTGAAGCACATAACTCTATGTGAAAGTCAAAAATTAGATAGTAATTTGGAAAAAAACCAAATGATGAATGTATATTTCATACGTTGAGGAACATCAGAGGTGCAATCAAAAAAAATACAGAAAATACAATTGGTATTTGTACATGGAAATATATTCCCTTTCACCTAAAAAAAACCTGACAGCGGTGGGATTCGAACCCACGCCCTTTCGGACTGGTGCCTAAAACCAGCGCCTTAGACCGCTCGGCCACGCTGCCTCTGATCAATTGAATGACGATTGCCTTCAATTGATTTGAAATTGATTTTCCATTCAGAATCGTATAGTGGAAAAAAATTATTTTCAGATAATTGGAATGAGGCTCTGATCAGGTTGTTCTGTAATCTGTCATTCACGGTTATGATAAAATAAATCTACTCTGATCTACTCATTTAGAAGTATTTCTCTTCTATGTTCCTTATCGAGATTATATCAAAGATCTAAAATTCACATGACATTTTGTCTTTCAAGAAGAAGAAGAAGAAGAAGAATAAACTCATCAAGATGAAACTATGCTCTGACAACATGACAGATTCCTTCAATTTTCGTTTCCTGTAATTGTTTTTCCTTGCTATCTTTCAAGTGTCATTCCATTCTGCTGTGTGATCTCCATCGGCAGTACGGATGTGCTCTGATAATTTTAGAGCACCAATCTGTTTCTTCTTGATGAACCTATAGGTATCTTGTGTTCAGTTCTTAGTATTCCCAAAGGTCTTAATGTTTCACCTATATATTTCAACCGCACGAACGAAATTTCATAAATATAATTTTTTTATGTGTTGTCTGTTATGTTAGTTGGCTCAGTATAAATCAGTATTGAAAGTATAAAGTAGGTATTTGTTGTTCTGAATTGTATTACCTTTGTTGCCGATGCGTGTTATCTTTTCAAACAATCGAGGACATGAGGTATTATGTTTGTTACAGGTTGTGAAGTGAGTGTAGGTTGGTTGTATGGCCTCACTGTCGAGTATGTTCCGATTATCAATTTTTTCAAAGATAAGTATTTTTGTAAATATCAAGTCTTTCTTTTTTAATAGACACATTTATACGAGGAGTTGCTGACCTAATAGGACATGTTTCTTAGAAGGATCGTTTTTTGATTAATACAGCATAGTTTCGGGGTAGACTAGTTTCCCCTTTTTATACTTGCATGAATTCAAAATTTCCTTTAGGTTAACAGCCCAAAATACTACGCAGAAATGATAAAATAATAACTTTTGGACAGTTCTTGCGCATGAAATTTTCATAACGCATCTTAAAAAGTGTGAATCCTGTACTGGAATTCCATATAAGGCTTGAAGTTCTCCGATAGAGAATTTCATTTCGATATAGAAGAACGCGAATTTCCGAAACCTCGCATGGAAAAGTAATATCGTTTTACCGATCGAGGGGAATGCTATGCCAAAGACCGACAAAGCAAGAATTATTTTTGATAAAATTCAATGGTCATGAATAATACTTCAAGAACATATTCCCGTCCGATTTTCCCCTTTGGATTACAGGTCGAAACTGCGAGGGGTTGTTTAATCTTTGCTACAAAGAAATTTGTTCCAACCTCTCATGTTAGCTTACTCTACGACCCTCAACAAAATTCAGTCTGCAACATTCAATGCGAATTTATTGGAGATCTGAAGGCGACTGAACACGAAACTTCAGTTTGGCTTCGAACATATAGTTTGCAAAAAAAAAGCATCATTGAAAATGTTGTTGAAAAGAACTCAAATGGAACCGCGATTTCCACAAAACCCAGTTTCCACCATGACTGGATATAATTTAACTCAACGGATACACTCAGGAATAATTTTGTAATGACCAAGAAAGTTTTAATTGTCAGTTTCTACCAAAAATTGTTTTTAGGAGAAAATCGATTCACTTCGAAATGAAAAAAACTTTTTTTTTTTTAAGAAAAAATATTGCCGCTCTACGCTGTCGTACTCTTGAGATACTAGGTTAAAGTCTTATATTATATATATATATATATATATATATATATATATATATATATATATATATATATATATATATATATATATATATATATATATACATATGTAGAAATTGATGTTTTCACGGATCTTCGATATGCAAGATGAATTTTCTGGGTTTTTATCCGTTAGGTATCTTCTGATTTGTTCGACGTTTCGAATTCCATTTTGAATTCATTTTCAAGAACTGTGAGACGAATATCTGTCCATACCGTCCTGGTCAATCACTCCCCTTACGAAGTAACCAAGCAAGAGTAAGCAAAGACTTCAATTGTCTGTTCTTCATGGAAACTGGTATTTATAATGATTCTCTCCAGTTATTATCCGACTAGGTCCAGGACCAGGACGGTATGGACAGATATTCGTCTCACAGTTCTTGAAAACGAATTCAAAATGGAATTCGAAACGTCGAACAAATCAGAAGATACCTAACGGATAAAAACCCAGAAAATTCATCTTGCATATATATATATATATATATATATATTATATAATGTACTATAAATATACCATACTACAAATGGTAGACGATTGAATCCAAAGAATTCCTGGATTCTATTTTTTATGTTTCTTTATTGTTTACTTCAATTCGAAAATACTAGTTACTCTGATGTTATTTCTTTTAATTTTTGTTTTTTCTTTTAATTTTGGCGAGGTGATCAATACCAGAACAGTTTTCGGCGATAGTTTTTATTCATGCTCCTCCCCCCCAAAGCAAAATTCTGAAAATGTCACCGTATAGCAATACCTTCTTGGAACACAAAATGTTCAAGAAATGGATCGTGCTTATATTCATTTCTTGCTCATTCTATAAAATTATTTCGAATGATTCCGAATGAAAACTATACAACATCAGCAAAAATAAAATCTTTGATTTTTTGATTGACTTTAGTATGTAACATACTATAAAATCAATAACAAGTAGAATGACATGAATGCATCTTAGGGAAAACCGCTCATATCATTTCACGAGCTATAAACGTTCTGAAGTTGAGAGACTTTAAACGGTGCGTGTCACTACTGGTAGCCCCGAGATTATAAACATGTCACGTCAGTATTTAGTTCGTTGTTCGGGATCTGTTATAACTTCTCATCAAATATAGTTATAACCATGTCAGTTCGAAAGTAATTATTGAAACGCCGCGGCGGCGTCGTTTTGGTATCATCGAGCAAGTAAAATTGTGAACTTCTCTATAGGTTGTAGGAGTTTCTCACATATTGGTTCGAAACCTAATTTTTCTGAGAACTCACTCCAGATTGAATTCCAGCATATCTCTCATCCAATTTCGAAAATGTATAAACACTGAAACAAATGTATCGAATGGTAAAACTACAACAAAGCTCAGAGAAAGTAGCCTCTCGTTTATATATATATATATAGTATATATATATATATATATATTATATATATATATAATATATATATAAATATAGAAAGAGAGAGAGAGAGAGAGACGGAAACTGCTTGAAACTGAAGAACAACAGCAGAAAACTTTACCTGCATCTTCGAATGCGAGAACTCAAGGTGGAAGTTCTTTTGTCGAATTGTTCCCATATCCCGATATCAAATTTCAAAATATCTTATGACATAAACAATTCAAATCAGAATGTATCTCAAAAAAAAATTACTATGAAGCTTTATCTTATCTTTATCTATGAATATGAAAAAGTAGATCAGAGTTTCAGCACGTCCCGGTAATTTTTTGATTGATAGATCAGCTATTGATAACTAGATGAATATTTTTTTTCACTTTCAATAATTCTTCCACTTTATTAGTAATGAAACCATCATTTTGCTTCGAGATACAGGAATCATCTTCAATGTCAGTAAAGATTTTACTTCACGAGACTCTAAAAATGATATATCGCTGTTCGTGTATTGCCACTTGAAAAAAAATGAGGAGTTGCTCAAGTGAAGGTTTTCATAGATTCAATGTTGTGACCATACGTTTGGACACTGTAATTAGTTATTATGAATCACATTCCATCAAATATGATTGTCACATAATTGTCAAATATATTCAAATAGTTACAACAATGTATTGACTGGTGAATTCACTGGTTTTAACTTTTTTCAGACAAATATTCAATAATTGATAGGTGAATTCACCGGTTTAATTTTCACCATTGAGTATTCAATTAACCACATGCTGAATGTGGAAAAGTTCATGCGAGTGTGCCTCCAGTTCAAAGTTATACCAATTCAATATTCATCGTTCCAGATGTGATAATGTTATTTCATCAAAGCATTCATGATTTGATTTTATGAGCAAGGAAGCTTTGTATTTCAATTCAATTCACTTGATCTGCTAAAACAAAATATCAAACTATTTTATTTCTAACATTCTTTCAACGAATGTATGATCTAATCACACTATATTCGCAAAAAATAGGAATGGCAGATATTTTCATTGTCCCAACAACGGCATCTGATCATAAATAATAAATTTTTACGTCAATATCCAGCAAGTGTGAAACGTGATAAAATTAATTTCATAAATATCGAAGGAGTGTCGACAGGAATATCCATTCAATTTCAATATCCTCAAATCAAAAACGAACGTATGAATCAGCAGAAAAAACAATCAAACAAAATATTCCGGACTTTTCAAGGCTATCATATTTCCTTCTTTCTGCCCCGAAACTGTTAAATTGGCAATTGCTACCCATTACCAGTATCCCCTAATATCTCATCACTTCATAAAACAAACAACCACGTCCGATGATCATGATTACCTCGTAAACATTTATTGGTCACAATTACTTTAAGTGCTGAATTCCCCTAGGACCATCTAGTAAATTATTACAAGTTGGTTTGAGTGTCATCTAATAAAAAGGCAGTTCGCCAGAAAATTATTTCCAAACGAATATCGACTAATTTCCAGCGGGATATTGAATGCAATCGATATCGCTTTGCTTTGCTTGTGAAAGCACCCTCGGCAAAATGTTTTCGAATCACCAGACTAATCGGGGGTTTATATAGGATCGAGGGGGAGAACAAAATTCATTCTCAGTGTGCTTTTATGCAACATATCGTGCACGAAACTTGATTATAACTTTGGTTAACACACAATTTGGACGGACAATTTATCTACCGATGTTGATCGAGGTTCCTTATATTGTCATCTTTGTTGGCGTAACTATTTCATTTATCTGAGAGGCAACGTTCGCATTCGGGACAACCAAAAACTCGATATAAACCCACTCAGAACACCGCAGAAATACAATGAAGAGAGATGACGGTACGGAACTCATCTCAAAAGTTGAAGAGAGGATGAGACTAAAACTACGTTATCATATCCAAAATCATCGATATCGTATATCAGCAGATACGTTAGTTCACTGTTGGGTGCGCGTGCGTTCGAATTCCCTTGTTTGGAAAAAAAATGAGCCAAACTCAAAACCCGCAGAAAACTTTAGCAAAATACCAAGACCTGTCGGATCCATTTAAACCCTCAGCACAATGTTCAATTTGGAATATGAAGAATCATTTTATTGGTTTTTTTCTTCTCCAAATCAAGAATGGAAATTACAACTTCTATGAAAGAAGTACAATCAATTTCATATAATTTTCATAACGATGGCTGGTTTGGTTAACAAAAAAATAAATGGCACCGAAATGTCAATTGACAATGATGACAGACTTGTCACGAGTTGAATATTTTGGAATTGTTTGGAATGTTAGAAGTGTTCCGTAATTAATCCGTTTTACCATTGAGGAGCTAAGGAGAAAGTCTGAGCGAAACGGATATATTTTCTGGGATTGAATGAAATATTATCGTGTCGTATAGTCAGGAGAGTAGCTGTTTTAGATGGACCCTTTCTCCTTTTTGGTGAATGAATCTAACGTCTTCGAATGATATTCACATAACTATCTACAGAGTATTAGTAATTTCACTTCTTTCATAGAAGTTGTAATTTTTTTTTGATTCGGAGAAACATAATTCCTCAATCTTCATTCTTTTCACAACATACTGAAGTTTATTTATTTATTTATTTAAGGGAAAAACCCCATTACAATACAATAAAATACTGCTTATATGTTAAAATATACTTCCTCTCTTCTCTTCTTCTTTGGTTCCTTCAATCAATCGAATGGCATATTCTATTCAAATCTACAACTGTCGTCAGCATCATCACCTCTCTTTCTTTCCTCTCTCCCCGGTCTGGTGTTGGTGGTTGGGGGGGGCGTCCCGTTCCTAGTACCTCAAGGCTCTCACATTCAAATATATATTTTCTCATTTCATCAACTACATTACATATTCTGGGACGAATAATCTTCATCATTCGATGATATTCCCGATGACCACGATTTGAGAATAACATGCGGAAAAAATCACCCAGAATCAATTGCTCATTACGAAATGGAGAAGCAATACTCAATTATCAATTCAAATTCTCGACAAATAAGAGCAACACGATTCATTGCTAATGTTCTAAATTGTTCGTTCTGAATTGTTCGTTTTCGTTAACCAGCTGACAAACGTCAACCCTCAAAAGTCTAAACTTGTGCGAGCAATGGATCAACGAAGCCTTACCTTTTAACGTGGGATTACCCAGCACGGTGGCCCAGCGAGGATTCGAACCCCGGCCTTCCGCTTGATAGGCAGATATGCTAACCACTACACTACCGAGACCACAATGTGGAACAATAAATATAACTCGGAATCCAAATATTATCCGAAGACCCAAAAATATTCTTCTCCGGATATTTCAGTTCCAACTGATATCCATGGAAGCATCTATATGATATTCATCCACAATCATCCAAAAATATGACTATTACTTACCTTCTTTCAGGTTGGAAAATAACCAAGTGACTCCGAAAAGGACGAAGTCGGCAAAACATTTTACGGACCGTTTGGGACTTTCCCGACTTCGTCTTCTCCTTTTTTATCCGAAACATCCTACAGTCCATCAGAAGCGTTTAGATCACCGCTAACGTATAGAAAATAACGCAGTTACAATAAACGAGCTATCCCTGTTATTATATTACGGTGATTACAGATCATATCAGTACCAAGTGGACAGAAAAGGTATAGGTACTCAGTTTCTACCTTTGAAACCTCAAACCTCTTCAGAAACCAACAAAATAGTTTCCGAAAATAGCACGTTACCTATTGACCAATTTCTCAAGTACAGGATGCAGCGCCTAGGGCCAGTTCCTTTTCATCGTCGAAAATGACCTTTATATTTCAGTAACCAATCCAAATATTGCTATTTGCAACAGTCGAGAAACGTAACGGAATTTATGAGATATGATTGGCATGCCAACACAAGTATTGAATAACTGAAGGAGATACATTATATTGTGAAGCATTTCAATCCCTACGTAGAAGAAAGACATTTACAAAAAATGATAATAATTACATTTTGTGGAATCGTCATGAAATTCGTTTGGGAAATGCCAACGTGGAACAGAAAATGTGTTGAAATTCTCATTCTCATAAATACTCATTCATTGTTCACTTTGTGAAATTATTTCGAAAGATTGATAAGATAGTATACAAACATCGGCAAAAGGTGAAATTTTTCTCTCGAGAAATAGCTCACCTCGGCTTTCAGAAAAATACAGATTATTCCTCTTCAGAGAGAAATGGTTCCCTTTCCGCCTCGGTATGAAATAAACTATTTTTCCTACTACCACATAGGAGAGTAACACATATCGCACTCTCTACTCCCCTGGAAAGTGACCTTTATTCCCACTAGTGCGAAAAGTACTTTCCGCGTAGCTGTCAATAAGACGTCAAACCCGTTAATTCTGTAAGATTTACAGATGTAATTGTTCTAAAATTGTTCGTTCTCGTTAACCAGCTGACGAACGTCAACCCTCAGATGTCGAAACTTGTGCGAGCAATGGATCAACGTGGCCTTACCTTTTAACGTGCGATTACCCAGCACGGTGGCCCGGCGAGGATTATTAATGCCTCTTCCTCATTGATATCACTTACATAAAAACTGGACTGAAACTAATTATTTAGAAAAAATAAATAAAAGAAAAAAGTGTTGAGGATGAAAATCGAAACCACAACCTTGCGGTTATCTTACCATGCAACTAAGCTAATTCAGAATTTAATTAACGTTATCAGAGATATGCACGGGGACCCTGATGAATAGAAACGTATTTTAGAATCGAAATGTGACGTCAAATTCGACATCTCGGTCCTATACTTACATTGTCAAGATGTCGAATTTGACGTCAGTTCGACGTCACATTTGGATTCTAATATACGTTTCCATTTATCAGAGTCCCCGTGATGAACTTATATCTCGTAAGTCGATTTACATTATTCTAATTATGATATTTCTTGTATTTTCATTTCATTCAAACAAAATTTGGCTATGTTGCAACGAAAACCACAAACTGTTGGTTGATTCTGAATTCATGTGCACTTTTTAGAGAAACAATATCCAAACATACACTGTCAGGAATGAAACGTAAGATCAGTCAGGCAACTCAATATACACGATCTGAAATTTACATATTGTTTAATGAAATACGTGGTCGTAGGGAAAAATAATTTACATTACTTGTGCGAAGGTGATTTTTCACACTCACTTACATTGTCGCACTCAGTTTACCCGTCGTGCTACAATATTTCCCACACTTGTGAAGAATGTCACTTTCCGCACTAGTAATGTAACTACTATGTAACTATTTACTCATCGCCAATATGAATGTTCCACTTCTCTTTCCTTCAACATCAATAATTGCTGCAGAGCCTATGAATACAGCGTCAACTTTAGCTGCTACTTGGCAATATTTCACAATAAAAAAGTTGTGAGCACAAAATCAGGACCCTAAATAATATTCAATGTCTCTTCTGGGACCAAGTGTGTCGGCATTTCCTAAAGCAAGTGCCACGAGCTTACAGATGATTGAAATTAATTTCGAAGTGAAATTTAATTCAATGTAGCTCTTACGAGGCTGCACTGCTGTTTTCCTTTTTTTTATCCAATTTCATCGTGAGTTTCCTGCAGAACAGTTGAACATACAATCGTCATCGAATGTTGAGAATATAAAGCGAAGACGCAAAAATAAATCGATATCTCATGAACTCATCTATACTAATATTATATAGAGGTTTCATTTTTTCAAACTCTTGAACAAAGTGGATACGAGTTTATTTCCTTTTAATTTTTTTGAGGGCATTCCAATGAGAGCTTGTTTTTAAAAAAATTCTAACTCAACTGAAAAAACATAGGTCAGGCATGATTGTGTTGAAAATATAGCGAGGGTTTTGGGTTTCATCTGCATATTGATGACAGTTGTTGAATCTGATACAGTTGCTGAATTCATGTTTGTAGATGACGAACTATAATACTGTCAATATAGAGCTTTGAGCGACGAAAAGGTAAGTTGAAAGTTCATCGAAATGAGTAGATCAGACAGACAAAATCTTACCTTTGAGACATATCTTGTTCCTCCTGAACTTCACCATGGTGGCATTACGATGTTTATGGGTGCTCACGTAGAGATGTATTTCAACAGTGATTTCAGCATTTTTCATACCGGTGCACAGAAGTTTGATACTGAAAAAAAAAATCGAATTGATATTTTATCGTGTGCGAGGTTTAATGAATATGAATAATCCTCACGAGTTTTTCATCGAAGATGAACCCAAAAACTTCCCATGTACACTTCATAATAACTACAATGTTATGATTCTGATGATATTTCATTTTATCAGAAATAAGAATCTCAGAAGTTTCCCAAATATAATATGGAATACTACAAGATACAAGACCAGCCAATCTCTTTCGCATGGCCGTAGTCGGAAAGGTTTCATAGAGGTTTGACCCCCCCCCTTCCCCAATGTTTCTGCTGGTAACCAAATATTGAACGACGATCGATGTTACCCCCTCATTTTGCTTCAATGAATTTGATGGAGGTTTGGGATACCTCTCGAAGTACAATAGTTATATTGTCCATGTTATTTTTCCAATGAGAACTCATAAATACTTCTGTTGATATGGTTATCAATATGCGTTATCGGTTTGAACTTCCATATTTGATTTTATTTAAATTCATTGAAAAATTTTCAGGACTGCAAATGCGCAGTTTCGTGCAGCCTTCATGAAGTGGAACTCTCACATGAAACTGTACTGGTATTGTTGATGATACTGACATCAAAATCGAACGTGAAAGCTGTATGACCTTTGCGTGCCAATAATATTCATATCATTTGATTTTTGATTCATTCATTTAAGTAGGACAATCCTAATTTACAAAAAAAAATATTATAGTTGACATACCTACATTACAATACATAGAAAATATCATTAATGTAAGCATGAATATACATACATATATAATAAATGTGAGTATAAATATATCTAGAATATAATACAGTATAAAATAATTGTTTGATAAAATAATTTCTTATTTATAATACAAAATCAAATTATGTTTGAATTCCGCAATACTTTTTGACTCTTTAATATTTTGTGGTAAGCTATTGTACTGAATAAATCCTTTAAAAAATGAACTTTTTATATTATATGAGGTACTCTGTCTGTTTACATACAAATGATTCTGGCCTCTAGTATTGTATGCATGAATTTGGTTGACAGTTATAATAAACTTACCCAAGTATGTTGGAATCAGTTCATGTATCATCTTATAGATATAGAGCATAGTTAAGTAAGTCAGTCGTCGCTCCACAGTAAATAACTGTAAAGTTTCAAGCATCAATGATATAGGAGTTGACCTACTACATCGCAATACTACCCTCATTGCTCGGTTTTGTAACTTTTGTATTTGAGATATTTTATTTAAATCAAAGCAGTAAAGTAATGTAGGGCAATATTCAAAATGAGGTTGAATGATAGTCTTGTACACAATTATTCTGGAATTAAGACTCAAGTTTTGGGACACTCTAGAAAAAAAATACAGTTTTTTCAAGATTTTCTTTTTGATATATTCAAAGTGGCTACTAAATAATAGGTGATTATCCAACATAAATCCCAGATATTTGAATTCCTTTACAATTTCAATTTTTTCATTGTTTATTTGTACGTTAATGTTACTGCTATTTATTTGGTTATATTTATAAGGTGTAGTAATTATCATTGCCTTACTTTTACTTATATTTAACTTTAGTTTATTCATTTTTAAATATTTATCCATATTTTTCAACACATCATTTATTTTGATCACTGCTCTATCTAAATTTCCATCACTTACTGATATCAGAGTATCATCTGCAAATATATGAATGTAGTCACATTCAACATATTTTTCCATATCATTAATATACATTAAGAACAATAGAGGGCCCAAAATACTACCCTGAGGAACTCCATGATTTACTGCAATAGCTGACGACATTACATCACCTATTTTTGTTGTCTGTTTTCTATTTGTGAGGTATCCTCTTATCCAATTGAACACCTTACCGTCTATACCATATTTATTTAATTTTTCTAATAATATCTCTCTATTAACTGTTTCAAAGGCTCGTCTTAGATCCAATGATACTGCTATAGTATACAGATGATTACTCATTTTTTTCTTCCATTCAGTGACAGTGAGTTGTATAGCTGATTCACATGAGTGCTTTGATCTAAAGCCAGACTGATTAATAAATAGCAATTTATTTGAGTCAATATATTCTAATAACTGTTGATAAACTACTGATTCTAATAACTCTTCTGCAAATGGCAAAGAATTTATTGGTCTAAACTCGCCACTTCTACTAGTATCAGCAACCTTTTCGATAGGTGTAACAGTACTGGTTTTTAATTTCTCAGGAAATGTGCCACTTTCCAATGATACATTCACAAAGTGGCACCACACATGCCCAATAACATCAAAGCTATTTTTAACAATTTTACTGTTTAGTTCATAAATTTGACTTCCTTTATTTTCTAAATTTTTCATAATTATACCTAACTCATGTATAGATATTAATTTAAAATTACTGAAATTTTTTTCACACCACTGAATATTACAAGAAAATTCAATATCTTCAATACTAGATACCATATCATCAATACTACTTACAAAGAACTCATTAAAATGTTCAGAAAGCTCTCTTTTATCTCTTACACAAAAAATCTGAACATTTTTTTCGAATTGCACACCATTGCAGAAATCATTATTAATTTGTTTCGGGTTTATTGATTGTTTTAAGGTTTTCCACATTAAACGTGGATTATGCATATTCCTGTCAATTTTGTTATAATAATAACGATTTTTTTTCTCTTTTATTAAATTAACAACAGCGTTACGCTTTTGTTTATATTTTTCCCAGTTGGTTATATTTGAGATACTTCTGAAGATTTTATATGCACCATCTCTTTCTCTGCTTAATTTTTTTATATCATCATCATACCAAGGTAAGTCGTTTACACCATATGTTATTGTTTTCACGGGTGCGATCTTATTAACAGTTTTTTCCAAAATATCTTTAATATTGTTGTAAATCTCATTAACATCAATACTATTCAGTAGGTATTGACTATCAATTAAATTTAAATTTATGGTATGCAGGTTTTCGTCGGTTAACCTTCTGAACATTTTTGTTCACCTCCCTGCTGTAGTAGGTCTTACACTTTGAAAACATTTTATAGTTATTATGGAATGATCAGTGAGCTTGGGCTCATCCAATACTTTAACTTGTAAATTATCCTGATTTCATCATACACCATATGTTTTCTAGTGGACACATAAAAATCCCTGTATTCAAAATATTCAATTATTCCCATACTCCATGTACCGAAATGGTAAAAAATGAAATTTAAAATTCCCTCATTCCGAATAACCCGTTCTTAGTTCAATATACAAACCTGAACGTCTGCACAGATGTTGGTATCACACCACTTGATGAAATATTCATCTGAGGGGGAAGAAGGGCTCCTCGGCTTCCGGGGCCATACTTCACTGCTATTACGTACGGCAACTGAAATATCAATATTGGTGAATCGTAAATGATACTGAGGGTTGAAACTTGCTGTATGAATCACGCGATGTTACCACAAACTATCGATCACTATTTGACGATTGAAAATGACCTGTTGAACAATCTAACATTAGATCTCTTATTTGAGTCATATCGGCAGTTGAAAACTCATTACGATTCCATCTGTCAAACGGCATTGCTTAGATATCTCGTCGTTATTGGATAGATTGCGGTATTGATAGAAACTCCCTCGATAAAAAACGTTGTGATCGACAGATGCAAGAAAAATGCAATATTTGTTTGACCAAGATGTCCATCAAACTCCAATGACACCAAGGCAAAAACGAATCCTAGACGTTCTTGTAGAAGATGCTGTTGTTAGAGATCTTCATCACTTGGTGTGATTGGAGTTTGCCTTAGGATTAAATGGCATTTTTCTGAGTGTGAACGACGTCTGCTTACTGGAAATCAGAATTTCGATTCATAGAGACAGAAGATTCGAAATCATCTTGATCGCAAATCTGCTGAGAGCCACTGATGAGACCTCTATGGCGACATAACTATCATGCGTTGAATTTATGAATGCAATCAGTTCGTTTATTAAAATTCTATTTTTTTTTTTTTTGCTCAGGTTGCAAGTAGACCGGAAACAATTGAAATCGTACACTCTGTACAAAAAGTTTTCTCGTGACAGAAAATCTAATGAGAATTACATCTAAAATCACAACGTAAAGGGTTGAAATACATCTCAGTGGAATTATATTTATCGCCGGAACCTGCACAAAAGGAATGAAAAAATCCAAAGCAGTGAAATCAAAAAACCAACACCTTATATTTTGCTCGAGTCGATATTGGCTATAAGGTTTCCGCAACAGGAAATTGCACGAGTAAATTGTAACACGCTGAAATCGTAAACATCGACGACCAATATGGAAAGATATAGCAATCAAAGTGAAACAGTCGACACGTGGGGAAATCAATTTCAGTTTCTCATTATGTTTGTTTTGACGATAAATACTTGGCGATATCTTATATTACTTCTTCAAGTTTCAATTTACGCAATGCAGTATTCACTGCTCCAGCATGTTTCCACAGGATGTTTCTTTTCGAACATAACGATGTCCGATTATTAGAATTGTTTGAGAGTTGATCAATGAATTGATTCTCATCCTTGAATGGTGAAGTGGGAAAATGAGAATTAAAAACCTTGGAATGATATATTGGAAGTGGTCAGGTTGAAAACTAGCAAAACTACAACAACCCAAGTCGATTTATACGAAAGAAAATTATGAAGAATATCAGTCCTCTTTGGAATGATTGGGGGTGGAAGTTATTCAGTCTGAATTTCTCAGAGTTTCGCCCAACAAACGAGTATTTCTAAAATAGATTTGAATCTTGGGAATCTGTGTGTACACATGGAGAGGTACTCATTTCTGTAGTATGGGACAGAACGATAAGTGAGTATATTCCGCTAGTGTCATTGAAAATCCTCGTTTGAGTCGAGATTCCTAGAAAACACCAAAAAACCGAATTTCAATATCCTAGGGGTCCTCGGAGCTTATGGTGCCTTTATATGAAAAAATGGCCTTTGGAATTTGGAGAAAAATTGTTTCGTTCGGCTCGTTATATTTTACAATGTATAAAACGTGATGCAGTTCCTATTTGAGTTTTATCTCTTCTGATGATGAAACAGATTCAAATTCCAAATTATTAGTTTCCAGGGCTTTAAGTTTTCATAATATCTGTTTCTTGAGCAAATTGCTCTTATTGCCCTGATACGTTACTGCAATATCAAAAAGATGCAGAATTAAGTGACTATTGTGTCAATTGCGTATCGTTGTTTTATGGATTTGGGGATTCAATTTATAAATATATCAAAAAATTCGTATACTTTCAAAAGACGACGTTTCGAAAACTAGTCGGACTCCTTTTTCATGCTTGTTTTGAAAATTTCTGGTACGTATTGTTAAATTATGACACTGGCATGACTTGTTTATTTGTCGAAAGCCTTAGCAAGTGTTGATTTTGACACAACCTACTTCGAGTTGATGCTCCCCAGTTCAACTTTCCTTCTCAGAAGAGGTATCCACTATTGATCCATATTCAATGAACAAGTAGCACTCTGTCAAAATGCAAATAGCCACTGATCCTTTTTATTCCATTCTGTTCGGTTATAAGAAAATTAATGTTATTCCAATCAACCATGTGTGTATCTTTTGTTGATAATACGTGTTCAGCTAATTTCGGCTCATCCATTTCTCAATTTGATTTTATTGACACCTGTTCTTAGTCTTAATGGCCTTGGTGTTTAACCAGTATAAACATTGAAACATGTACAGGGAATAATATAAACACAATTTTTTGAATTCTGTTCCGTATTTAAAGGTTTGTTGAGAGTTGATAGAGATCTAATCGTGTTCTATACTTCAAATATTCTTCTTACATCGAATATATTACAAATACATTTGATTTTTTCCGATGAATCTTGAATATAAGGAATGATCATTTTTATCTGAGGAATTTGTTGAATATTGATGTTTCCTCTATACGAACACCGTTCAAACTTTTGGATGGTTTTATCATATTTATTAGGACAAGCATTTTCTCTGAGTAAATTTCTCATGGTAAAAATTTTCTTTGTCGCAAATCTCTGGGTTTGATTATACGATTTCTACTCTATCATAGAGACTTTGATTGACACCTGTTTACACACTGATTCGATGGATTGGATTAAAATGTTGGTAACGATCTGTGCGAGTGTTCCTCTTGAAACCACTTATTTCGAATTTATTGGTGAGATTAAATTCGAAGTGGGTGGTGTTAAAATCGACACTTGCTATGGCTATTGATGGATAAGTTGATTCCATTGAAAATCTCCAAAACAGGCTTGAAAACGGAGGCAGACTAACTACCGAAACATCGATCAGGTATAGTTTACACGCATTTTTAAATAGATTTGTTAATAGATTTATGAAAATACGATGAGTAACAGACGGAATAGTCACTCCATTCGGCATATTTTCAATATGGCGGTTACGTATCAGAAAAACAGATATTATAAGAACTTCAAGCTTTTACCGGGGGGAAGGGGGGGAAAGGGAGGAAAAAACTCAAAAAATGGATTCCAGATCATTTCTATACTCATTAAAAAATATATATATATGTGAAATATTATCTCCCTTATCTGCTTTCTATCTCGAACAGACTGACGGATATTAGAAACCAGTCATTTTGGAAAGTAATGTTCAGGATATGTTAAGTTTGCATCAAGAAATCCAACAACTATTCGATGAAGTCAATCAAGCTATTGCCTATATAACTACAGAAATATACCTACACCAAAAATGTTTGATATTTCCAAAAGTGAGAGTGAAGGGGTAAATTATTTACTTTTGATGTCCCTTGCATATAAGAAAGTTGGATGTTAAATTTTGGGTTGTGTATGAAACACCAACTTTTACGAGAAGTGAAATTATCTGAGAAGTCCATAATGAAAAAGTTTTCCACGTAATGAAGACATTTTGCCTGAAGAATTCTCCATACAGTGGAAGAGGCAAACTGATCGATTTCCATGTCATGCCGTTCCATTATATCGACAAGAAATCAAAGTCATGTATTGAATGGCATTTCTCATAGAACTTCGAATGGATATCGTAACAAACTGTATTCAGGATAAGGCAATCCGTCTTGTTGGTGATTCTTCGCTCACAGACTCGCTCACTTTATTGGAGCATCGTAGAAGGGTCGGCAACTCGTCCCTCTTTTATAGATATTCTCACGGTCGGTGCCCTTCTAAATAATTGTCACCAATCGTTCCACCCTTGGCAGTATCTACACAGATGACCCGACGCGTACAGAATTCCCACCACTTTGTTGTAAGCTCGGAGACCTGTCGAACCCCTCTTGCTCAGGGATCTTTTTCCAATAGAACAGCTGAACTTTGGACCCCCCTGTCGAGAGAGATTTTTCCTGAGGCTCACTTCGAAAATTCGAATTGAATGTTGATTTCTATCATCTCCAGTCCCTTGATTGAAGCGGTGTTCTTTGGACATCACATGGCTCCCTTTCGTATGAATCTGCATATAAAAAAAAGGGTAATTTTGAAGTTACGGTCTCGAATGATTTTCGTTTATCGTTTATATCGACAGAAGACGTTTTCCTGTGGCTTCAGAGTGATTTCTCATCTTTCAATATGTTCGCGTGCGCCACTGTCCCGACAATAGTGTGACGGCACCGGTGGCAGGAACAGAGGACGGCGAACCACATTGACAGATCTTGTTCCAAGGGGAGAAACAGAAGTTGAAGACAAATCTCGACACTTCAATGACAACGAACAACTTTAATTAAATACCGAACATTCCGGCTCCAACGTGGAATAGATTTCTGAAATTTATTGAGTCCACATCGACGATAATCGATCGTTTGGGTTATACGGGAGCAAGAATTCCATACCATTTATCGACAGTGACACTGAAGAAGCGGCTCACTTTTATTCCCAAAGCTCTTCTCATTACGATCCGACTTCAATTTTCTGTAAAATAAAAAGATAAGAGCACTTCGACAATATAACGTACGGAAATGTTGTACCGTGCCAAGAAATAATCTACACGTAAGAGAGGCGTTCATTCTCCTTCGAATGCTCTATCTTGATGTGATTGATCAATGATCTAGAACTCAGCAAGAAACCAAAATTGTTTACTTAGCAACATGTTCTTCTATCCATGTTGAATGAAAAAAAATCCTTGCATAAGTATATTGAATACCCAATGCTTCGAATCGAGGAAACAATTTGGCACATATACAGGGTGTTTGTGGTCTAATTGTCCTAGTTTCAGGGATATAAGATCATGAACTGAAAACTCGAATACAAGTATACTATTTGACGCATAATTGTGAGAAGAATCATATTTTTGCCAATTCGAAATAAGTCAATTCATAATTTAGTGGTTATATTATATAATGTACCTAATACATAAGAGAAATGTGGTTTACTGAAAGTATAATGCAAAATTCCTCTCCGTGAAATGGTACATGGTCATTTCTCAGTGTCTGTTTACTGTCTTTACAAGTGCCAAAAGAGTACCAGAAACAATTTCAGATTTTCGAGGCTGCGCATATGTATTTTCAACTTGTGCGCATCTTATAGTGGATAGATAAAATAAGAATTGAAGGTTATTATTTATGATATATTCATTATGAGTTATGTGAACCATCACATGAATACAATATATTCAACTTTCATGAACTGTATTGAAATCATAAATTATCCACTGAGTGATGCAGTCTCATATTTCAACAATAATATTTGTGAATATCGAATAAATTATTATTATACGTTAGTTCCGCCTTTTTGTATCCGTTTCTATCGATGCTATTAGCATCATAGGTGTCCAGCAAAATTGTTCATCGTTGACCAGTTCTATCTGTCCCGTTTATAAACAACTGAGGTCTGGTATTCATGAAACGCATTCGCATTTATATCCTTTTATCACTTCCTTCCATAAGCAGTTCCCCGTATCCGACTCTCACAGTAACGGAGAGTTTTCCCAACTTCTCAAAACTTCAACTTGTGCGGAATAGAGCACATGAAAATTGCTACAATACCAACTCGACATCGCAAAAAGGTGCTTGGCTAGGTGAACGAATGTGTTGACTGACGTAGCCCGTATTGATTTTGTATATTTATTTTTCATCACATTCCACCTACTCTTCCCACCTTTCCCGAAGTGTTCGTCCACCTAAGAATTTTAAATAACCCCTGGGCGACGAATACTGTTTGTTTTGTAATTTCGGTTAGCCGCTTTCCAATTAGACGCAAATTACTTATTGATTGGAAATGTTCACAGATGTTTTTTCAATATTTAATTTACCTGCGGATACGAACTTTTTCCATTTTATTTTGATGGATTGGCGGGGTTTGATGATTAAAATGTCTTGTAACAGATCATGAGCCATTGGCACAGTTATTGCTTTTTGGGTAAACAGGAGCGTTACGGAAAACTGGAAAAGTAGCGATACTTATGATTTGGGATGAAGTAAACTTGAAACACAATGAACATTATCATGCTAGGGTGCAACGACAATAAGTCTGAATCAACAAAAATACTTTGAACTTTGATGCCTAGAACTTTCGTAGAGATCAGTTACCAAACTGATAAGAAAATATCGGTGAATCTGACTTGATAATAAGTTAAACTCCTGCTGCTATAAACCATCTGAACAATTGGGTCTACTTCGTAGTGAATCTTACACTCATTTATCATATCATACAAGAACACAAATGCGAATCGAGTCCATTATAACCCGAATATCATTATACAGCTACCCCTATGATATGTGTTTTTCTGACATGATTGACAAATCACTTGTTTCGGTAGTTACTATAATCTATCCCAACCCTGACCCATCACTCTTTAGTTCCACGGGTATGATGATGATGGAGGAACTTCTGTGCTCTTTTAGATTCCACCTGCCAGAAATATTTCTCTATCAATCATCAAATGATCATCGACAGAAAGAGAGAACTTTCGTATATACGTTATACAAAATCCTTTTGAGCAGAAAGAATTCTGATCGATTATGTACGTTCGATTGTTATTTCTAGCTCATCAACTGTCACACTTAGGCTTTGATGTAATTGTATATACGTATTCCAATCAATTGTTTGTGCATCATTTGGCATTATATATATTTTTTGCTTATTTTGACATTTCTTTTTTTATGAGTGGGACAAATAAACAATTCCAACCTATTGTTGCTCGCCAGTGCACCCTCTAAGTTGATCATATACCGAAAGGTACAGTTAAAATATACCACGGTACTACTACTACAATATTCAATTGTGTATGGTGTAATCATATTCGTAAAGTTCACTGTAAGTAGATCTCTCTTTGTTTTACATAGCAACTTTAACAATACTGTAACAATTCGAAATCACATGATTATCTGGTACGAGTTTTAAACAAGTAAAATAAGGAAAAACAAAAATCACATTTTCGAATAGTGAGACTATTGATCTTGACCTCGCAGAATTTTCGGAATTCCTTATTTGTAGGAAAATGACAAACGTAATACATAATAAACTCAGACATAAAATGTGCAAAGTTTCTGAGCTTTATGAGAAACGATAAGAAATTTCATTTGGATAACTCGAATGATTCATATAACTGAAATTAGAAAAACCGAAAAGTTGTATTTATTAATTATCGGATTCGTCATATATTTCTTCAAATTTCACAAATTTTTTACAGGGGTATACCAGAAAAAAACGATGAAAATAATTTTTTTAATGATCCATAATGAAGATGGCTTCCTGATTTTTTTCTAGGAAAAAAAACATTTATATTTTCAGAAAATTTGAGGTAAAAAATTTTCGATTCGTGCGATACCATTTGAAACCAATACGAAAATAAAAACATACATCACTATGCGAACGCCAGTCGATTCAATGAAATCTATATCACCTTGTACAGATCCTTGAAGCAAACAATTCATTTTTAACGACCCATCACATACACATTTTATAGAACATTTCGCGAGGGTTGCGGAAAAAGAATATCAAGAATAATGGTATATTCAGAGCAATAGTCATGGAGAAATATAGAACAACTCAAAACGCCCCTAAATGCATTGGACCTAAAATCTTCAATCATCTTCCAGATATCATCAAGAGAGCAAAAAAAAATAACTGAAATATTTAAAAAAATAAAAAAAAAAGTCGTTTTCATTTATCAATTGTTTTTATACACTAGATGAGTTTTTATATAACCCACTGTGCTTCTGTGATACTACCCAGATTTATAACTGTTTGTTTTTTTTAATACTCGTTGTAAGTTAAATATAAGTGACTATTCCTATACAAGATGAAAATTTTGCCATTTCAAGGAAAATAATGTATTTCGTTCAATTTAAGCGAAAACTCACAATTGCCTCTCATTAAAATGACTCGACTTAATGTTTATGGAAAAAATAAACGGCTTGTTCGATGTTTCACTCACCCACCATTCATCTCAATAAAACAAGATACCTATAAAGCATCCCCGAGTGAAACATACTCCCCCCTGAAAATTTCAATCCTCCTCCGGAATGTCAAGCTCCGACGTCTCGTTTGCGAATTTGGTGCGGCAAAACGGCGTTCTCCTCCCCTCGCCTACAACCATGTTCTCGTGATTTCGGAGCAACTTCAATAAACGGTTACCCGTAGTAACCAATATAACATAATTGGCAGTGAATGCGTTCAACCGAATTTACAATTTTCATTTTGCATTCGCTCACAAGAGAACGGTGTTAGTCCCCGAACGTCTAATTGGAGATCGTTCATCTGCAATTTTCTTTGAAAATCTTCGAGTTTGATTCTTTCCCCCGGGGACCGTTTCTCGCGCGACTTTGATGACATCTGTTTATAAATATTCCTTTTGAAAATTTCCATTTCCGATTTCTCACCCTCAGGAATTCAAGCGTACGGCTCGAAGGTAATAACTTCAAATCAATACCATCGCTGTTACGTACATTGTTGTATATTTAATAGAGTTATTTTCGAACGAAGCATTCAGCTAAAATTAAACTGGGTACAGCGTGGATCTGGAATGAGGATGAAATGAACAATGTTGCACGTAAATATTGTTACGAGAGGGATATCCAATGTTTGGCGAATGAGACGATCCTAAGAAATTTCTAACGAATGGTGGAGGAGCCTTCGCCATTTTGAGCAGTTATTACAAGGTGTTATAAAATTAGTTGTGAATGATATGGACGTGTTTAGGCATCCCTTCTGAAATACAATTTCAGCCTGATATTGCGTATACGAAGAGAGCGCAACAAGTGTATCTTATTATTTTTGTTCAATTTTTGCAAAAACCAGCTGTAAGAGGTGGGATTTTTCAATCGTTCACTTAGGTGATAAAACAAAATTCGTAGAAATATACAATACTTCAATCAAATAAAATGCAAAAAAAAACATTTCATTCACTAAGAAAATGAAGAAACGTACAGTATATTCCAATCAGGATTCAGTATATGTACAAAAAAGCACGTGAATATAATTTTTCACCAGGGTCGCAATGAGGACATACTATTGCTATGTAGTTTCAATGTGTTTGAATTTCAGAAATAAAAATTTGCAATACCTCAATGACAATGGAAAGGGGCCGTTCATAAAATACGTCACACTAAAATCAGCTTTTTTTGACCCCCTCCCCCCCCATTGTCACGCTGTGTCACACTTTTTGTGACCCCCCCTAGAAATATTCCGTCACAAAGCCTAAGACCCCCCCCCTGCTGAGTATGTATGATGAATTCTAAATGATAGTACACAAATTCTGAAAATTAAAGATATCTATTTAGTTATTATAATAAAATTTAAATAAATTAATAAATATCTTTCATAACGATCATATAAATAATATTATATGTTGGTTGGCCTTTGGTTTCAAGATATTTATAAACAATTTCAATATGGATGGCCACAAATAATATACATATTTTACATAATCAGAAGATTCAATGATCATAAACACAACGAAACAGTAAAAAATCGCATTCTGTTTCATTTGTAAAGTGAAATACAGTGCATTCTCAATTGAAAATTCATTCGCAAAGATGGAGTCACTATAGATTTGATTAAAAAATCTGACGAGTTCAGGAATTCGTTAGAAGATGTCGCACATGTAGATTTCTACCAAAATATACTGAAGATATCTTTCATACCAAAATTTTTCAATTTTCGTCAGAAATCTACTAAAGAAGTAGATTTCTACCAAAAGTGGTCACGCTGGCTTCTAGCACTCATGTCAAAAAATAATAAACTGCGAACGTCACGTTGCCGTATACCCCCCGTCCCCCCTTGTCACATCTTGTCACACTCAGCCAGACCCCTCCCCCCCCCCCCTTGTATGCGAACGTATTTTATGAACGGCCCCAAACTGGAAAAAAAAATTATACAAGGTGACACAAAAGTACATATATAATTAATCTGGACTTTCTTTAGTATGTTTAAAAAATTTGTGAATACCACTGAGAGCAATACATTGTCTTTGGATAGTTTTGAAGTTTCTATGACATGTGAATGTGTTTGTTGGTTATGGTGTTATTTGATTCCTTGGGTTGAAAAGCAGGGTCGACATGAATCAATTCATATAAATTAAATCAGTGATTCAAT
The DNA here is from genome assembly GCA_032362365.1 of Zygogramma bicolorata. Lineage (NCBI taxonomy): Eukaryota > Metazoa > Arthropoda > Insecta > Coleoptera > Chrysomelidae > Zygogramma > Zygogramma bicolorata. The sequence continues at coordinate 1,005,798 of JAVJAQ010002096.1, forward strand.
TCAAATGCCTATTCTAGATAGTCATAATGATTCCAATGGGAACAAATCGCATTATTACCATTAATTCGAACTAGTTTGAACACGACAATCTGATGACATTGTGGCAACCTGACCATCATAATCATCCGAAAACCGTGGAATCACCTAAATCAAAATACCGGCATTACTATTGGGAAGTTCATCATCCAGATACGCCTCTATCGGAAAATATTTGAACTATTTCATCACGTAAAACAAAAACAAACTTCTGAATGTGAAATTATGGTACACTTATCTAACACATTCACACACTGATTAGTCTACACATTTGTTTTACACAGAACTTTGCCAAAATTCGAAAAGCACAAAGTACAAAAACATATGTTTTTGACAGATCACAATCAGCTGATTACGGTTTGTTGCCGACATTTCTGAACAGACATCAGCGCCCTCATCGGTAGAAATTCTTCCCAATTGAGGTGTAATCTAGATAGTGTTATCTTATAATTCAGCTATTTTTGAGACAGATTGTGCTCGAGACTTTAAAGCTTTCATTAGGAAGCCATAGGAAGTTGTCCCCTATACTAAGGTCCTGATGCAAGACTCTGTTATGTCAAGCATGACAGATATTGAGTGGTGGATGTCAATATTGACATTAACAGAATAGATATAGATTCAGCAGCGGAAAGTAACATAAAAAAACTCATGACAGCAACTGCTTCATCAGCAGGTGTGAAAAGAATATTTTTTTTTTCTTAATTTTTTCAGGTTGTTCTACCACACTCTGAGAAAATTGATGATTGATATGAAAATCTATACAGTGTATAAATCTGTGTCGATTAAAAACAGTCCCTTCTATTTTCAATTGACGCAGCAACTTTGCGGGGTAAATTAGAAAAATGTCTTCCTACATTTATATACAGTGTGGTCCACTAAGTCTGCAACAAATGGGAAACTTTTTTATTATCGATTTCTCAGAAAATCTTGACAAAAGTTGGTGCATGTTCCAAAACTATACCAAGTGTACCTGAAATGGCTTTATGACAATCACCATACAGGATAGGCCAAAAAATATAAATTTCGTTCAAGAGTAAAGTACCCTTATTCCAGAAAATATAGAAATATGTTGAGGAGAAAAGGTGCTTAGAATTAAAAGTTATGTTCAGATACGAAGTCATGGCCTGCTATTCGATTTTTTTTTCTTTTGGAAAATTTTGAATTACCCCCGTATGATACATATTTTTACTATTTTGATTCAATATGTATTTGAAGTAGCTACAATCAAATCGGTTTGGAGTATTTCTTATCAAATTAAAGTGAATTTGTATAATTTACATGAATTTGTATTTTTTTAGATGACCGTCAACTTTTTGTTTGTTGCAACGATACTTAACAAAACTCTAAAATAACACAAATATTTTTTTCAACGAGGCAAATACTTTACTAACTACATAAAAATATTTGTGTTATTTTAGAGTTCTGTTAAATATCGCTGCAACAAACAAGAAGTCACCTAAAAAAATACAAATCCATGTAAATTATACAAATTCACTTTAATTTGATAAGAAATACTCCAAACCGATTTGATTGTAGCTACTTCAAATACATATTGAATCAATATAGTAAAAATATGTATCATACGGGGGTAATTCAAAATTTTCCAAATGAAAAAAAATTCGAATAGCAGGCCATGACTTCGTATCTGAACATAACTTTTAATTCCAAGCAACTTTTCTCCTCAACGTATTTCTATATTTTCTGAAATAAGGGTACTTTACTCTTGAACGAAATTTATGTTTTTTTGCCTATCCTGTATGGTTATTGTCATAAAGCCATTTCAGGTACACTTGGTATAGTTCCGGAACATGCACCAACTTTTGTCAAGAATAAAATTTTCTGAGAAATCGATAATAAAAAAGTTTCCCATTTGTTGCAGACTCAGTGGACCACACTGTAGATTACGATATTAATCCTTGATTCATTCAGATCGTGTAAAGGTCAACAACCTGAAAAACTACAAAGATAAAATTCATCTACCAAAAAATAATGACTTTCAAATATTATTGTCATCCTTCGGATTGGTAATTTCGGATCTACGCAACCGACTAGTAATGGCAAAAGCTGGGAAACTAACTTTTCTGATGGAGATTCTAAGTAAATAATAAGATGCATTTGTATGTATCATTCCTTATTCAATGAATAGTTTAAAATTGTTTCGCAAAAATTGCATGCTTTGTTATGTTTTGCTCTATCTTTTTTTTATTCAATTAATTAAAATGTCTGCGGACTCATCAGCAGTGTATGTGCTAGACAGTTTCAATTGTTCCGGATATATTATTCATTTTACCAAACAAGTATTTGAACAATGCACTAATAGTTTATGCCCGAGAAGCAAAAACACTGTCAATTAATATTCCTCAAAAGTTTTCAAATAAAACACAATTTTCAAACTACAATGGCATTCAAAAGAGGCGATCACGCTCTGATCATTGTTTACATGTGCCGAATCTTGGATTGGAATATACTATAGTAAGTTTGAATTATTCACTTTTCGTAATAGAAATTCGAGGTGTACGTCATTCGCCCTAATTGAAAATGAATGTATTCATTCACTCATTCTAAAACGTATAATTCACGGGACGTTTTCAATGAGTCGAAAGAATTAGGCGTCGACACGTCACCCTCCACATAACTTTATGAGCCCACACGCCATCCTGCATTACGTGAACAGATATAATCGCAGAACTAACTGGCGAATTTTACATTCCGATTCTGTTATCGCTTCATTAACAACAGGAAACTTTCCCGAAAGACTGAAATTGTTTTTCCATCGATTCATTTCGATTCCACTCAGTATTTACAATTCATTTCTATTATTCATGACCATTGACATGGACTGGTAACATGATAACTAGGGAAAGTTGTGAATGTATGAACTGGAAAATGAATTGGTATAGAGTAGAAAGTTTGATTATCCTATGAATATCCGCCATGCCTGTATTATCTCCGAGTGAGGATCAATGATTGAATTATAGTTTTTATACTGCCTACAAGGCTGAAAAAAAGGCGAACAATACTGTTTTGTTATTTTCTATGGAAAGATGATCCATTCTAAAAAAATTGTTCGTTCCGTTAACCAGCTGACGAACGTCAACCCTCAGAAGTCGAAACTTGTGCGAGCAAAGGATCAACGAGGCCTCACCTTTTAACGTACGATTACCCAGCACGGTGGCCCGGCAAGGATTCTAACCCCGGCCTTCCGCTTCACAGGCAGATATGCTAACCACTACACTACCGAGACCACACGAATGAATTCAAACTGAAATTTCTCAGCCATTAGCAGAAAGTACCAATCAAAAACTGGAACTATTATCATTATTATTATTTTGTTTATGGATCATCAAAAATTTTCAGTCAGATGACGGATTCATTTTCACCCTATGAATCGAGCGAATTCAGCAGAATCCGAGGTATAATTACCTAATTTCTAACGCTTCGCATACTTATTTTTAATCACAAAGAGTGCCAAGCTGAAAAAGGAGGTGTGCTAATTACGATTCTTTAATTGGTTGCCTTGGAGCCATGATAAATTCGAGGGTTATAAATTGAAGGGCCTTTCCTCGGTGTTTTCCGCACTGGTGTGGAAAAGCTGACTCGAATATTGGGTTATACGTTGACTGACTGGTGACCTCTCGTACTCAACCGTATTTTTTTTTTCATTCCGATGTAATGAGTAAATTAGATCGGTTGATGAGCAAGCCCGCTGTACCATTGATGGTTCAACGGCTTTTTTCTGTATTCGAAAATCTGTAATTCGAAATCATTGAACCATAGAACATGTACAATATATATTTCGAGTGACGTAGTCAGTATATATGTATATTCTTTCCATTCTTTAGTTTGAAGAGCTGACTTTTATTCATAATATGTTGAACTCCCTCAAAGTAACTGACTTGCCAATCTAACATTGACTTCAGTTCTTCTGGTTTCGGAAATATATAGGAAAGATCGAAAAATTAGAATTTAATATTTTTTTCTCTTCTCTATTTTTATCTGTCCGAATTCTTCATGAGCTCTTTCGAAGTAACATCGGAATATTCTGATGATATTTTTATATAGGGTATCAGACTCGAGTCACCCTAAAGTTTGAATTTTCAATTTCATATTGGTGAATGAATTTTCTCAAGATATTTTCAGACAATATCTGATCATCATCAGAAAGTTTTCAATTTTTTCTCATTTCTTTTTCAATGCTTAGTTGAATGGAAGTTATTCCTTACGTCCCTTTCTATATCATAGAGTATTCTTATAAAATTTCGTACACTTCATTTTAATTAAAACTAATGAAGTAAAAAGTCCCCAAGCATTATCATTTTAATAGTGAATATCAATTGATTCGTTTATCAAAATGAGCATATTTTTATTCAATGCATTTTCATTTTTGTACTGAAATATGCATACTGCTGAAACGAAAAATACAGTTTCGTGATTGAAAATACAGTTGGGGTGACTCAAGTCGAACGTCTCCATATATAGAAGTTTAACGGATTCATTTTGATAGCCTTGAAGATGCCTTTGCCAAATATGAAAGATTTCGAAAATCTCTGAACATAAAGACGAAAGAACCATTGAATACCAAAATTTTTCATTCTCACCTTATATCCCTGCATAAGAAAAATCTAGAGTGGACATCAGTTCATAATGAAACAAGATGTCTCTCTAGAATACTCAGAAAGGATTTGGAGACAAATTCTCTGAGTTGATGCTAGATAGTAGTAATAGTGATGGATAAATATGTGTAACGAGTATAGAAAGTGCTATATTGTAAAATATATATTGTACCACCTGTATTTGGCCCAAGATAAGAATTGTCCTGTAGTGGTAGCAAATTGATAAAAATCGCCATCTTTCAAAATCCAGCTTCTCAACCCCCTTCCGGTTTCAATCAGCCGTAACGTAACCTCGTTAGAAAGCCATTGCATAGTCCAATTCCGATTTGTTCCGAGAATATGGACAAAATCCAAATTCGAAATGACAATAATTAAACGAGGGGCCAGCATATGTTGAAGGTGGAAGAGGAGAGAAGAAACGGTTTGATGCCTCCGCCAATTAGGGCAACCAGGAGTGACTACGATGGGCTTCGCCGGAAATTACAACCATAGTTCTAAACGCTGTCGTTCTCCCTGTCTGAATTCTCTGCCAGCTAGCCAATTAATTGTTGTTTGATTTTAAATTAGCATCGGTTTGTGGAAACCGCTGGAAAAACAGCGGGATATGTATCAGGCACGTATTCTACTACTGAGGGCGGTCATAGGGCATAGGCGCCAAATTGGATGAACGAACTCCCCACAAAAAATCGTCTATTCTTGAATGTACCCACCTTCCTGAGTGGTTTTGGTTCGCACTTCCATTGTATATTATTAACTCTACTGAAACCTGTTCTCAAAAGAAGGAAAAAGAAAATAATTGAATTCAAACAATAAACAATAGAATGGAATTAATTATATGATTGATCGGCTAAACATAAAACATTTAAACTTTGAAAATAAATGACAAAATTGATCAAGAATCAAAAAAGAAGATAGACACTCGTCAAATAACTGGGTGAAAAATTGAATGAAATGGCACTGAGATCCAAATGAAAGATTGAAATGGATTATGGTTACAGAGCAAAAATTAAAAATTCAAGCTATGAAAAATTACGACAAAAAATGAACTACTGAAATGTAAATCAATAGAAACAAATGTTGGAACCAAGTTTCAAGTTGACAGTACTCAGACGTTTCGATCGCTGGTATCCGCAATCGTCTTCAGGTCAACTTTTTCATTCGAAGAATGATTTGATGAGATGTATGTTGCACTCTGATGTCAATTTTGTTTTGTATCGTGCTTGGTTTTCAAGAAAAAAAAACACTCCTTTCACCCCAGTGGACCATTGAACATAAATTCAGCTTTCCTAAAAGTTTGCCGAAACAATAAAATAATATATGTGGGCTGAAAATGAGAATTAAACGAGCAATTTTTTCTTATGAAACCTGCTATTTATTTATCTCATTCCTAGAAAACGAAGCAAGTTAATACAAATTTTCATATGTATGAAGAACAATCTATTCAATTTCGAATCATGACATACGATACACTCGGTAGAGTGCCGTCGTAACGTTTGGCACATTATTCATATTCAATTATCAAAATAGTATATTACATACCGAGGCGGAAAGTGAATCATTTCTTTCGGAAGAAAAATATTGCTTTTCTAGGCAGAAGGCCGAGATAAACTATTTCTCGAGAGAGAAATTCCATATTTTGCCGAGTTTATATATTATTTTATTCAAAATAAATCGAAATAAGGTAAAACTTCGGTCGCACTGAAAAATTGTGGGACTTACGTAATTCGGTCTTCTATACAAAAATTCCAAATGATGATGAGATGTGTCCTTCTTTTCATCAAAACACTACAAAAAACCTCATGTATTTCTTTCAACAATTTTGAGCAAAAAAAACATTATTGTTTCAAAAAATTATTTTTTTTCCAAAAAGTCAAGATTTTGTTGGGATGTCATGGCTCAACATTGATTTATTTGCGATGTAGCCGGTGTTACCGCCGTCGTTGTTATTGTTGAACACTGAACATATTTATGTTGACTTTTGAAGGGTAAATTTTCGAAACAATAAATAATAGTTTTGTCTGCTGAAAAATGTTGAAAAACACTAAATAAGAGTTTGTGTGGTGCTTTGATAAAGAGAAGGCGAGTTTTCTGTTATAAACGGTAATACTTCGGTCGCTATGAGCACCTTTTTTTGTGGAGCTTACGTGATTCGGTCTCCTCTACAAAATATTCTAATGGAATTTTTGGCGGTCTCTTATAGTTTCGGAGATATAGGTGCATTTTGTTGTAAAACTTCACAATTTTTCACATCAAATTTCTGTAGTTTGAACCCACAGAATTCGTCCTTCTTCTGATAAAACACCACACACTCTCTTATTTACACGTTCTCAACATTTTCAAGCAGGAAAAACCATTACTTTTTAAAAAAATGCATTCATTTTCATACCATAACCAATTTGTTGTGATGTCATAGAGCAATGACAGTCGAAAGTGATGTATTTGCAATGTTGCCGTCCCCATTGTTATTGTTGAGAACTGAATGAATCAATGTTTACTTTTGGAGAAAGAGAATTCTTAAAAAAATAATAATTTTTCCTGCTTGGAAATGTTGAAAACGAGTGAATAAGAGAGTGTGTGGTGTTTGATCAGAAGAAGGACGAATTTTGTGTATTCAAACACCAGAAATTCAATGTGGAAAATTGTGAAGTTTTTACACCAAAAAGGCCCTGTATTTCCGAAAATATAAGAGACCGCCGATAATTTAATTTAGATTTTCAGTAGAGGAGACCGAATTATGTAAGTTCCACAAAAAAAATTCAAAAAAAGGTGCTCATAGCGAGCGAAGTATTACAAAAGTTTTACCCGAAATGATATCATGAAGTAAACAAGAAATGAAAATTTGCAAGATTGATATCAATACATTTTGTGTTTCAGTAGGCATTGCAAATAGACGATCTTCATGAAGCTCCAAAAGTATTTCACTATTGTCATAATTGGCAAATTTTTAATGAAATAATATACATATTTGTGGTAGTGCGACAAGTTGAACGGAAATGCCTTTCATCGGAAAAACTCTTGAGAAGATACCAAGCATAAAACAATGGCTTCGTTCAGCGGTGCACAACCGTTGAGAATAATCACTAAACGTGTTGAGCCGCTGCTCAACGGTTTCGAGTGATCAATGGTGCAGCGGTCCGTTCAGCCGAACACGTTGGCACATCACTCAACGGTTGAGCACCGCTGAACGAAGCCAATATCATTCCTAGAATTCATCACGAACACTTCACATGTCGCAATCCCAGTCACTGTGTTCCATAGGACCGTGTTTCGATTCAGGAAACCGAAAAGGAATCCTTTTGCCTCAGCATGTACACTAATAATATGAAAGCCAATGCGGATCGGAATTAGCGGAGAATAAAATTGACTTTCCATTGGGATACGGGAAGAGGAAGATACGCGCCATCCGCTCAAATCCTGAGTTGAATCTCTAATCTTCGATTCTTAGCAATAAACTCAAATCTTCCGTTCGAAAATAAGAATGCAGGATTTGTTGATATTGCTTCAAATGTTGATAGTCACGAACCCAACAAAATTGTGAAGGTTCAAAAACAATTCCATGCAAAAATTTGACACTCTCCGATTCCTCATTATATAAAATTTCAAAAAAATTACTTCGATATTTCTGAGTAAATGGACTCGTTGTCCCTGAAAATGTTTCTTACATAATATGAACGATGTCAGATCATTATTGAATTCGATAGGGAAGCTCGAAAAGCTTAAAAGCTCACCAGTATTTGAAGTCAAGCAATAAAACCATCCTTATCTTCGTCCTCAATCATCAAATTATAAGGATTCACCTCCATCATCAAATAATATTCCATGCCACGGTATACTCAGATCCCTGACAGTTCAATTTTTCAAATCACTTATTCTATCACACACAAACCCAAAACATCAACGGAAAGACTGATCACAAAACAAGTGGCAACAGATAGGACCACAAAAAAGTTGAAACGTTAAGTTCATTTGCACCATATCATTTCGAAACAGAACTTGTCTTTTGCACCACTGACTCATATTCGAAGTGTCTAATAAATCATCTGATATCATGAAACTGATTTTGAATATGAATGTTCTGTTGATATTTGTACATGTTCATCAGCATTGATGTATGATTCTTCAAATGACTAGGAACAAGTTGATACAGATGGATTTTTCCGTGTGACTTGCTTCTAATCAATAGAATGGTGTCTCAGGAGTTTTGCGTCGTGTAGAAATATGTTACAAAGATTCGGCATTCATTATGAATGAATAAACGATGAGATAAATGAACTATGAGATTGGAGGCGAGTTTCAGTATGCCCAATGAAACAAATTTCTGTTACCATATCCATTCTGAACAATTCTCACTTTGTGAAACGCCTGTTTAAATATGGCAAACAGGAGATATAATATCGTCATTAATAACTACAGCGAGGGACAATCTATGAATATTCATAAATCCAATAAAAATTCATGGGCACTATGTAATTGCAGTAAAACGTTCTGGCAGGTTTAATACTGTTTTTCGCATAGAGGATAGATCGTTGAATGAAAACTGAAAACAACAATAATCGTTAACGCGCTATTATTTGAGGGAATGGAGAATTTGAAAGTCACCAAGCTCTTCTCAGGAGAAAATCTGGCGAGGGCATAAAATATCTTCTATCCTCTGAGAACAAAGCTAAAGGACATTGATGCTCATCGCATATTCTTGTTAAAACGACCAGGGTCATTGTTTTTGACAAGTGCCATAACACATCAGGTTTTCCTCACCCATTCTAATGTCTAGCCATCGCTACCACCATAGGGCAGTGGCAGTTAGAATGTGATTATGCGTACGCTCACTTTATACCATGTAAACACGATGAGTGTATTAATATCAATTGAAATTTGGTGCTTCGAAGGGGTCCAAGTTTCCTATCACCAAAAATCAAAGATTGAGGGTTGAAATGGTTCGAGAATTCAAAAAATTTAAATCGATCAGAAAAAGAGTTCAGAAGAAAGTGGAGATTGGACCAACTGTCAATGATGTGGAAGACTATTTTAGATACCTTTACTGTCATGTTGAATAAAAAAATAATCATGAATGCAAAATTTTCAGGCGTAGCCAACATTGATCTATCCTCTAATATATATATATATATATATATATATATATATATATACATATATATATATATAGAAGAATCCTTTTGATATTCGGGTGTGCAGTCATCAACAAGGAATTGGAACAAAGTGAACTATTTATTCTGTTCAAGCTTTCGAGTCTTTCATCAGGAACTCTACAATGAATTGGGGAAAATTTTAACAATAGAAAATTTTTCAACATGTGCTTACGTACGAATATGAGGTTAATAATCCTTTTTTAATAAAAACATGAAGGACAACATATCACAACACATCGACTTAATGGTACAAATATAATATAAAACTTTAATCAAAAGATATGAGCAATCAAACACGTAAAATAATTGAAAATATGGGAGAAGTTGTTTCTCCTAACGGGCATTGGAAACCATATTTGTAATTTTAACGGAAATTATGTGAATAAGAAGGGAATGAAGTTGACAAGTGACCAATGATTACAGTTTCCTGTGACCTTGTTGCCAACACACAATGAAAATGAAAGTGAAATCACCAACTACCCAGGGGTACCAAGTGTAAAGTTGTTATTATTCCTACCCAGTAGGGGGCGACTTAGTAAATATGAGTATATGATGCTGAGACTATCAATATCTTTCCTGGAATTCATGGAATTTGGTTCTTTGAGAATTTGTGTCATTTCAAGAAAAGTTCTTTTCTTAAGATTGGATTCATCTGCCAATATCGTCACATTATCATAATCGGGCAAATGATCAAAACTGATTGAATGTTGTGCTAATGAGCAAGTTTTTTTGAGATTTCTAATATCGCTTTTATGGGAACAGATTCTATCTTTCAACTTCCTCTTGGTTTGTCCAATGTACTTTTTTTCACAATGAGTGCATGGGATACAATAAACAACATTAGAATGATCCAACACAGGATCTTTATCTTTTAATTTAGAAAAAAATGTATTTAGTACAATAAAATGTTTTCTAAATTAAAAGATAAAGATTCTGTGTTAGATCATTCTTATGTTGTTTATTGTATCCCATACACTCAGTGTGAAAAAAAGTACATTGGACAAACCAAGAGGAAGTTGAAAGATAGAATCTGTTCCCATAAAAGCGATATTAGAAATCTCAAAAAAACTTGCTCATTAGCACAACAAAATACCAATAAAGACTCGAAAGCTTGAACAGAATAAAGAGTTCACTTTGTTCCAATTCCTTGTTGACTGCACACCCGAATATATATATATATATATATATATATAATGGACCTTCTCTTTTCAAAATTATTTCGAAATATGTCTTCATGACCTGCGCTATGTCAAATCATACTCCTAGGTATTTTATGTAAATACAGAAATCGGATATTATATTTTGACATTGAAAAATATTCTTAGTGATATACAATTAGGCCACTAATTCATCTATATATGGCTAATGGAATATAACAGGAAGTTATACACACACTGGAAAACGAGTCTTTGGAGTATAATTTATGCACTGGGGAATGAAAAGCTCATGAGTCATAGTTCTTTTGCTTGTTTCTTACATGTAACGAGGAAACAGAATGCTTGGTTCATAGACTTCAAATGATTCATCCAACACGAATATTGTCTCTGGCAAATTTCAACACAAACATTCTGAATTTGCCCAGTCATACGAACTGGAATAATTTATTCCTACAAATGTATTCAAATTCTTGCAATAACGTGGAAATGAACGAAGGAAAACAAGTGATAAAATTGATTTAAGACATTCTTCTGACGGAAGATGTAAATAATTGTCTCCATATAATAGAAGTTGGCGAGACTTTCGGATGGAACTCGATAGGATTATCTTACATCGAGGATGATTGAATGCAAGAAAAACCGCCCCATCATCGTTCTATGGCTGACACTGAAAATACTGGACTGAATCCAAAGTTTGTTCACTTAATTTGCTCTGAAAGAACACCCATCTATATTATTTGTGTTTGTTACGGAATACCATGTAATATTCGGAATGCTCGTGGTGATCTGTATTACTTTATAATGTAAGGAGCTAGGTTATTTCAGAGTTACTACTAACTTCAAACTCGATTTTTTTGTGAGATAACAATCCATGTTATCAGGAGATGCAGCATTTCCCACTCACTTGGAATGAGTGATTCACAATTACAAAGGTATAGTCTATACGAAGTCAATCCGAACAACTAAATTAAAGACTAATGTGCAAAGAAACTGCCGACGTTCGGCAACTATTTAGTTTTTATGTCATTCAAATCGACTTCGTATACACTATACATGCAACTTGACTTAAAATTCTGAAATCTTCAATAAGTCAACAAAACAGGATACTACAAAAGTTTCGTATGCGTATACTCTACATAGATCTGTCAAGTCTAAGATGTCACATGTACAATGAGAACGATGATTTAATTTAAAACTGAAAAATTCTTTAATTTATCGGATTTTCATGTTCAGAAGCCGAAAACGAAAAGCCTTTTATACCAATGAAAGTCGAGACAAATAAATGTTTCTGAACTAACCATACCAAACATGAATCTGTAGAAACTTTCGTGAAAATTCTTAGAGAAAAGCAAAAAACCAAAAAAAAAAAAAATTTCAACGTTACCCCGAAATGTTGGAATTCTATTATCGAACGCCTTTATATGTCTCAAAATCAGTGGAAATTCCAATAATGTTGGTAGTATTTGATGCGAAATTGAATTTAGAAAAACCAATAATTTGTAATATTTTGAAAAAGAAAAGAGACAGCTTGGTTCTGAGAACGTTCGTTAATTGATTAATTTCTTTCTGAAATCGACGCTTCTTGACAGTATTCCTATAAAAATGAAGAAAAAAAATGAACAATTCACGACAATGATATTTTCACAGGAAATTGGGCGAAAATTTAAAAAAAAATGAATCGATAATATATTCATGTTCCAAGCAATGAATAGATACATTCATTACTTCAACACAAGTAAGCACGTTCTCTACTACCGAACTCAACGTTGACGCGTGAAGACAAAAATAAGCATTGTAAAAACCTCACGGAACCGTAACATGGCCGTATAGAAAATCCATGATGTCTTCGCAAATCTGGATTATCGCCTTCTCAGCCGTCGTTTCCCTTTGACAGATTAGCAGAAAAAAGGGGGGATAATTCTACATATTGAATAAAATAAAATGAAATATCTCGTTGTTTCTCAATTTTTGAATTATTTTCATAAGTGGCTGATTTTTTCACGAGGTTGACATCAATAACTTTTCTAGTGGGTACAACTTTGTGACAATCATTTCAGTAAAACTGCCCAGGAATCGTACAAATTGAAAAATACGATTTGATGTCAGTCTGCAGTGGAAACGGGTAGTATTTTCTGCCTAGTCGATGAAAATACTGAAAAAATATTCGTGTACACCACTGCATACCCATAATCAACGGAAAAGTCTATGACGAACCAGGCTTTCGTTTATACGATTCACTCAATTTGTGTCGGTGAATGCAAATGTCCATCAGTAGAACGTAGGTCAAAAGATTATTATTGAGGATGCATTAACGAACATATTTGTTTCTTTTTCAGCAACGAAAATGATAACTCCCATCATATTTTCGATATAAAGCTTGGAAACAGAGGATTAATAATACCGCTAATGCTCCATTTATATAAATAATATATATATAATAAATAATATGGGTTTTCGAAGTGCGCAGGAAATATATTCTAGGAAAAATGTCCGGACAACAGATTATGTTTTTCTGTTCGAAACCCTTCTATTAATGAACTGTCGTGTTGGTAATTTTATCATTCAATGAAGTAACAACCAGTTGCAATACTATCAACCATTCTTCACTATGGCCAATTACCATATCCTCTTGAACCGAAAACCAGGTGAAAATAAATATTCAAGACTGAATCCCGGTCTCGAGAATAGTGGCCTTTCGCATCTCGGAATCTCCAGAAATGAGAACTCTATTTATTTAATACCCAGTCAAGGAATGCAAATCTGGGGGCTGGAAGCCAATTTCTCCTGTATTTCTTATGCATTGGATTCATTCCTCATATACCCAATTCATTTCATCGTTTTGATCCTGTGTGGTGTACCTCCCGTTCTTGACATTATAAATTTACTTTCAATACGGACCAACCGTAGGATACGGCTGACTCAGATATGAGTTCTGGAGCGACGTGATCTCTCCATCCGGGCAAGATGAACACATTTATTGCATAAGTTATAATTTCTTTCACCTGGTGTACGTGCCTTCTCCTCATCTTCTTTTCTTGATTGATCTACCCGCCCTGAGAAGACAGTAGGGAAAAATATGCATTCATGGATTTCTCAATGATTATTTTTCGTTTAGACACAAAATGGTTGTTGCTGGAAGGTTTTCATCGATTATTTTTTTCACTTGTCAAAATGTGACGTTTTTGGCATTTCAACCAATAGTAGCGGGTTATTCTATGGTTATTCTAGCCAATCATTGGGTATTATACTGATAAAACTGGCTGGTCCTTTCGATTGTTTCGATAAAACGTTGTTTACCTTTGAACTGTCAAAACTATACGGTATACCGCGTCGATTCTATTGAACTGGCTCATATTTATATAAATTATCGTGAATGAACAGTTACCTTATTATTAATAGTCATTCACTTTTCACTTTTTCCGCATAATAATAACATAACACATTTCAATGAACACTCAAACACGTAAATAACTCATAACCTCAACTTTATGACAGATATAGCGATTCAAATATTTAAGGTTTCCTTCAAATGAAGATGGCGTACAATTAGTTTTCATTAAATACAATTCATTTTTTGTTGTATGAGAAGAAACCGTTGTATGCAGATTTTGATACAACGACATAACGAATGATTTTATGTTCCTTCTGGCGCGATTTTCATGTCATAAGAAATTTTCAATTATCAACCTTGTACAATGAGAGGTGTGACGCCATCTCTTGGTATCGTCATATCATATTCAATGCGTAAGCATTATATCTCTTCTGGATCATAGAGGGCCTACATCGTTGTTTGACATTTCAAATCAGTAAAATTTTCACCTTTTCTCGTTTCCTTCTTATGTAAATGAAATACTGATCAATTAAATTGTTCTTCCTTCTATTTGTTCAAAAAATAATCTTTCCAAATACAACTCGTTCTTCAAATTTAATAAGATAAATTTTCATTTTCGAAACACTCAAACTTTTTTATTTTGAGGCAAAAGCATTCAAACAAACCGAATTAGATCGGTTTGTTTTCATACTTGTTTTCATACTTTTGCCAAATAAAAAAGTTTTTGTGGAAAATGAAAATTTATCGATTAAATTTGAAGGACTCGTGACGTAATGTGGCATCGAAAATTTTGAAAGATGGCCAACTGTTGCTGCATGTTACAGCAACAAAGCACTATTGAGTTGTTGCAAGTTGAGTTGTTGTTGCATTATCGTTAGTTTTGACATATCACAGTTGTGGTGAATTTTCAACTTGAGC
The DNA here is from genome assembly GCA_032362365.1 of Zygogramma bicolorata. Classification (NCBI taxonomy): domain Eukaryota; kingdom Metazoa; phylum Arthropoda; class Insecta; order Coleoptera; family Chrysomelidae; genus Zygogramma; species Zygogramma bicolorata. The sequence goes on from JAVJAQ010002096.1 coordinate 1,021,000, forward strand.
ATTTTAGCGCGAAATTTGTTGGTTTCCTATCAATTTTGTTGTTTCTAGATGTTGAGACAGAAAAATTGATGAAGATGACTCTCTATATGATTCATCTATAGCTCATCCAATCCATCCTGGCTCAAACTCAACTAATTTTCCATTGCGTACTGGTAGAGCAGACCATGAAAAAAGGAAAAACTCCTACAGGGAATGAATTTCAACACATTGAACAATCTAATGGGTATCACTATACTTCACAGAGATTGTCATTGTCGTCATTAGTTATTTTTTTCATATGCAGATTCATACGAAAGAGATGCCCTGTAATGTTCAAAGAACACCGCGTGAATCAAGGGACGGGAGATACGAATTAATATTTTCTTTGAATTTCTGAAGTTTGTAAGCCTCAGGACAAACCTCTTTTGGTAAGGAGTTCCAAAGCTCAGCTGTTCTATTGAAAAAAGATTCCTGAGCAAGAAAGGTTCGACAGGTTTCCAAATTCACAACAAAGGGGTGGGAATTCTGTACTTATCGAGTCATCCGTGTAGATATTGCTAAGGGGGAAACGATTGATAACAATTCGGAAGAGCATCGACCGTGAAAGTATCTATAGAAGAGAGACAAGTTGCCGACCCTTCCACGATGTTCCAATGAAGTGAGCGAGGCTCTGAGCGAAGACTCACCAACAAGACGGATTGCCTATCTCTGAATAGAATCGAGAAGCCTCAATGAATGTTTTGCTGCCGAACTCCACATATGAGAACTGTATTCCCTGACAGGTCGTATCCGAGCCTTGTAGATCATTAGAAGCTGTATGTCTCTTTCGAAATATACAATGATGTGAAAATCCCCCAAATATCTCACGAAATAACATTATTATTGCTTTGTTTGTGTGGAATCACATTTTAAAATAACTTTTGCTTCTCAACTTCCAACTATATAAAATACTTGAGGTAATTGAGAACTGTTATAAACAACAAATATATTGAGTCTAACACAATTTATCGGGTTATTTTGCATCAAGTTGGCTTCTGCCGTTTTCAATTCAGTGAATCACAGCTCCCAGAAGGAAATATGAGGAATTCATAAATTACTTATCAAATGTTACACAGCAGTTGCTAGTTGAGAGACATTCAATTCCGAGTTTAATTCATTAATGAACATTGTGATTTCATTTCATGAAGTTGCGCCGTCATAATTGAAAAGGCCTTCCTTGGTACGGTTTGACATTTCACCGATTTCGTTTCGCATTAACTCTTCGGCATAATGTGCTTTCAGTTTATTTTTCACCGGGAAATTTCTCTATGCTCTTGGTAATTGAACGTTTAAAGAATAACAGACAACTTGACGAATATAATTTCGCAGAAAATCGGAATGGAAATATACGATGTTTTTTATGTATGCCCTACACTGAGAAAAAACATCATTAGGGTGTAATGTAAAACTATAATTTTTTTATCGCAATACTATGTATTCACTATTCCTATTAGGGGAATCATAAAAAATATGTCCGAATGTGAAAAAACTATTTATTTCAGTAGGTAGAAGATATTGAATTTTTCGTGCTTTCTCCGTGTCCAGATCGATAAAAAAAAACAAAACTCCTTTGACAGAAAATACGTTAAAATTCAGAAAACCCCTCTCCTTCCGAAAAGTCGATTAGGGCTAATAATTGACGATCAGTCACTCATAAATACATAATAATTAGTTGAACCACATTCAATCAAAGCATCGCAGCAGAGGACACTTCTATCAATGCCGCTTCACCTTTGAAAATGTCTGCCGCAGATGCAGACGAAACGTCAATCTCAAAAACTTGCAGACAACGGCTCAGAAACCCGGAAACACCTAACAATTCATTAGTTGCCAGCCGTGAAAACTCACAATTGTCATTTTTGGAGTAGTATTCTATTTAGTACGTTAGATCTGCCTCGACTCATTCTACAGAGAGAAATTTGTATTAGTATTCATTTACAAACATATCAACACGAAGACATTGAGAAATCATTCGATTAATTCCTTGTACGGAGTAACTTCAACCATAACCGGGATTTGTGAATGCTGTATATTAAACACTGTCTACTGTATACAGTGGATTATACATAATTCAACGTTCTCACAAGACCCCAGTTCAGCACTTTGAGCTAGAATCTCTCATAATTTGTTAATCAACACATTATTAATTGAGTCTCCGGAGAGAAGTTATCTTATAAAATAATTATTCGTGGTCTACACACATTTGTTTCATCCCAGCAAGTTGAGCATGTACAATATGCCAAGCAAAGCAGCAGCATATTCATCTCAGATCAATAGCGGAATAATTGTGAATTTTCAGACCTATCTAACTTCAATCACTACGATGTAGTTTTTCATGATTTTCTGAATAGAAAAGGGCAACAACGTATTTGAAAAGTTTTCATCACTCATGTCTGCGATTTTCGTTTGGAACCCATTCATCGAACATTTGAAAGGCTTGTAGTGACTCAAGATGTAACAGGCGAACTCTTCATTCTGCAGTGTTATTTTACAAAACTCTTATAACAAAAACACCCTCTTATCCGTACAACAAGATAACATATAACAGCCGAATTCTACAACAACCCCCCTCTCTCTCCAATCGAAACCTAATGCTAGTTTCAGGTATTATCTGAAACAAAATCTATTTAATAAGCAGCAATACTTGAATTCTTCCTTTATAATACTGCCTATTCTAATTCAACGTCACATCGATTATTGTAATTTAAATATATAACAGTATATATTCCTAGTACTTTGTATATTGCACAGTTATCCACCTCATCCCCTATGATATTGGATATATGTTGTTACTGCATATTATCCCGACTACTACAATTATTCAGTTCAACTTTCTTTCTATTTTTTTATTGTTTGTTATTGTAAGGGGCAAGGATAAGAATGGACCATATCCAATCGTGTATCCTATTGATAGATCTCTAGAGATTGTTGTTCATAATGATACTTCTGTCAAATTCATAATTATTATTATCTTCTCAATATCAAAACTTCGAACAATTTGCAGAATAATTTTATTGATATTTCTCTGAATTTGAATAAAACCGAATGCAGTTAATGTACTTGTGCATTTAAATGGCATTCACATGACTGTGGAGTTTCAAGAAAATTTAAACATTATTGTTTCAGCAAACAGGGCATACATGTACGCGAAATGCTTATGAATAAAGTTTCCATCAACCAAAATGAACATCTTGTTACTTCCCAAGCTTGGCCTAATTAAGTGACTGGATTGTCAACAATGAAGAGAACAAGGTGCTGTAATATGTTGTCTGACTACGTTATCACCGCTGTATAACATTGTTAATATCAATCGTAGCAGATAATTAAATAATGAAATGCGCTTTTCAACTGAAAAATTAGTGCAAGTGTTTTTATTAAGGTTCCAGATGTACATTAGCTATCTCCTCTCAATGAAACATTCATCCTAATAAAAACACTGAAGAATAAAAAAAATTGATCTTCGAGAAAGAGAGGAAAATACATCGAGAGTTCGTTCAGGTTTAAGCAAAACGCAAAACACCCTTTATTTTAGGAACCAGAAAATTCCATAGGTATCACGAGAATTGAATTGTTTACCGAAAATATAAAATATATCCAAACGTTTTCATTGTTCATTAACTTAATCATTTATATAAATCGCAAACAATTTGTCGGTACGTCAGTCACAGCGATAAACAATTCGATTTTGAAGTTGTGGTCAATGTCCTGAATGGTCAAATTGAATTATTTTTGTCAATACCTTTCGTTCAGAACATCCACACAGGATGAACCAATAAAAACTGGTCACTGTCGATATATCCGAATTTTTCTATCACCTCATTCAATTATTGATAAAAGTGATAGTTATCACAAAGAACTTCCGTCTTTTGTATGAAACAACAGAACGTCGTCACCCTCAGACAAACAAATACACAAGGAAGTAGGAATGAATTTCATTCTGACAAAAACAAAATTCCGATTCGGTTGAATTCCTGCAAACTCGACTTTTCGAATGGAGAATGGTGAATACTTACCGAGTAGTTCATGAGACTTTGCCAAGAGAACTGAATTTCACTGATGTGAGACGGAATCATGACAACGAAGTTGAGAGCGTAGGTATTGACAACTCCTTTATGCACGTAAAACAATTCTGCGTTGATTCCTGCAACAAAAAGGAATTATTTACAAATGAGTGAGTTTTCAAAAGGATTGCTGCCCCTTGGAGGAATGATAAATTTAGGGTGCATATTTTATGCCAAAATGTGCTTTGGTGGAATAAAAAATTAACCTATACCGGACTCATGTCTGTTAGTACCACGATTTGTTTTTCATGAAATCATTTCATTAGGTAGGTTATATATAATATGTATAATAACTCTTAAGTCAAGTTCAAGTTGTTGTGATTCTTTCATATTTTGTATCTTTGAATAATCTTCTCTTCCGGAAGTTACATTCTAGCTGTCAGATTTTGTGATATTTCATGACCTTACACACACACAAACAATATATATATATATATATATATATATATATATATATATATATATATATATATATATATATATACTGATAAATAGATTATCAAATTCTCTGGTCTATCACAATTTGCATTCGATTCGAACATGCCCACCCACAGCTGAAAGATAGCTAGCTATTTCTGGCTTTGGCCTTCATCAGCTGTGGGTGGGCATGGTCCTCGTATCGAAGACAAATTGTGATAGAACCAGAGAATTTGATAATGATTTATCGTGCCTCTTACGGCATAGCATAAACTTTCTCTTTTCTTCGATACATTAGTGGAACCACCTAGGGTGTAACACTATAAGAAGTGCTTGTCATTAGTTCTTCAAACGCAGTGGTGACAGTTCGCCACGTGGCGAACTAACAACTGCGTTTGCAGAAATTATGACAAGCACTTCCTTAGAGTGTTATCGAAAATCGAATCCACAAATGTATCTTGAAATGATAGCCAAAGCCAGAAAAGCTTTGTGTTGGGATTTGCTAATTGAAGCAAGTTGTGATAGATCAGAGAAACTGATAAATCTATTTATCAGTTTCTCTGATTCATCTTGCTTCATAGCAAATAACACTTTCTCTTTGTATCATTTCAGATACATTTGTGGATTCGATTTTCGATAACACTCTGAGAGTGCTTGTCATTATTTCTGCAAACGCAGTTGTTAGTTGACGTGGCGAACTGTCACCACTGACGGAAAACTATGACAGCATTTCCTTATAGTGTTACACCCTAGGTGGTTCCACTTATGTATCGCTTGCCGTAAAGGCACGATTCATTTCAAATCCTCTGGATATCTATCACAATTTGTCTTCGATACGAGGACCATGCCAACCCACAGCTGATGAAGGCCAAAGCCAGAAATAGCTAGCTATCTTGTGGTGGGCATTTCGAATTGAATGCAAATTGTGATAGACCAGAGAATTTGATAATCTATTTATCAGTTTCCTGATTCATCTTGCTTCATAGCAAATAACACTTTCTCTCTCTCTCTCTCTCTCTCATATATATATATATATATATATATATATATATATATATATATATATATATATATATATATATATATATATATATATATGGATATAAATGAATTACCTACTAAATGAAATCTATTGTTACGTCACTTGAGCGCTAGTCCATTATTTATGACTGGGATAAAGTAACAACTTACGAGTTATCCTGAACAGGTCCTTTTATTACTCTATAACGCCAGACTCGTAATCCAATAAAAGTTTTATTCGTTGTGCAAGAAAAATGCGATATACTCTAAGCGCCGTATCAAAACTAAGGAAAAATATAAATAAAGTTGAATCTCCTGTGAGCTATTCCGGTGCCTTTATGGCTTCGACCAACAGCCCAGACTCCTCAAAAATGTATTACCTATTTCATTTGTATCCGAAACATTCACACAAATGGAACACTTGATGAGCCTTCAGTTCCTCGGCAAAACTATACTGGGTGTTCTTACGATAATGTCAGCAGTGATGATTGGGACTGATGGAGGTAACAAACAATCGAAGGAGTACTGTGCTGCTTCTTCTTTAATTGGTTTTGAATCACTTTCTGATTCAGCGCCATGAAAGGAACCAAAAAGTTAAGCATCTAGTAGATTATCTTCAGAGCTATGTTTGTTGTAGATTATGGAGTGAGAATATAATACCACTAGAAAAGTAAATCAGTAAATCAGCCATGATTTTAATGCAAATTTTTTCTTGGTGTTCATGATTCCTTTTGTAATCGACAGTTTGAACTGCCGATTAGAGCACATCGACAGATCGAACTTCCGAATATACAAAAAAAAATCTGTGACTCCTTAGTGCTTCTGTAACTTTGTAGGAGTATACTTGTAACTTGTTAGGAGTATACTTCTCCGTGAGCATGAGGAATGTGACAAGTATTGTGGAAAAACGTGAACCTCCCACCAAATAATACCCCCCTATGCAAATACATATCCGAACGCCCTATATATAGACTAATATCATCCTGTTAAATGTGCTTTTCCGGGGATACGTTCAATCCGAAAAGTAATATAAGAGATGTGCATATCTGAACAACAGCAATCTCTTCGTGAAACCTTAATATATTCAATTTGGTGGAACTTTTATCCGGCGTATCCTAGGCATCCGGAAAGGTGGGAAAGACAGGAAAGAGGAAATGTCGAGCCGACAAACACTATCCCGGTCGCCCTTGTCACTGAGTCCACCCCCGACATGCAATAAACTGGGTGCGCTGCTAGAACCAAAGCTTATTATTTTGAGGAGTTGCCGGCATCGCATTGCCTAATCTTTTTCGAAGTAATTTCGCCTCTGGGTGTATTATGAGGGTAAATATACGTGATCGTTACTTGTAAATTGCATTATGAACGAGATTATGCCAGGAACATAGAAAGCAAATCTGCCGAAATCTGGATAATGGAGTTATTCCAGAGTCTGGAGCAAATTCCTCTCCTGCTGTAATTAATATAGAAAGGTCTTGACACGATGAGAAACTGAGCGGAAAAATCCCTCTGATATGGTAAGAAGATGATGTGAAATAAATATTTTTATTTTTTGGGAGAATTATCCTGCATTCATGTTCGTCAATGCTATGGTTCTATACATAGTGGTCCAATGAGAACTATGCACCTAACTTTTCTCTTTTATTTGGACTTTGAAGCAAAAAGGCTCGTACACGTAGAACCCAGAAAGGTTCTGCGGAATTATTCTCGCATTCCATAAAATTCGTCAATATTCGAATTGAACCTTTTCTTTGTCAGACAAAGAAGTACACCCAATTTTTTGTCAGAGAGGCAAATTCATGAATCTGTAGAAAGACTTTATTGGGCCGAAGAAAGGTTTTCAAAAATACGACTGAACAGGCAAATATTCTATAAATATTAGATTGAAATTCCAGTGTATGGTAAATTTCAATTGATTTTTCAAAAGGGAAAGTGGAAATTCAGTTTGATGGAAATACGTATACCCAAGAATAATTATAATATACATCAAGGAAAAATGTATTCGAACCTGTCCCTACAGCTTCTTGATGGTATGAACGGTATGAAAAAAAGTAGACAGCTTCACAGTGTTATGCCATGAACTCAGCTATCTTCTTTATATCCTCTGGGAAAATCTTTACGGTCAGGAAGGCCTCAACTATCTTTTATAATTCTTCATAATCCCTCTCGAATAAGGTCCATATCATTTTCTTTCAAAAAGGTCTACACATCCTCAATATTATACAGAAAGGTGTTTACTTCCTTTATTTCACTTCACAAAGGTCCTGTATAAGGTCTCTATTATCCTTTATAATCTTTATTATCTTTTATAAGGTCTCCATTATCCTTTAGGAGGTCTCAGTTATACTTTACATCCTGTCTAATGATTGGACTCTATATATTCTATAGGGCAGGTCAATCGAAATTACTCAACTGTTAACCCACAAGAGTTCTTTTCAGAGTAACCAGGGCAGAAATTGCACCCTGCAGACTTCCGTCCTCCCCGACGAAAATTGACATTCCAAATTTAATAAAAAACTATTTCCGTTTTATTTCACTGTCATCAATTCGGACTCGCTTCATTAGTTTCCATTTCTCAAAACAGTAATCTGCACCCAAATCACAAGATGATGTAAAGACAGAATCACACCTCTCTTCATAAAATCACAAAACACGAACAATTTCCACATTTAACTTGTAGCTTCTGACAAAATATATTGTGGTTGAAAAGTCGAAATTATAGAGCAGAAGAGGAAGAAACTTCTGTCAATGATCACCTGGACTGGATGATATGACATGAAGTTGGTTCACATTTACATAACCGAATTTGTAAATAAAAATACTGAAACAAATGTTCATTCGGATTGGATGTAGAGATCTTCGTTGGCAGTGAAAATAAACATGAATCTCATTCTCATTTCATCAGATGGTAAGCCCTCAAGAAGTGCAAAAGTAATCAGTGTTTGTATTTATATCCCTGGGTATCTGACGAAAATAACGATAACACAATTGTAATGTTACCCAAAAACATGTTAAATTATCAAAATAGCAATTTGATATGGCTAATATGTCGTTTATGACCTCGTGACGAACACGTTATGAATTTCTCTCACATCCACTTTACACAAGACTTCATAAAGAGGATAAATAAAGCAAACTCGCCTATACTCTCATAAAGGAAAAACAAACAATTCCAGAGAGGATTAAAATGCAGTGTTTACATTTTCTTGAATATATTAAAGGAGATTCAATGCAAACAAATCAATTACGATAAAACCATGGCTTCTCTTTATAATTTTCAGAATTGCCTCCTTACGTAATTGCCACCTGAGGATCGTGCCATTTTGGGGATTCAGAAATTTTGTTTCGCAAACTCGAAAGGTATTTGGATGACAAACTGATGGAAAAAGTCTGGCGGTAATTATACTCATGAAGGCATTAATAGCTGAAAACTTCTGTTTATAGCGTGTATCATTTATAAAATGCGAGGGCGAGATATAAAGACACAACTTGGGAAATATAAATCGTCCTCGCGATCTGGACAGCATGACACACTTGTAAAGCATTGTAACATTTGTTACGCGATGAACAAGTTTTCATTTGTACCGCAAAACATCCGAGACAATTTTATAGTTCATACTTGTATGAGTCGTAAGGCAGGAAAATATTTGGAGTTATTGAGTTCAATTTGTAGTTGGGAGAGTTTTGTGGTTCCGATGAGAGTCTTTGCACCAATATTAGTGGTAATTTTAGATACTAGAGGAACATCGTATGCAGTTTGGATGAGATCATCACCAGCAGTTGCTGATTATTCATGCTTCGAACTGTAACTCACCTAGCTTATGTATCAAAAAAATAGCAATAGTGAAGCAAATGGATCCTTTCAAATCTGGGTTTCCTCAAGGGGTGAAACTTGGGCCATTCATATTATTATTGTATGAAAATAGAAAAACGTGAGTGAAGGTGATAAAGAAACTCGAAATAATTTGAAAATCAAAGATGCTGATGATAAAAGTCAAACATGTTTTTGAAATCCCTCATCTTCAACAAACCATACAATACAGAAGAAATACAAGATAAATGGTGAGAGATAAAAAGACAATTTGTCTCTAATACATGTGAATCATTCATAGACGTTTGAATCGATAGCGAAAAGGAAAGGAGAGTCTATCTAAAACAGCTACTTCTCTGCCTATATGGCATAACGGGAGCTAAATCACATAATAGTAACTTCTGCTTGCTCCGTTTGAATACCGATCACTCGAATCTTGAATCAAACAGATAACAATCATAGAATTTTTTGACACAAATAGAAAAGATCAGGCTAACATTTTACTCTCAAACCTAGACAAGCTCATTTAGCTCACAGAAAAATATCCATTCAGCTCATCAATGGGCATATTGACACATTATAGAACGGTCAACTACATTATCAAAAAAGTCTATTTTGAGCTAATCTGCTAGCAATAAAATGACATTTCGATGACACATACATTCACAATATATAAGTGAATTGAGAACTGAATCACTGAAAAAAACATATATTTGGAAAGAAAAAAGATTTACAGCCATGGAATTGACACACAACAAGTAAAATAACATATATTCTAAAAATGAACAATTTGTTCAGGACAGCCTCAACTCATCTACACTGTAGGTTGACGGACTAACACCTATCAGAAAACAACTACTCCCCTGGCTAATACCACGAACTGTAAAATAACTGTATGCAATAAGTTAGATGAAGCAGACAAATCATCATATAATCTTGATTCACGATCGACTTCACGAAAAGTACAGGAATGAAGTTATTCCAGTGAGATTCGTTGTGTTTTCAAGGAAGGGGATACGTTGGCTAGCAAATTCATGAAGAGCTTATTGATGATGTTAGCGTGCGACATGAAATTGGATTCTGGTTGGCTGGTTACGATACATCCAGAGATATATTTCTTTTTATTGCACCGGAAACGTAATAATGGCTCGTACTGTCGGTACTTCAATACGATTGAGACTTGTTTTATCATTCAAAAAATACCTTGTCTGATTATTTCTGCATTTACATGATACACATACTCACGTAGGTCAGTTTGATATTTCTGTTCCAAGGAATTCTTCATGATAAACAAATCAATTCATGATATTTCTACTCATCTGATATACAATATCTTCAAAACAAATCGGGCGTATTGATTGTTCTTCTGGGTTCTTGATGACTTGATAAAGATTATATAAATTCAAAAATCGTAAACTCTAGTAATAGAGTTTTCAAGGTATAAACTTTCTGGTCAGCAGCAGATGGCATTCATTGCTGAACCAGTAGCGGATCCAGATCAGTATTTCAGGAAAGGGTGCATGACCCAAGAAGTAGATATATTTAATTTCTTGATAAACTGATTAAATTAATAATCAGTTTTCACATGAAGGATCAAAAAATATAAAAATATTTCAATGGGTTGTTCATTCTGCGAAAAAAGAAAATTATTTGAAATCGTTTGATATTTGAACGTTGAGATATGGTAGTATTAAAACCCAAGTGGGGGGGGGGGGTCAAGTATTTCCTCACATTTATGCATTTATCTCTTTCCTGAGTGAGAAAATTGAAAATAATGATATCAAAGCGATCACACTTCTCTTCCAAAACCAAATAGTATTTGAAAACTAGCAGAAAGACCAGATTTGACATCGTTCTCAGTGGCGTCTTTTGTACGCATTCCGAATCATTGCCGTCGGGCAAATTCGTAGATTTATTTTCTCCAGGGCTGATCGGACAACAACAGCTCTCAAACGTATATTTGCCATCGCACCAACTTACCCACCACGATATGGCGAAATACAACTGTTCTCAATCAAAGATACACTCAACCCCACTTGAGCAAACTCGGAAATCAAACTCAAGAATTGGACTCAGGGCCTCACTGTTCCCACGGGAAGGCATTCTGGTTCAATAACCAGTGACCCTCCGTTTCAACATGGTAAACACTGTTTCCACCGTCGAATATATTCAGAAATAATCTTTCATTTTCCATAATTAGATTGGAAATGAATAGTCAACTGTTTTCGCAGGAACACTCTTATAGATCGATGCCTTCAATTACACAATCGATCATGAGTTCAAATTCCTCGACCAATTACCAAAAAATACTACGACCCTGGCAAATACCATGAAAGTCATTGGATTGAAATCGACAGGTGTCAGGGCAAGATTCATTTCCTTAGTAATTCTTGTTTTATTTTATTCTGATACAAGAACCGGAATTACTTCTGAATTATGGGATGGGCCACTTGCCAAAACGGTTTCGGTCTAACTGGTCCATCATCAGTACAAGGGAGGTTCCGAATCGACATTTCGAAAGTAACCGATTCCCCACAGTGCATAATTTCTCTACCTCGAATACTACAGTTCGGAAAAAATGTTTGACAGGTGTTAGCCCATAATAAAAAGAAACTGACAGTTGATCGTAGGTATCGTTCGACCCTCTCAATCTGATGATGGTTACGTGAAGTTATAGATTTGTCAGTTTTCTCATCACATTTGTTGTTTCTGATTTGTTCCATTCAAGCTGCTGACTTCTATGAGATATGACAATGTCTTCCGATAACTTCATTCTTCTCATCTCCTTGGCTTGATATATTCACCCGATACAATAGTTTTATTTTATGCCAAGAATTATATTCACTTTCCTGACTTCCAACGTTCCATGTCGCAAACAAAAATTGATGAATCTCTGACACTTTTTCTCGGCTTTGCCAAATAAAAATCGCCCAGAATGTCAAGATAATGGAACAATAAGAAAAGGAATGCTTTGTTGTCTCTCAAAAGTGTGTTATAAATTGACAAAGACAGTAAAAGTAAAAAGCCATATTACTTTATCATGAAACGGCATACGATATTATAAGAGTCAGAATGCAGGATACCACCGCTGAATATTATAGATGTACTCATGAAATGTTACATGCTTTATCTCGAAATATATAAAAAAATATAGTGCAAAGGCTAATGCTTTGCAGACCGAGCTTCGCGGAAAATATAAAAGATTCCCCCTGAGACGTTTTTATTGTTTTATCAACCAGAAAGATGTTTGCTTTTCATACATTTTTCATCTGAGCCATGAATCGGGAACAGAACAGAATGAAATGCCCTATAACTTCTATTTGCATAAGTTAGGTTTGCATATTCCGTTCTTTGAACTATTCCTCGGTTAAGCACTGGTTTGATTAAGAGGAAACAAGGAAGATGATTATTACACTTGCATAATGGCGGAGTATAATGACGTTATTTCATCATTCTTTATCTCAATGCATATTCATCACAGCTATTCAATATATTCGTACTTCAATTTTGAGCGTCGACATTATATAATCATGAGTGAGAGGAGAATTATATGAAGAGCAAATATTTGGAGATGCAGTTTTTGAAAAGATGAAAATCCTAAAAATTGCCAGTGTTCCAAAGGCATAAAAAGAAATACCAACTGAGCTGATAGAGCAAGGGTTTGAATTGAAATGAGAATAAAACTAAAACTCGATTCATCATATTCCATAAAAGAGGTTCCATTTTTGAAAGCTTCCAATTGTTTGATCTTCATATACAATGTTTATGAAAATCCAAACAGTGAAAAAGGAATTTCGAAACGAATTAAAATTGGTTAAATACGTAAAAAACTCCATCATTAACCGTCAGCATTGATCCTGTTGTAAAGTTAACTGCCTGAAGTCTGATGAGTAATACTGGGATGTTGTTTCTGAAAATATGAGAATTCATCTGTCACTGTTTCGATTGATTGTATTCAATTATGTTTCTATTTCTTATTCGTTATTCAGATCCTTTTCAATTTGATTAATAGGTGATACCATGATATGTAAATGTGAGTTCTTGACGTGGGAAGATGCAAGGCTTTGAAATATCGATTACTACAATTCGACATATAAAAGTGATTTATCAATATGTGGATTCCAAAACATGTGGGATCTTGACTGATACGATATAAAAGGAAGGGATAAAATGTACAGTTGAGAGAATTCTCAGAAATACTTCTCCGAGCAGTTACCAACCACTTCCACATTTTAGGTTACCATATGACTAACCAGAATTAGAAATAGAACAATACCTTATCAGTGAAAAAAAATTTCATGTGAGAAGTTACGAGGAACATATTAACAAACGCTCTCTGTTGATATGTGTATATCATTTAGGCGAATAATTCACTTACAGATAATGACGAGTCTCTCTGAAACCACTACTTCCCCTCTATATGGTGCGACGAGCGCTAATTCATTCACAAGTACTTTTTTCTACCACTTGTATCAAATACATAGCATTTGTGTGATACTTTCACACACCATTGTTTGTGAAATTTCACTCACCCTTCGACAAAGCATTCTACAATTCCAGATGAGCTTGTAACTAGTCAGAGAAACAAAACCCATGACTTACCTCAGTTTGAGGGTTCCTTACTAAACCGAACATTAGTGAAGAATTCAACAAATAATATACAAATATATAGAATATATGTAAAAATCTTAGGTATCGGCCACTTCCATCCAGAGAAGAATACTATTTTGAGCTTGCTCTCAATTTGACTGTATGAAATTGAGTCTAACAACTGTAACCGAGCAAACAGTATTGACATTTTCATCATTTTAAGTGTTAATATTCTTACTGAAAACCACTTGTGTCTTGATCAGTATCTTTTCTGAGCTAGAACAGTGTTTTAATGAGATCAGTATCATCCTCGTTATCATCTCGCAGGTTTGCTACAAGACATGATTATACTCCCCTTATTTTCGCGTTCTTTGATCACAATAATTACAAATTTTATTATCCGTCGCTCATCAGCGAAAAACTTTCAGACAAGAAAAACTTTTGTCAGAAGCAGAACCCATAATGTTGAGATTAATATTTCATCAAGTAAAATTGTAAGGAAATTAAAGCAGGCCTTCAGAGGATCCCTGGAAATGGATACCGCTCGCGTTTTCAACAAATTATTAGTGTCCATGACAGTTCCTCACTATCCTCTCCGTTTCATATCGATTTTATCGTTCGTGTCCTTGTTTGCTAGTTTTCAAAAACCAATTAACACGCGAAATTTACTGTTCCTTGCACAGGAAATTTACGGGAACGTAAATTCATTTCGCTCAACTTATTTTTTTATGTCAGCCGACTCCACTCAGAGCCTTAATGCAATTGGGTCGAATGAAGGAGTTTTAATGAACCCAAATGAGAAAACATTAAAGCGCCACATGCATAATTCAAATGAAGCTGAACAATTTCAATAATTTTCTGAAGAAGGACTTATTTGCCTTACTTATTTGTTCCAATGAGCGATACTGCATATTCCAAATGCTGAAATAGGGGTCCACATGAATATACTCACAAGAGATTTACAAAACTAATGAACTTTTCACTATTTTTCCTTGCCATCAGTTGTTTTTTCTGAAGAAGTCAACTTGGTTAGCGAATTCTCGCATTGAGTTCAAATGATTTCAATTCGGTGTTTGTGTAGTCAAGATCTGCCATGACAAGTTTGATTTAGTCTTATGAGTAAGTAGTACTGTTTGAATATCATTATTTTGTGCTGGATGGATTCTTTCTTCTAGCTTTTTTTGTGTTCTCAACCTACTACAATCTGAAAAAAAACTAGAAGAGAGTAAGTAGTATCTTGCGATTTAATACAATGCGGAAGAATATTGAATTGCATTAGAACCAAATAATACAAGCTTCTCATCTGACTGCATTCAATACTTGATTTGATATACGAATTGGTGGAACTCGTGATTCTTGTGTTACGAGTACAAATAGCTGAAATAGGTTCAGATATTAATGTATTCATAATCATTGAATTTCCATTCCCTATCGATGAGAAGTCCAATAAATTCAATTCCATCTACATTATCTACCGTTTCCTTATTAATCTCGACATTAAGATTCAAATTGGAATGTCTTTTTCATCTAAGAGCTTATCGCCCATAAATATATATTTCATTCGATTTATTGGTTTAGATTCGTCTGTCAATGGTCCCTGTTCAGTTTTAGCAAGAGCCATCAGTTTGTCAAAAGTTTGATCATTTGAAAAAAAAAACAATGTAACGTCTGCAAATATAATATTGATACATCCGAATTAATAATCTCCCAGCCGTTGAATAGGGACCGAAGTACAAAGCCCTAGGGAACCTCTATACTTGTTATCATAACCTCAGATTCTTTCCCGTTGACTTCTATAACGTGATGAATGATTCGCCAGCCTTTGCTCAACTGAACATTAAAACCCCCTTTTTTATCTCCGGAGCTGATTTCTATGTTTTGTTCAAATACGCATGTGATGACTGGAATGGGTATTCATCAAATGATAGCACACGTTAAAAGAACATAGTCTTCCAAATAGATCTATATTGGGGTATTCAGGTATGAATAATAATGCAATAATAAACTATATTGAGCTCTTCAATATCACAAGTGATACAAGATAAGCTATAAAAAGTCATATCCATCGGGATGGAAACAAATGAGTCTCAATTTGAGGGTACACAGTCACAAATGAGATGAAAGACCAAATAAAATGAAAATTTGAGGGTTCCCAACCATTACAAATCGTATATACCTAGGAGAACATTGAAATGAATCAATGGATAAGACAAATACTCCCTACTCTCATATTCTTGAATACTATGAGAACAGCCATTTATAAGAAATTTTTTTCAGGCTTGCTTGATATCATTTCTATGTTTTATATCTTCAGGCAAGCTATTGAAAAATGTTTGCTCTCGCATAGGATGGGCAGTTTCCGAATGATTTCAATAAATATGCTGATTGAAACGTTTCCTAGAGATCAATTACTCTAACACCAAACTAATATTTTTGCACTCGACGCGCGTTTCGCTAACAAGGTTAGCATCTTCAGGAGACGAAAATTGATACTATTAGATTAGTATCGTTTATGCTGATTGAAGTTTGGAATTTCTTCCTCAAAACTCTGGTTGAGTGAATTCATTGAATTGAACTGGCCAATATTTGATGAAAATCCATATTAACAAAAATATCACAGTTTCCTGTACGATTTCCACTGATTATGGGTTAACATTCATTCTGCTTGAGGAAGCTATATAACGAAACACGTGTCGCGGTTTTGTAAACCCATTGTCGGTGAGAACCTCTCAGGAAACTGCGATATTTTTGTTAATTGAATTATGTTTCGGAGAACCCGGTACACTATGATGATAAGGAAGTCAGAGTATACTTCAATTCATCAACCCAATATTTCCCGCTATTTCGAGTAAACGATACAAATTCCATCTGAATCGCGAGAGATAATTATCTCCATCCTCATTGACGAAACCTTCTACTCCACTGAAGTTATTATTAAAAATAAAGCGAGATATTCCGATACGTAAAATGCAGGAGGCCATTCTGAATTTTCAATTTGAAATTCAAATGGGGGTTCGCTTAACTTTCCCGGTAAATTTATTCATATCTCTCGTCATAATGAATTGAATCATCCAGACGTTCTGTTTTCGTAATCGATCATCAAACATTTTCCAGTCTTATCATTATGGTAAAGAGAGTACAAATTTCAAAGAAACGCTGACTTCGAATGTAAAGTTCAGTCAACGATTAGGAATTTTGCGAATGTGAAATATAACACAAATAACTGTATGAAACAATCTTTGTTCGATTTTTTCCGTAGGGATTCTCGTGTACTTCGTTCACACCTGTATTATCGTTCATTGATGCCTCTATATCAATCAACCAATCAATTTTATCGAGTATCGATCATTTTTAGATATAAAGTTATAAAGTTTTCATCAAGGTGTATGGAATACAACTGAAGATAGTGGGATTGCTTGAGTTTGGTGTACAAACAAGAAAATCATTTTCCTCAAATCCATTTTTTTGTTTTCTTTCCTCTGGGTTATTCTAAAGATGTCTGTTTTAGGTCAAGCTGGTATATTCGCCCCGATACGTTACTGCAATATTTCAAAGAAGCAAAATTGACTAATTATTTTGTCAGTTACGCATCGAATTTTTCGAAAATTCGGGAATTGAATTGGAAACATATTCAAAATCGGAAATACTTCCACTTGGCGACGTTTCGAAAGCTAGTTTGCTTTCTTTTCCAAGCCTTTTTAGAAAATTTGTATGAATTTTCGGTGGACAATGACATGACTAATCCATCAATAGTTATACCAAGTGTTGATCTTCAGTTACGTACCTATCGAGGCAAATAGACCAACTTTTCCTAAAAACAGACATTGAGAGAATTCAAAGCTTTTTCTTTTTTCTTCCAGAAAAGAGAAAAGCCAAATTATGGATTTCAGGGCATTTCTACCACCTCAAAAAACGTTGAAACAACATTCACCATTTCCCTAGCCCAGGGGGTATATACGCACTCATATATTCTCTTTCTTCATAGAATGTTTTCGAATAGAAAAATCTATTTTTGATTCTTCACTATTCAAACACCAGATTTATTATTCCTCTTGGATAGATTTATTTTGAACAGCAGAACCAAACTCCTCACTCTCTTCCAGTATCTCCCTACCCCTAACGTCCCCTTTGAATATTACAAAATATCCAGAATATCACAATATTTTTCAGTTTTCCACTCTTCTGAACTTTCCGTATCCAGCGACTTCAAATAGAGCGTGAATCTCTCCCGAACAACGAATAAAATTGATACAAATTTCTGTTTCTGTTCGCGTCCATGCAGTTCCTGTTATTCACTATCATTCCCTACAGCGTGGAAGAATCATTGAACGATTTCATGTATCGATTGAAGTGCGGTAAGTGCACATACATTTTCATGAAGCAATTTTCCGATTCAGTTACATCGCAATCATTAAAAAATTATACAGCATTTACCTCTTGGAAGAACCATCCAACTGCCAACGTTTCATCGATTTTCAATTTCCAGTCATATTGGCTCCACCTATCTCTTCCGATGAAAAAGTAGTAGTTGACAATTGATTATTTCTCCCATTATTTATTCAAAATTGAAAATGTGTTGACCAATGAAAAAAATTAAATCGTTCTATAGAACGTATATTATTGTGGCACCGAATTAGACTTGTTCCGTCTACCGGTTTAGAATCGTTAATATTCATTAAAGTAACTATCAGTCAAAGTATGTCATATTTTCATTTCGCATTTTTACAGCTTTGTACATGACTGCATTGAAGAATTCCTAGCTTTATCAATAAAAACATGAAATAGCACAAGCAGTAGCGTTGAAAGTATTTTACGAGGATCATTTTGAAACTAAAGCATAATATGCGGCATAATGACATCAAGTTATTACCGCGATGTCACGTTGCCGTCGTAAAAAATAACCATTCAGATAATACTCTTCTGAATGAATATTTCATATACTCCATAATAATGACATGGATAATTCTCCCACAGTTTTTCGTTAAATATTTTAATGGATTCGTGGGCAATGAAAAACCTCAATTTAACGCCTGTCGATATTTGTGAATTAGAAATTAACAGCCGATTTCACAGACTTCTTGTTATGAGACCATTAACGAAGTGACTCTTTAAGTAAGGTGAGGGTTTATTGGAGGGTGTTCAATAATTTCTCAATCGCTGCAGTGCGTTAACTGACCTTTTATGGCCAACTAGCCTAATGCTCCAATAACAAAAAGTCGGTGCAAAGGGCTGTAAGACTTACCGAAGAAATCAATAAAATGAGTGATATTAGAGTGATGTTGGGGTGATTGATCACTACAGAAAGACTTGAATTTTACAACGAAGGTTTTAATGCGATCGTTTATTAACCACAGATTACTTTTCATGAATACATCATACACCAATACTCGGAGAATTTTTGACTCTCTCGTTTAATTTGGAGTTATCTCCTGGAATGTGAGAAACAACCCAGGTGTAACCAGTACCGAAATTCGAAAAGATATCCACTACTAGCAACCATTGTCTTTTTGCCTTGACATTTGTTAGAATCGAGCTCATCATTGTATTTAAAAAACAGAAATAATCAAGGACTGGTATTGCCAGTAGAGCTGAAATAAGTGCAAACATTGCAAAAAGTGTACTCCTACACATCAGATGAAATCGGCAGGTTCATAAAAAAGAGGGAATTCTAATGCACGAAAAAAAAGAAGTCACAAAATATCTCAGCATAAGTTCGGTCCCTCCACAAGAAAAATTACAAACGATGAGGTTGAAACCTTTGGTGTGAAACTAAGAACTTTCCTGGGGACCAATTATTCTAACACCAAACTGATATTTTTACACTCAAAGCACGTTTCGCTAACAAGGTGAGCATCTGAAAAGAAAAAGTCTAAACATCCTTCCTCAAAGCAGAATGTGTATATAACCAAATCTTAAATCAAAACGACCAGAAAGCAGATTTGTATAGCCAAGCTGGATAATGCTAACGACTGAAATTTGGGGAATCATTTTTTTGTTTTTTTTTTCTCCGAATGAAAATTAGAAATCACAACTCCTATGAAAGAAGCAAAATCAAAGAAAAAAATTACAAACATTATCAGTTGGTAGATACGTGTAGCAAATCATTCGAATACTTTTGATTCATTCACAAGAAGGAAGAAAGAAAAAGTCCATTTAAGACAGCTACTCTCCTGCCTATATGGCGCGACAGGCACTGAGTAACATAGAAATGACATATTCTTGCTCAATTCGTATAGCAAGTTCACGAAAATTGAATCAAACAGATATCATACATAGGAAGCAAAATACAGAGTTATTTGTAGAAAAATCTCCCTCACCAGGATAATATTTCATTCAAGTCCAGACAAGATCTTGTTTCGCTCAGGAAAAATTATTTCTGAGCTCTCCAGTGGGAAAATAGATGAATTATAGAACACTTTCACTAGAGAAACAGTGAACATTACCATGTTTTTGATTGGAAACCTTGCAGGCAGTCATTAGTGACAGTTGCGTTTTGTCATAAGAACAATGACTTAGTTTCCATACCTTCGCCTAACATTCCAGACCCGTTTTACCATAATACCAATTGTTTCAGTCAATAATCCGCATCTGAATGATAGCCAAAGAAAACCCATTTTTCATTTTCAACGGCGAACGATTTTCGTTCAATATTAGTATTTTAGGACGTAGTAGCTTTCCGCTGTTTGTCCATTATAAATCAATATACCAGTGTAATGGGTTTTATCGTGTTTGCAAATATCCACCGGCAGTAGCCGGACTTCCGGATCGAAGGGAAGATTTGTCTGGAACGTATTTATGTTCGACTTCGGCCCTGAAGGAATAATTTCCGAATTTTATTTTCAAAACATCCAATTCCTATTTTTGTTCGACAAATATACGATGCAGGGGACTCGTCGACTATCGTCATTTTTTGTTCGCTTTATAGCCTTCGTCTGCAGGAAATTCTGCTGATTCACCGCAAGAAAAGAAATAATTGTTACATGACTGGTCTTTCTTACGTTCACCATTGTTAGTGTTTCAACTGATGAATTTGGAGTCGAATATGAAGACGCTGAGTCGTTTCATACGACAAGGAAGATCTTTTAATGATTCGAGAACATCATGATCGGTAGATAAAAATGTCTAACATTCCAATCATAATTCATTTTGAACGTTTGAATGGAGGATGCCACTTTCGGCATTATTTTTCGACTGAATTATTGATCTTTCTTCATATATTTTAGTGCAATGAACAATTGTTATTATATCCATTATCACGATATTTTTTTGAAGTTTCAGCTGGAGGTAACTACGACGTTTCCATCGCCTGTATCCTAATAGATGAAATAATTCTTGTTTCATCTCATTTCATTACCTCGTCAAATCTGAATTTGCTATATATGTCAGAGCCTCATTTCGATTAGATACGTAGATATCATTCTAGTCTTTTTCACCTGTATAGAGGAGTAGGTCAACAAATTTGTTGATTTCATTAACCCTTCAATTGAAATCACTACTTAGATGGAGTCGAATAACTATGAAATTTCCAGATGCAATAAATGATAAACATGATGATGATGAATTCGAAATCTTATACAGACATGGTTGTTTAAAGTTCATCAATACATTCATATCAGCATCAAATAGCCGCTTTCAATAGTCAAATCTAAGTGAATATTCCACTTGCAGAACACAATTTTTCAAAAGAACTGAAACTTGTTGAATAGATTGCAGTCAACAACAGTTACGTTGTGAACATTGTGACTCCATTCTGTTCAAGAAATCACAAAAACAATTTATATATCTGTAAAACAAAATTTTAATTCCTCTAGACTGAAACTTTCTTCAAAATTTTAAAGATATACATCAATCTAGAGGAAACCTTTTGACCTCCATACAGCATGGGAGATACAATAATTTTTATATCTTCGGAGTTGACGCTGAAAATACAGATGCAAATTCATTCACGAACGTTTCAATACATACATACATAGCAATTTCCTAATGGCGTCTTGAACTATATCATTATTGATTCACGAAATCTCTCTGGATGAATAGGAAATCGCGTTCGCATATTTCGGTTCATCGCTTATGCTCGCAATATACGAACTCCATCCTCAATTTATTAACCGGTGCATGATTGATTCGAATTCCATGATAAATCCGATACCGTTCTATTGTTATATTATCTTCTTTCATTTCAGTTAGCGCATGGTGGTGCGTTTCATCGAATCAACAAAATTATTAAAGTGTAATTGGAGAGGAGTTGTGCGATGGAATTGTTTGGAGAACAATTGGAACAAATTTAATCAACTACTCAAAAATCGTTGAAAATTTAATTTTTATGAAATATCGGATTTCAATATTTCATGTTAAAATTGGAAGAGTGGAATGATTTATGGCAGGCTAAATGTAGAGTTATTTCACTAGTTTTCACAAACTTATCATGGAAAAGTAATACATCGATAATATTTATTCTATTGTCCGCTCCCTTTTAAATGTCAATAGTTTCGGTACAAAATATCGCATCGTTCCACTTTTTTGTTATTTCCTTGAGGATCTGCCGAATATTTAGTGACAGAGTGAGTTATACAGATGTGAAATAGAATTGTTTTGGCTTGTTCGGTTTATGCTCTTGTTTTTTGTACATCCTGTATATTTGTAAGTATTTTGCAACGTTTCGCGCATGAGCGCTTCTAGGCGGATGAAAACAAGAAACCACTCTCTCTCAAGTTGAGTTTTGGTACGCGAAACCACGTGAGATCAAAAATATAGAAATTTTCTGCTACATGTTGAAACAGACGTTCGGAAGTAGAATCGAAATAATTTGTTGACTAACAACGCGTTGATGTGTTTTCGAACCACCAATTTCCCTTGAATCCCTCCTATTTGCTACTTTCCTGAATAGTGCGAATAGAAACAACGTATCAACGTGAGTGATAAACCCAATCAACAAAAAGTCGAAGGAAAGCAATTTTGATCAAGAATATTACATTACTAGTGCAAAAAATCACTTTCGCACAAGTGATATGTACTATTTTTCCTATGACCATCTATTTTATCAAACAATAAGTGAATATCAGACCGTGTATATATAATATACAATGTGAACTCACCTCAGCAACCTGACAGATGACAGTCCCTAGAGGGGTACTTGCAATTGACTATTGATCAATATAGATATAATGACGTCGGCCAGAATCGTTGGTTCAATGTAATGATTTTTGCAATAAATACTCATAATTTATAATATAACTATTAAATGAACATTATTGTTGTGTATACACAATTATTATATTGAGTTGCCTGACTAATCTCAAGTTTTATTCGTGTTTATTCGAAAATGTGACAATAAATAAATACGTATAATACAACACTTCTATTTAATTTCTTTATTTTTTATGAATAATCAGTTACTTATTAGTCTAGTTTGATATAAATAATAACTATTATTCGGAATAATAGATGAGAGATGAGTAAGCCTCTGAAGAAGCTAGCTACTCGCGCTAGCGAAACGTTAGGAAGAAATTCCAAAGAACGACGGCCTCCAAACCCGAAGAAAAGCCACGAAAGCCCTAACCATTTTGTCAAAGAATTATCAGTTCATGCAAAATCAATGCCGTATCAACGAGGCAACAGTCGACCAGGTGACAATCAGAGAATTTGGTTGCGACGGGATATCAAGTATTCGATTGAACCACCGTGGCCCTTACACAATTGTTTTCTGCTAACAATTGATACGTAGGAAACTGACAGTCGACTGTGGGCTCGAATGATCGAAGTTAAATTAGTTCAATCGCAAAATTGATAGTCCGTCGTGACCAAATCTATCATTTCAAGCTGGTCTACTGTTAGTACTAGCTGGCTCAAATTTGCATCGAGAGTCCTATGAATTTCATGAATGTTCAATTCGTCAATATTCAAACCTTCAAGATTGGATGATGACCGCAAAGTGGTAGTAATCAGCCACCTTTGACAAGAGAAAGCAAGTATAGATTTTGGGGTAGCGGAAGATGCCAGGGTTTTTGTATGGGCTAGAATTCATAGTTCAATGATCTAGTATTGACAACTCAAAAGTTTTTCATGGAGTCTACGTATATTACAAGAATCAACCATGAGTTTGTGGGTATCCTGAACTATTTATCTCCCAGGAACCCGACTGTCGGAGAATATCACGTTCATGCTACCTTACTAGAGGAAGCTACATGATTATTACCCATTTTGTATCCATCATATGTACCAACCAAATATACCAAATGAATACTGAAATATAAGGTGAATACTCCACAATATACCATTATTGTTGACATGGGGGTGACAATCACTCATTCACTTCGATGCTACAGAAATACAATCCAAAACGCATACACAAAGTATCCTTATATCCTCATTTCATCCTATACGGCAGTGAAATATGATTGGTGAAACGAATCAGCAAAGTTCTAAAAACCCACCCGTACAGACGCAATACGAACAAACGTTCATGTGATGAACTAATTCTTTGTGTGAAAGACAATTAAACAAGTTAAATAGTCCTTGCCTATGGGGACAAACGGTACATTCCGAAAGTGTTGTCGGACAGAACTTTTTTAATTCCAGATATAAAGCGGATGTGTTCGGAAACGAAGAATTTGTATTATCGTGAGTGACAATGAAAATAATTGTTTCGGGTCTCTGCGGGAATCGCGTGTATTTTTTCCGTTTGCCAAAGTAGAAAACTAACCGAAAGCTGATGAAACGAATGTATCTATTTACAGACCGAAACTGAAGAAAAAGGATAGAAAACAAGTCATTAAAAGCGAGCAAGTGGCAATCTCCCTCAACCGGTCCTCTGGGGGTTAAATTGGTACGAATCGCTTTTAACTAGAATATCTTAAGCTTTGTGAGTTCCATCGCCACCAGCTATAATTAACAACTGGCTGAAAGGATATATGTTTGCTGAATTACAAGACTTTTTGTAATGAGAGGGCAGCTCACTGATTACATTATCTTCCTGTCATTGTCTTTCATTTGATAGCGAATACTCACAAGCTCGTTACTGCGGAGTTCTAATTATTTATCGGCTTGTATTCACAAAACAGATAGGAAGCGAGCATACTTGTAAAAGAAAGATTATCATAAACACCGGTGCAAGTGAATACCTTAATAACACGATGACCTAAAAAGTCTAGCATTATGTATATGCGTTTGGAATGAGAAGATATATTATTGAACTGTAGAGGAAAGCTTCGAAAACTGTCATCAAAATGATCTGACAGATGGTAGATGATAACTTATTCATTTACAAGGTATAAAATGATCTGTGGTATTGGTACGGACTTTCATTGTCCATATAATCACCTCAATTGAAACCTGTTGGAAAAAACTAAGATGGAGAAAATTCAATTTAGAAAATAAATCACGGTACCTAATTGGAATGGATTACACGGTGAAGAAATAAAATATATACTTGTCAAAGTTTGAAAATGAATGACCAGTAGTTTTTGTAAAATCAGAATGAGGATAAAAATTCCGTCGAATGAATGGGTCAAGATAATTGAATCAAATAAAGCACTCAAATTAAAAAAATATATTCAAATAGAACAAGCCGAAAACCGACATCCCTACCAGACGATCTGAGCTCTGATATTATTCGATATGTCAGTTCGTGCTAATTGATTACGTGTGCATTGCAAAATATTCAATATTTCGAATTCTGAGGGAGATAGAATAGTGAAATTTACATACGGTTCGAGTTACAGGCAATTGTTTGATAACTTTTATCATTATTATGGAAATAGTGTTCAAGAGCCGTAGAATGGTATTAACTCCGAAGAGAAAATACTTTCCAACTGCTCGTGTTCCAATCTTTCGGAATGTATCCAGGAATATCAATACTCGCATTACATGGATTCTTATTGGTGGGTTTCAGCTTCGCGAACGAATACATATAGGGCATTACGAAGATTCTATGGAATCAAGTATATCTGCGTAGACTTAATAGTGCCATATTATTACTTTTTCGTGATTTAGGTTTCGAACTCATATGTGAATGACGACTCGAAGGGAAGTGGAGATTGGTCGATATCGAAGTTTGTTCTGCTTTTCTTTCTCGAACACTCAGATTGGGTTTTTATGTTATGATCACCCGACTGTTACTTTCAACGACGGGGTGAATTTTTCACTTCATTTAAAAAAATTGTCGTACTCCAGAAAAGTGTACAATTAATGTGCCGATATCAAATGCTATTGCACCCTAGAAAAACCTATATTTTCCCTACTTTGTCATACAGCTGAAAGGAAAATACAAAAGACAAGTTCATTTCAACCCATTGGATTCTGGATTACAATCGAAATCATCAATGAAGTGATTTTTGGCTCTTTCTCCTCAGAGTCAATGCAAAGGAATACAAAACTTCTATAAAAGAAGTAAGGCTAATACCTCTGTGTTGATATGTATATAGCATACCATCAAAAAGTTTTATTGAAAAACCAAAACGTCTGGAGGAGCTATTCATTGTATAGTGAAACACGTTTAACTGATATGTGAACTGTTTTCTGAAAAACATATAATAAAGTCTATTTTTATTATGTTGAGAAGTGATAAATTCAAAGAAAATAATAGAGAATTATTGATACGCTTTGGAAAGATTATGGTTTTCGTCTGGTGAAGAATTCAATATATTGAGAAAATACCTGATATGATGAGCTGGAAGTTGAGGATGTGATATAAACAAGCAGTATTGAATCGCTTGCACCAGAAGTTTGGACCAATAACCAGATCAGTTTATATTGAAGCAGAGAATACACGCAACAGGGCAATCGAAGTAACCAAAGACACCCATAATGCCAAAATTTCAAAAAGCTCCAAATTGATATTTCTCATTCTTGTCTTCTGCTGAAGCTATTTATTGATAGACATTTCTTATATCCTCCATATCTTTCTGATACCAAAGAAGGTCAAGCTTAAGCCATCACAGTCCAATGATGGTTATTAATACACGAGCATTAACCTGGATAGGAAACTAGCCGAAATAGAGTTTCGTATGGTTTATGCGAGTGTATTAATAACCATTACATGAGAGTTGCACACGCTATTTTTTCTACCACCACTTAATGAAGATGAACTATCAACATCATATTTATATTTAACCTGTGGTAGAAGTCCATTGTATCTCAAAGTGGAGTGTAGTAGATTTACCTAATATCAACTTAATCATAATTGTAATTGAAAAAAAAAATTTTTATGTCCTTTTGAATTTCACCATGTGATTTTGCAATTTTTTTCAATTTTTTCATCTCCATGTAAGTAAATTTTATACTTCATTTTTCAACTAATATTATATTACTCTTCCTTTATTGTAGAATTCAATGTAAATTCAGCTGATGATGAACCTATGTAGGTTCGAAACATGTACTGAATCACCGTACTGACATCTTTCGAATATTAAATTGTGGAGACGACTTTGAGTTTTTCTGCATCGTAAATCTACTACACTCCACTTTGAGATGCAATGGACTTCTACCACAGGTTAAGGAATGCTAGTCGAGCAACTTTAGTCCATTTTTACAAGACACTTCTACTCCAAAGGAAGACCACTAATCTAGACATTTGACGACTTTGAGTTTTTCTGCATCGTATATATATATTTATATTTGTATTGTGGTTTATACTGATCTGGAAGTGGGGGAATATTAACATTTATTTCATTATTGCTAGTGCCAATAGAATCCAATAGAGTATTGGAAATGTCTCCTCTGATTTGGATTCCCAATTGATTAATAATCTGTATCGTTACGAAAAATCTGTATCATAATGAACTCATTATGATACATATTTTTCATTACGATACAGATTTTTATTCCGTTTCATAATGTACGTGTATTATTATAGTAAGGTCTCGATGATAATTTCGCTGGAAAATTCATTACTGGAATTCAAATATAATGAGAGGGCATAATCGGGATTTATCAACAAATTATTATATCCTCAACGAAGTATTCTGTAATTTTGAGTCCTGAAATACTATAATTCATTTATACTCATATTGACGCTACGAAATATTCTAAAACATTAATTGCAAATTTCACATTCAAATTCTAAAAAAAAAGACTGAATTTAATGAAATCAAAATTGGCATGTCAAATCACACTACTGGAATGCTTTGTGAAAATTGTTATGAATCGTAATATAGTCTGATTTTCCATGTTGACCTGATCAATTCAATTGTTAGTTAATAAACATTTTGGACCATAAATAAACATCGTGAATTGCATGTTAAATTATGGAGTTTGTTTTTTGACATGCCCCAAAGGTTAATTACGTATATTCAAAATAATGTTGTGGATTTCTGTGAAATTCACAATGTGACCTGGGATATAATTCATCGTGAATATTGGTCATATCAAGGAAGGAAGGGGGATTTGAAACATTTTTTCGAGAGAACTGACTCACTCTACAACCGAAATTAGAACACTTGACTTTTTTCTCCAGAAAGTTGAAACGCGCATGGAGTGCGAGATTTTACTCCAATTATTGAGTCCCATTGAACAAAAAAGGTTTTACTTTTACATAAAACGTGTCAGTCAGAAATTCCCTCTATATCGAAACTAATGTTTGCAGGATTGGTGTCAGTATACTTCTTTCCAGTTGATTGGTTATACTCTAGACATAAATAAAGAAATGGTAAGGAGATGGGTGTTGTAATGTAGCTTTGACAAACTATTGCATTATTCAAACACAGATGAATTGCTGCACGGTCATGAGAAGAATTGCAAATATGTCTTCCTTGAATACATCTGTCTATCAGATATAATCAAATGTTCGACGTGATATCATCTAGTGAAGTAGTAGTCCTTCCTACGGATATATACCTCACCAGCCAACCGGTGCCCACTTCGTTGGGTGTTAATTATTTTAGTGATGGAATTATATTTTTTTATCCCGTTATGCAATGAGTTTCAATAAAATACGAACACCAAGGAACCACGTTGACCAATACAAATTTTGCCCCCGTTTTTCACCTCCTAAGGGAGAGGGGATATTTCGGAAAACTTATCTTTGGCGTGGGGGGGCAGTAGGATTTCGGGAAACCTTTTCTTGGTTACCTACGTCATACAAAGAACTCACCCTACAAGTTTCATATCTCTACGATCAATGGTTTAGGCTGTGTGTGTTGATTCACCACCAAAATAACTTTTTAGCACTTTTAAACCCCATGAGGCGATGAGTTTCAGCTAAATACAAATATGTCTGTTATGACATATTTAATTTGATTTGATATTTGATCTCATATGAAAATTTTTATTTCATCCTTGAATTTGTTTTTTTTTTCTTCACTTTTTTGCTTCATTCTGTTTCCGGGAAAGTTTTATCTTAGAATTCACTTAATGTATTTTTGTTCCATTGGCTAATATATTTTCCCGGTTCCCTCTTCCATACTCCTCAATTTTCCACATATTCGAATTCATTTTATTTCATCAATTTTACAAGTTCAATAAGCTCACTTTAATTTTCTGTCAATTTTTAAATTAAATTTGGAATTTTTCAATTTGTTTTAAAAGGTCTCATAAGAGTTGAATAGTTTAAACAATGGGAGTTTGGACCACCCACCACCACACAACAAAAAACACTATCAACCAGAATCAAACAAAAACAACCCATCTATCATTGGAGTTTTCCTTTGATGTCTCATATATATATATTTACCCTATAGTATCCAAAAACGTATTAGGAAATCTTTACCATTTCCCACGGCTAGTGTTCTCACGTATAAAACGCTACAGGTTGCAGGCCATATTCTGCGATGTGCATCAACAACAAATGGGGAATACTTCAGAATATCTGCAATGAACCACGAAACAACCGTGTTTTTTATTGCATGAACTGATATTCCTAAATTGATACACATGTATGACGGAATGAAAAGATAATGAAATAAAGAGTAGATTGAGAAAATATCATTCATCTGGATAACATTTCATTCTCAAACCCAGATGAGCTTATTTCGCACGGAAGAAAATCTACCTTGAGCTCATTAGTGGGCATTCGGATGAATTATAGATCTTTCTCATACATCAAACATTATCGAAAAGCCGATTTTTGAGCTAATCTGCTGTGAATAAAACGAATGATGTGGAAGTATAAGTCATCGAATTGTCAATTGATTCAGAACGGCTTAGCTCGAAATCGACTTGAAATGTCTGTTGATAATAAGGAACAGCAGAAAATTACGTCGATGTTAGGATTGATGAATGCAAATAATTTCAATTATTATTTTTTGTTATATATCAAGAAACATCCCTGAACAATTTCGCTCGAACAGCATGTTTTCAATGTGGGTATACCCACAAATTTCCTGAATTCCAATTCCACTGATTGATTTATTCCAGAATATGCTTACTGATATTCAGGGATTTTTTCTTCTACATGGTCATAGGTTAGGTTGAAAAACACTGTGAATTGCCACTTCGCTTCTTCACGAATTGTGGACAATCGTGAATAAAGACGTTCATTATTTTCCCGTAGTTTTTTGTGTTTCTAACCAACCACAATCTGAAAAAATAATAATCATCATTGGAATCCATACAAGTATAGAGGGGCAGATTTTCAATCTACCCCGGAAAGTTGCTGCGTCAATTGAAAAACAGTTCCTTCTGAATAGAACAAGTCCAATTACTTAGCAACAGTTGTCAATTGGAAGAATTGTAAAAGACAAATATTTTCATTCGAAAAGGACTTTGTGTATAAGTTTTGAGAACGGAAACGGATTTAGTTTCCGAAACGTTAACGATCAGTATTATCATATATACTGGTTCTTGTAATTTTTGGATAGGCAAATTTGAGTTGTACTTATTCTTATTATATATCGTTCTTTCCAAAAGTAACTCTTTTTCAATTTAGGCAGGAACTTGACGAGGTAGATTGCAAATTTGCCATTCTACACTTGTACAGATTCCAGTATCGATTCTTGTTTTTCAGATTGCGATAGGTTAGAAACCCAGAAAACTACGGAGAAAATATTCATCCGCCACAAATAATGACGTTCGACCAGTACGTTCATTATTATCATCGAACAAACAAACGGCAACGGGGACAACACCAACACGACACAAACATTTCCTACCTAAAAGTTTGAGTACCTCGTCTTCGGTAATGAAAAAGTTGAGATGTGCGCTGGTTTCGGAGATCGCGATCACCGCAAGGAGCAGCACTCTGCGCCACATGTTGCCGTTCAAATGCGGCGCTAGCCGCCACTGACTGAAAGCGTCGCGACGCCATACGCCAGGACCTTATAAACAGGATCCGCACTGAGTCGATCTACGACGGTCCTTCGCGCGCACCCGCTATGTTTATTCTTCGACGAAGAGATTTTTCGACTTCAAATTCAACAATATTTTGGTACATCAACTCAAAGTCGTCTCAATATAATATCACACTCAGATGTTACAACCCTAAAACCATCAATCAGCACATGTTTCGAACCTATATAGGTTCATCATCAGCTGATTTTTATTAATAATTCTACAATAAGAGAACAATATTACAATAGTTGGAAGAGAGAGGAAAAAATATTATGGAGAATAGATAATCATTACATGTTACCAATGAAAAATTGGTCACAATGACATATTTTTAAATGTGATGAAAAAAAATTGTTTTTTCAAAAATAGTAATATGAGTGAAGTTTATAACTTCTTCACTATCTGTCTATCTATCAATCTGTCTATCTATCTATCTAATGCAATGAAGTATGGAAAGCTTGAAGCCTTTATACCCACTATTCAATATCAAAATCAAAAATTTCCATATGAAAATGAACTCTACTGAAAGAAATCCGATTTGATATAGATGGGAGAGAAGTATTCAACTGTCAAGAATACATAAAATCGAGATGACATGGAACAATGACAAGAGACCTGCACACACAGAACACAACAGAAGAAGAACCACCAGCTACATATCAACTTGTGTACCGGGAAAACAGATCCCATACCATCTATACATGCCAGCTTGTTTCAATAATTTATCAAAGAAATCCTGTGAGTTCAACTGAGAGAACATCACGACTGGAAGAACAATTGTACCGATCAGCAACACTATAGGAGACATCTATCGCCCATATATGGAATGATCAAAGAGGTGTCAAACAGGACAGGAAGCAGGAAAAATTTAGTTAAAATTAAGGGAATTGAAAAGCTGTACCTGCTCATTAAGAAAGACAACATTGGGGTTGTTATTGATAACAGAGTTGATTTCAAAGATTTCAAGAAAATTAAGTAAAGTGTTTTTTGGCGAACGTGTAAAATATCTTAATCAGAATCAATATGAAAGCTGTGGTTGTAATTAGGAATGTGATTAGAGAACGAAATTTTTGTGTTTCATTCATCCAATTGTAGATTTTCGGAATTATCAATATTTCCATATGTACAAACGGTACGAAAATTCAAGTGGACGATGGATATAAGAAAAACCAACTGAAATATACTATTATAATCGAATTGGTTATCATTTTCATTTTGAAATGAAATAATCCGACTAGCGGAAACATTTTTATGTCTATATGTTAAAATATCTAAATGAGAATTTCAAAAGACCCGTCACATCGAAAACTCTAGATAATTCATTGAGGAATAACTCCTAACTACTTTTTGGTGCTCCGTACTCCGATCAATTGAGCACACTTTGAATAAAATGACTTCTGTGGTCGCAACAGATCGTGCAAAATAGTTTTGATGGAGTTCTACTATTGTTAGGTAGGAATAAACGATTTCCAGACATGAACGGCATATTACCGAGTTAATAACTCTGTAACCACTGAACTCCATCATCAATACTTTTGGAGCTGTCATCTAAACATTTGGGAAACTTTTGACACTTCGGTATTTCATCTATTTTACTCTATTTCCTATCAATTCGATCAACTGGTGATCAGTAGTATGTTCGAAATTCCATTTCTATTATTTTTTATCTCATATTTTTCTTTGTGAATAACTTCTACGAGTGCCTTATGAGAACAAGGGACGGCAAATGTTCATGTGTTGTATGTATTAAAAATAGAATACGTGCAAAAATCAAAAATATTGAAAAAAGACCTTTAAAAAAGAATGAAATAATCCATGAAAAATGCAGTAACACCATAATCTAGCAAGCCTTGTCATTAATTTCTTGGTAATATACATCCATTGGTTTCACTGTTAATGAGTTCCCAGCATTTATTTTTTTCAATATTAATCTCATCACACTCGAAACAACTATCACATAGTATGTGTTCAAAAAAATTTTTCTGCGACACACTATCCAGTATTGAACAAAAATACGCTAGGGTTTCATTCTGACATTGATCTTTGTGGAATAAAAAAATTCAGTGGCTCGTTCGAAAACCAGTCAGAATTGTAGTTAAAGAAATTTAATATCAACAATAGCAATAATAACAATTTTCCATCAATGAGTAATTATCTCGTTCATAGTTTGAAATCATTACAATGACTATTCTAATTCTGGTTTTCCTTATCCTTTTACCGTTTTACCCCACTTTCCTTTGAGGAATCGAAAACATTTTCAAATCAACAGTTGGGAGAGTTATTAATAGGGCTCACGCCATTGGGGGCATAACATATTACTAGAGCTGAGCTCACATAACACCAGGAATATATTCTAACTTTCCTAAATTTAATTGCACTTCAGATTGGATTATAAGTAATATAACTCGTACACATAAAGTTGCACGCGACCAATTTATTGTTGTAATACAGCGAGCGTGAAATAATCGTATCCATTGGTGAAAAAAATTGCGTTCTAATCAATGAGAAATAAGCTTGAATGAGAAAAAAGGTGACTTTAGTTGGGATAACTTATAGTTTTCAAAACATATACACTTTCAAAGTGTATCAGCACATTCGTGAATTGTGTGCTTTATTCAATTCCTCTCCAGAATTGAATTATTTACTTATTATCAATTTGCAAGGGTGATGAAAAATCAACTAAAACAAGAAAACGCTGCCAAATCCTCATTACCGTATTGTATACTATTCGTAGTCGTAAAGTTCGGGTTAAGCCGCGTACATGCAACAATAAAAAAAAACATTTTTTTTTATTTTGCTCCGTAGCAACGAATGCTCATAACATTAACGTGCAAACATAGCTTGTCTTTTCATTATTTCTCGATCATTGTGAAATAAAACTGGGACTCATTTTCACCAGGGTTGTATGCGTGGCATGAGGAAGGGGAAAGGGGTACATTCTGAAGGACGACAACTTGAAAAATATTTCTGAAAACATTTGTTTTATGCAAACGAAAAGTGCAATGATGAAAATTTTTTGAAAAACAACAGCAAGCTAGTATTGAATGTCCAAAAGAAGATCGTGGCAAGATTAACAATGATGTAATGATTCTATTTCTGCGAAAATAATGGGGGGTTCCATTCGAAAAAATGGAGGTGGGGGTGGGGGTGACTTTTTAAGGGTATAACCAACAAAGGAGTATTTTGAGTGTGTATGTGAAAGCCCATGCGATTTTCGACATGATGCCACTTTTTTATTATTCTATCTTTTCCAATATCCCTCATTATGAAAATGCTGGAAAACCCGGTATGTGTGTGTGCATGTATGTCATGTGTTAGTGAACCAATTCAATAGTCATAAATATTAAAGGATAAGTGTAAGTGGTTGTCAACAATATTCAGCTTTTGGTTTTTATAATTGATTATTCTGTGATTCAAGTACAACTGAACATATTCTTTTTTCGTAAAATCATCCGATCCAAATAGTGCTTGTTATCGATTCATTACCATCAATCACCAGGAAATGAAACACTACACTAGACCACAGTTTCCAGAAGAAGGAAACAAAGATTTTTAATTCAGGACAAGTTTCTCGCATAAATCCACCAACCATTCCTCGTATAAGTAGAAACTAAAATCTCCTCAAAGAGACTCACTGGAGCACATGAACTTATCCGATTCCTGTCTTATACTCTCTACAGAAATCGATAGTAACTTCAGTTTTTTGTAAAAAGATTCCATCTCCACTTAGTCCTCAAGCTTAGACCTTTCAAATGAAGTTATCTTTATATCTTCGGATACTTTATTCCAGAATATTTGCTTGTACTCTATTGAACTGCGTTCGCGCTCAACCTTTATATATGATCTTCAGACTCGTCATAAAAAATAGTGAAGCTGAAACATGACATACAGGATGGCTCTGCATCGTGAAATTTCAGTTACGAAATATTGAAAAATTGAAACTCTGAGTCGACTTGCGAACAAATATTGTATTGATAATAATAAATACAGTAGTCGTATTCCTTGTGAACATTTGTATGAGTTACCCAGAAGCAATATCTTGTGTGGATGAATGACTGAACACATCATTACTATTTGCCGTGGCGCTTCAAGGCGCCTGATTGATCTGATGTTACATGTGTTCATTTGCTATAAAGTTCATAGTATTCGTTTGATAATGCACACGAAGGACGAAATTGTAGCATGCTAACATGTTTGTTGTTTTCATGTTCCATAAGAATCCTCATTCTCATTCATTAGGAATTTATTATGAATGAAGTGGATTCACCCTTTCGTTCGAGAAATATTCAATCTGCGTTTTTATCACCGTTAATACAAAAAATAGAAAATTATAAAAGACACCTGAAGTTCTACCTGGGAGAATAACTATCCGGTTTCAACACAGTTCCAAGACCCTAGTCATCTGAAACCGACTCTATTTACCATTCAACACTATTCGAGAGTTAGTTATACAACAACGAACTTCATCGAAGCATTTCATTAGAGTAAGTGAACTTTCTCCAGGACGCCTGGGAGTTTGGAACCTATTCTAAGAGAAATTCCGGGACACACTTCAAAGTAACGATTATATTAATATTCAATATATCATCAGCCTGGAGTGTAACCTCGTGCATCTGAGATTCATATTTTTTCTGCACATATTTTCAAAATTCCAATGAAAAATACTCTTGGCGGTAATTATTTTTTTTTCAAATTGACCTACATGTGTGAGCATTTGGCAAATTCGCATCAGTGGAATAAAACTATACAAGGGTAGAACTTGCCAATTTTGCAGGAAAAACAATTCATCAATTCTTGAGGGGACACTAAAAAAACACTACTAATTCTGTATATCACTTTAGCTTCGATGAAATGAGAAAACAATCAAATTTTCATAATTTTGATGCTTTAGGCATCGATTCAATTTTTTTGAGTCTTCTTAGAAATTGGTTAGATGGAGTTGAGGCAGGCGATATTCTCAATAACTGACAATATCGATTTGAAAATTAATGATTGCTGATCAAGCAGTAAGTGAGACACAAATTTATACTGCATATATAATGTGGTAAAGGGCGTCTGAGTTATTTCCATGTATTTCGAGATGGAACAAGCAAACCATCATTCAATTTTTTCTCCACACAATCAAGGCATGAGTAGAAAGAATAACAAGGCCTTTCCATGCCGACATACATCACTCAATTTCCTCTCATCTCTATATATCAAAATCTATTCGAAAACGTTTCACGAAAGTGATTAACTATCTGTGACTCCGCTAGTCTACAAATAAGAATTTTTCCAAGAAAGTAGGCCACAGAAAATGGTTGCCTTGCCCGTGCAGGAATTCAAAGAACATCTTACTCGTGCGTTTCTTCGTGATAGACCAGAATCATTTATTCTCATTATTTTGGAAAAGCGTTGTAATGCATTTCTTTGGCGCGCCTCTATCTTCGTTTATAACTTATCATATATTTCCATTCAGGCAAAAGGGAAACGATTAGACTGTAATATCGGACGATTTTTTATAATATACGGAAACACATTTCGGGCCGATAAAAAGTCCTTGAAGGTATTATAAGCTGTCAATCAATCATAAAAGCTACTTTGGGGATCTCTCCCAACGATATTATGAGCATCCTGATCATTGATGCCAATCATAGCTCATCTCTGATTCTACATGTTGAAATCTGCAACACACAATACACATATGAGTCGTTCAGACACCAAAGTGATGAAATCCTTGGACAGATTGATGAAGGGGTTTTTTTGGGGTTCGCAAAATAGATAAATCTGACCCAATACTTCTCAATTAAACTCTCATTTCACTAACTAACCTAACCAAACGAACCTAACCTAGCCTAACCACTTCACATCATGACAGCTGCATATTCACATTCCTTAGATCATCTCGACTGTGATTTCAAATGATTCTTCATGAACAATTAATTCTTCTGAAAAAGATGTAGGAATATACTTAACTACCCACAGTTTTTTTGAAAATCTTACAGTACATAGTTCAATTTCACACTATTCGAGAAATTGTTATTAGATTAGCATCACGGAACATAGTGAAATAAATGGGTCTGAATACCTTCGAAAGTAAAATCCCCTGTGCTGCTGTAATACAATTTTTTTCAGTTCAGGAAATGATGCAACTATCAATAATCGATACGGTTAGACTCTCTTGACTTTGTGGAAAGTAATTTTTTTGTCATTCGGTACCAGAAGCAGTAATCTCGGTTGAGTGCTAATATTATGAATGTGTTTTTCAATTGAAATAAGACATAGTAATGACAGTTGATCAACTGTAGTAGTGAATATCCTGAGATATCATACCTTCATTCACTCCATCTTACCCTGGTGACTCAAACTTTCATTTCGAACGGGAGCATTCTAAGACGTCACTTGCTATTTCAAGATTTACTATTTTGTTTACCTCGTGAATACAAGTAGTATAAATAAGCTTTGTTTTATGACCTACCTTGTGCTTGAGGCAATAACCTCGTAGTCTTCCTAAAAGAAGTGAATTAACTAAAATATCAGTACTTCATGCAGAAAACACAAGAAAAGTTTTGAGTTTGAGCTTTGTAGACATAAGTAATATAGATAAAATTCAACAATATAAGTCATATCATCACTCTTGTGTACCGCTCGAACAATGTTGAAATCAGCAAGAAAATATTCAGTATGTCCATTCGTGTATAGCATTCATCTAGTAAATCTTTTCTGAATACTGTAATACCTTTGCTCCAAGAATTGTTTCAAGGTTCATGACTGGAGCTCAAAAACTTACGTATTTCATAATGTTTCTCCATACACTAAAAATATTCATTCTCAAGGAGAGCTTTAAATTAACAAATGAGGAAAACCTATTCACCATCATTCGAATTAATTTTATAAAGTGAACGAGGAATTATGTTTCAAGTGGGCATTTCAAATAAACAAACTACTCCATGAATCTTCCAGCAAATACCACTTTCGTCATTATTGGTACGTGCCATTCACCAACGTAGAGGAAAAAAGTATCCAAATATGTACATTTTGGTTTCGTTCTAATGAACGCGTTTGGCATACCAATAATATTTAGACTGCTGCAAATGAGTAATGTTAGCACTAGTCATTGTAATATTGGCGGTATTTTGAATAAAAAAAAGGACTGGCCCTGATGAAATTTAGAAATGATGTGCTCTACTTAGGAAAAGGCTGATGAATAGGTAACGGTTTATTTCTGAAAACTGAGATAGGCTTCAGTTATTGAAGAGGATTGGGGTTCCGATGGAAAAAAATATTACCTTTGTCTCTTTTTACGATCGACACTAAGATAGCTACCACTATAATATCGTGTCAAGATTAGCTTTTTTTGTACAACTGCGTTAGTGTCTACGAGTTTGGCAGAGTTCTAACACTCCCTATATTTCGATGAGTGGAATGATGTTTTGGATAGAAGACGAAGAGGTTGGAGAGTTCCGAAAAAGGTCGGGAAATGTATTTCCCACCTTCTCTTTCTCCAAGTCAACAGTTGGACACTTTCCAAGCTGAAAGTAGGTTAGGAAAAGCACATTTTCAACGAATGTGAAAAAAGTGTTTCACATTTCCCCATTTGCAAATGATCTATGTTACAACTTGAGAACATTCGAATAACAACTACTCTATTAAATTCACTTCGTTTCCAACTCACTCATAACCCCAATCATGTGTGGGATTCATGTGAAATGAAAATGTTTTACTAATCTCGATCAGTCGATAAATCCTTGAGCATATTCCATTATCCCTCATCCAGGTACACCAGCAGATTGTGTCATTCTGTTTTTTGCGTCGAATGAAGAGATGCGAATATAAATTAGCGACGATATGAGAGGATAATTTCCTTTCAACTCGCATCCCACTGCCATTCTGACAAATACAACGGCCATTTCGCCAGACACGGTTTGATTGCTGAAAGCGATCATTCGAAAGATTTAAATGAATTAGTACGCACTGCCATAAAGGCACTAATGAGTTGGGAAAGTTGAACTTGGATCAGTTATCGATCAAATTACACGATAATAATTGCTCTCTACCTTGCTGTCATACAGCAAAACAAGCGAGGGTCGAGCAGAAAAACTCGGCAACGATAATTATCATGGCACGGCGTTGACAAATAATAATCAGTGGCGTATTTTTGAAACCAATTTATTTGCATTCAACGATATTCCCTGATATTCAGCGGTTTTGCTGCAACGCAGAACCTTTCCTATGTGTTGCTGCTGAAACACATGCTATATATTACCACCATAATCGAATGAAATACAAGGGGTTTTGATTGATCCAATTTTCCATCACAAAAGGAGGTTCGAAACAGTAATGAGATGCACATTAACTGCAATTTTTTTCCAAGAATTTTTCCATGTGATATTCATTCTCAAATTATGTACTGTTATGAAATTCATGCGCATGCGCGCTGCATACCTAAATTTGTTAGGAAACCGAGCTTCAGCTATATGTCACTCATAAAACAATCATGCTCTTTGTCAATACCACGCCGGATATTGTACGATTACGCAAATTCAACGAATGCACAACACTCATTTCGTCTATCCTCGATCTTCAGGTGAAACATCAAACAAATATTTGTCTAAGGTCCACAGAGAAAGATGTTAGTTGCAATAATACTGAAAGCTTTAGAGACTATTGAAACTCTTAAAATCGGTAATATGAAAAGAACTCAACAGAAACGGAGTTATAAATTTTGGTTGAAATATCTATCCTCACGGTTTTATTGGAATTCGGGAAGATTGAATGGTAACTATTAATCCGTCAGCGCATTTGATCAATTAAACTGATCCCACCTAATGGTATAATAAATATACCATAAAACTCTGTCTCCGTTTCGAGTTGTTAAATTCGCCTGAGAAAAGGAAACACGATAAAGTAAAGCCGTGACGGCTATCTAAACCTGCTGGCTACTCGCTAAAGGATTACCCGCTGCGAACCGTAATACGGTAACACATACTCAGACACTACACCAGTCGTGAATTTTCTTTCATTATGCTAGTCCCATGAGAGATAAATTTCCCGTAAGAATGGACTCACGAAAATTTTTCAAACTTGAAAATTCTTATCAACTTTTGACTCAACCATTCGGAATAATATGTAGGTGGTTCTAGGGACTTCAGGTCCAAAAACCATATGGAATACTATG
Organism: Zygogramma bicolorata; assembly: GCA_032362365.1. Classification (NCBI taxonomy): domain Eukaryota; kingdom Metazoa; phylum Arthropoda; class Insecta; order Coleoptera; family Chrysomelidae; genus Zygogramma; species Zygogramma bicolorata. The sequence continues at coordinate 1,061,333 of JAVJAQ010002096.1, forward strand.
TGTGTGACTGACTACAAATACCTCGTAGCAGGACGTTTCGAAAATATTTCAAATTTTGGCGAATGCGCCGAGTCAACTTTTCATGATATAGCTCGAAATATTCGGAGTTGTGTATAAGTAATATATTGTTTGGATCTTTGTATTCGATCCAAACACCGAAAAGTTGAAAATCCGCCACAGAAATATCAGTCCAAGTTTTTTATTTCTATTTTTCATGTTCGAAGGTCCGCATATTATGAACCAGCCACGTATAGGATCGTTGTATTCGATCCAAAAACCGAAAAGTTGGAAATCCGCCACAGAAATATCAGTCCAAGTTTTTTATTTCTATTTTTCATGTTCGAAGGTCCGCATATTATGAACCAGCCACGTATAGGATCGTTGTATTCGATCCAAAAACCGAAAAGTTGGAAATCCGCCACAGAAATATCAGTCCAAGTTTTTTATTTCTATTTTTCATGTTCGAAGGTCCGCATATTATGAACCAGCCACGTATAATTAAAGTGGACCGCATCCGATTAAAAACGATTTTCGCCCAGCTGGAATGATATTGCTGGTAGCTAATGAACTACTGGAGAAAAACTCCCAACCTTCCCTACTGGAAGTAAGTACTCTGAAATGTATTTACCTTTAATTAAATCCTAAAATGGGAAATGAACACGTAATTCTGATGTTGCCATTGAAATTCTCAAATCATGATATACGAACTGAATAAACTATTATATTATAAATATTGATTCAGTGATGATTGAAATATGGGAGATCTTCTCAAATGAACAATTTTTTGTTTTTCATGAAAAAACTGATTATCAACAAAGAAATATTTGCCATTATCCAACATTTTTTTCTCGACAAAAGTCAGGAAAGGAATGAGCATGCCTCCATCCAAAGTACTGTTGAAATGTAATATTTTGTGTCTGACGACTTCTGAATTATATTGTTGTCGATGTGAAAAAAAATAAATATCGAATTAGTCAGCAACTTGTCATTTCCTTCGAATTACACCACAAAAAATCCATAAATAATAATTCATACATATCCTATAGATTATGGATATGTAAAAATATTTAAGCCAATGAAAAATTATGTTTTTTCGTCGGAGAAGTGTTTTAGGAAAGCATGTGATAATACACGTCTCACCATAAGGTATACTTTCTTCTTCTCCCACTGGCGGTCGCCGTTGATTTACATTAACGTGTATTAAGAGTGAGTCATTATAATACAGCTGTCAGGATGGTGGTGGTAGAAAAAGTACAGCACGCGACCCGGGGATAAGGCCAATTATGTACACACGAGAATTAGTGCACTCTGCTAACGCTCACAATTTTTTGCTTGTGTGTAATTGACTTATTCCCCTCGTTACGTAATATACTATTTTCCATATTTGATTACTTAATTCGATACAATTCAAACTTCGCTTATCTTTTCTAAGTTCAATTCACTTATTAATTTCATCTCTATCCCTAACTGTACTCCGCGGTAAGAATCGAGTCCGTGTAAGAATCATCAAACCCACATTTTGAAAGTTCACCATGTTCTGGGTTTACAATTTGTTGTGAAGAACGAAACCCTATGATGAACTCTCAACGATATCTAAACATTTGGAAAAGATGTTTTTTCCGACTAACAAATACAAACGACTTTTTAGTGGAAGCGAACTTTTATGAAAAACTGAAACTCCCTACCAGATGTTACCGGCACCTCTGAAATGGCATTTTGAATAGTGCGATTTTCATAGTCTCTATCACTCTAATTCCACATTGCGAAGCATACGTGCGGTTATTGAATCGATTTGCTGGCACGGACACACATTCAAATAGTTTCGTTTGTTACGTAGAGATTTAATAGACGACAGCACTCGGTGCTCTCTTTTTCAGGAATTAATCAACTGAATATTAATCGCCAGTAAACAGAACTGTACGATTAAAACTGTTTGATGAGCAAGTAATCGTAAAAATAGTATCATCATTGTTCTGGAAACGGAATTCCATCCTATAATATAAAAAAAATATACACAAATTAAAACTCTAACGAAGAATTGTTACATCTATCCAACCTTATTTAACCATTTCCATTAGGAACTGTTTCTTGGCACCTCCCTCTTCGAATCAATATAAAAAAATCTACTAAGCCAAACAAACTCATCAGGGCTCTACGAGTGAACTGTTATCCTGCTAAGTGGAATTTCAATACAAATAATTTTCCAGTGCTGTCGATCCATTGGTATCAACAGAGAAAAAGAATATATCCTTGGTGCTTCCAATAAAAATCATTATAACCCGTCAATAAAAACAATGGTATTATTTTATCTTCATACCTTTATGAAGACTCAATGGAACATGAACAACTCACAGAAACACGAGAGGAAACAAAATTCCATTCCATCATTTGCGTTGTTTTCAGTTTTCCGTTTTCTAATCTATCATCAATTATTCACGAAGCTAGCTTCGGAAACATAGTTCGAAATGTCGATGTATTGTCATGCAAAGACACCAGACAGAACGTCTCCTTTGGAATACATTAAGGAAGATTTCTACGAACCAGAGCTATTTCATCGACTGTCAATTCCTCATTTAATTAAAGAGGTGCTAATCGTAATACTCCAGTGTCTCTGATATTGTTAGTAGGAAAATATGCAGGGTTAAATTCCCTTCTGTTATTTGTTCGACATTAGAATTCAGGCCATTTCGAAAGTTGGAAGTTGCAAATTTAAATCTGATTTGGGCATCGAAATTTATTCTGCAAGACGGTTTTTGAACATCTTCCAAACTGTTCTCTATTCAGAATATTATGAGTGGAGTGCCGACTCTGACCATAATTCTATAATGTTCATTAACGATTTACCACAAAGCGTAGAAAACTCATCTTGTTTGATATTTGCTGATGACTTTAAAATTTTTAAGACCATAAATAGCACTGAGGACTGCTCTCTCCTGCAGAAGGATATCAACTCTGTTACTGACTGGTTAAGAAAAAACAAAATGTATTTAAATGTTTCAAAATGTTCTGTAACAACTTTTACTCGTCGTAAACATTATATAGATCATGAATATTCAGCAAATGATAAAACTTGTTAGGAAGAATGAATGCAAGGACCTTGGTGTACAACTTCAATCAGACTTAAAGTTCAGTAAACATTATAATAGTATAGCCAATAAAGCATATAAGGCACTTGGATTTGTTATAAGCAACTAAAAAATTTTTAAAACAGCTACTATCATTAGATTATACAATACACTAGTCAGGCCACACCTCGAATATGCATCTGTCATATGGTCACCTCAGTCAAACTGTAACAAAGATATATTGGAGAAAGTCCAAAAACGTTTTTTGAGATATTTGTTTGTTAGAGAACATAATTTCTATGAGTCAGATAGTTCCAAAAATTAATTTAAGAATACAAAATAAGAAAATGTTCTATACAGAAATTACTAGTTGCTCTCCCCTAAACTCTATGTTAAGTGAATGTAATGTATTTCTAGAAACTAACAAAGAAATTGACCTGTTCAACACTACCTTAAAAAAAATCAAGAATGTGTTTATTCAGCAGTGACTAACAAATTTTAAAGTGTTGTGTAGTATTATGTATGTTATATGGTTTAGCTTTAGTTTAGTTCAGGTTTAAACAATATTGACTAGCTTTTACCTTTCATGTAATTACCTGTTCAGGGTGTTTGTAAGAAGTAAATGAATGAATAAATAATACTTATTTTTCTCATTATTTCATAACTTCGTTTCCAGGTTTGATCACTTAGAATGAGAATAAGTGGTTACATTACTTCAAAAAGTTAAATAGAAACTATTGTTAAGGCAATCATCTGGCACCATTCTGGGGTCGAAATTGAATTCAAAAAGGTATGAAGCTTGTTGTACAGATCAATTATCCTAACACCAAACTGATATCATAATCTCATCGTTTATCAAGCCGGTATACCGATCGGAATCAGAACAACACCCTGTGAGGCATTGTCAGTATCGTGAGGAGCGCTGGTAGTTTTTGCTACATTTTGTGCGTGGAGAAACGGATGAATAGGAGATACAAGTTATTATATGATAATATCATGAAAAGCTACGAAATCATTAGAGAATATATATTAGAACATATCGGTGGAAAAGTCAACTATAGTAGACCCAGATTCCAACCTTGAGGGACACCAGAAACACTTCGACAGTCCTCTTATGGTTTTTGATTTTATCTTCAGGTTCAATAAAAATCTTGTGACTTGTTTGAGATATAAATATTTTTCAGATGACAATCCTCGAAAAAAAGAAAGGTAGATTCGTATTTACACTGAATTCTGATAGAATATAATCCTATAAAACACTCAGGAATCCAAAGATTTTTCCACAGATGAACGACCCTTGAAAAAAAAAGGAAAAAAGGTTCAACAGGTTTCCAAGCTGACAACAAGAGCATAGGAAGAGTGTACTCGTCGGGTTAATCGTGATGAGACTGCCAAAGGTGAAGCGATTGGGTGTATGAAACCCGAGATAATCACCGGAATCGATAACCTGTCACTTAATGGCATCTGAAAAAGTGCTAGTTGCTCCCACATCATCCAGATGAGCTGCAGTCCGCCATAAAATCGATCGTTCGATTTAATTTTGCAGCGAGTGTTTCCGGCCGTTAAACGTCTCAAATGCATGCGCCTCCTCTTCCGACTGATGCCAACCACCGAAGTTACAGCGTAATCCTCGCAAAAACGAATAACTCCGCTGATCCTTTCAAAGTAAACCCTGTTTATCGGCATGATAAAGTTCCGGAAGCGTTTTCTATGCGAGTGACGTACGGCGGCAGTTTGTTTGGAGGCAATGCGGCGTCAAATCCCCAACTAGGTGTTCCTCTAGGTGCGAAATCGTTAAGTCCGACCCGGCTAAGGGATAACCCGCACACACCCCAATGTAAAGCTCATTACATCGCCGGCTGACAACGATATCATATTCTAATGACATGGATCGGCTACTGCGGTGTTAGTGATGGTTTTGTCACCATAGCGACGATTTCCACACACAGACAACGAGACGCGCTCCATACCATCGCATTTTTGATACGGCAGAATTATGGCATTTTTCAAACCACCTGACGTCCTTTACAGTTTTTACACATGTTATCGATTGTGGATTATTTAGTTGGGAAGGCGTGGGGAGTGAAAGAAACGAAATTTATGTATTCCTTTAACTATTGCAAAGTATCTTATAACAAAAGATCACCCAAACTATCTCCGGAACGAATGGAAATATCATGATTTTCCGAAATCTGTTAGCGAAGGATTGCAACATCTAAACAGTCTAATGATCCCTTTGAAAACGACGAAAAAATCAAATAGAAATTCATTCATTGAACCTCCAACGGAACTCAATATTACGAAAGATTACTGTGAATACACTCTAGCAATGTATAAAAGGATCACTTACGAGAGAAAGATACTACTACTACTATCTATCAGATTCAATAATCGTGCGATTGGTATACGAATTGACCAAAGGGGTGACCCCTGTGTTTCAACCCCCGTCACGCCATTCACGTAGGGAGTAGTTGTTTTATATGGACTCTTCCTTTTGATAAGTGAATCAGATATTGATTTGTAACGTAGATTTATCGACAGAGAGTGTTTTCACGTTTTTCGATACTCCTTAAATAGAAATTTTATATTCCTCATTTGAAGAAAGAAGGCAATAAAAGTTCGTCAAAACTAAAACCCAGTTTCTTTCAAGACTTTCAGTTCCTGAAGTTCTCGAATCTACTTCTGTGGGTACAGTAGGAGAATGTTAATCAATGATTGGACCAGCAATAATACTTTCATCATTTTTCACCCTGATGGAAGACCTCGTTTCTCAAAACTGTAATCTCTCTACAAAAATAATAATATTTTTGAAGAATTGAATTTTTCCTCGTGCTTTCGAATAGTTCTCCTGCATTGAAGAATTAATGATGATAAAAATTCATAATCTATTTATCTAATGAACATCGTTCAATAGCTTCTTTCGTTACAAACAAATTCACTTTTTCCAAAGAAACATCTAATGTCCAGGAAACAAGAGGAGATCTCTCCAAATTGATATACATATCCAATATTTCTGAACAAATTTCATTTAATCTCCAAATCCTATTGCTCTGGTATAGTTTCAATTCAGAAAGAAGAAACACAGTACACAAACTTTCTCTGTAGGCTACTTCAACACTGAACCATCATCATATCTTCAGAAGGTGAACCACTAATTTACAGGAGAAAGTACAATGCAGCATGAAAATTGAATCGTGGAGGTTAGTCACACTCTTGTTCGAATCCGTTTCGAGTCGATTGTAAAAATTGCTTCACTCAGTCAAATCACCATTTTCCAATAAACAGCAATGGTATCATTGATTGCATTCTCCTTTGATTCCTTTCTATTTGGCTGCAGTATGCATTCATGAGAAATCTAGATTCCGGATGAAAGAACTACTTTCATTCCAATAAATTGACATATTCTCGTAGCCTCTGCTGTAATGATTATTGGTTACCATAAATATATAATTTTCTCCAATCTCTAACCCATACTTTGCTGCACACCTTTTTTGTTTGCGTGAACTAATTTGTTCATCAATTACCACAATGATAATGAAACTAACTGAAATCACCACAGATCGTGAAGTGGTGGTAGACATAACTTCAATATAATCTGTCAGAATTGAAGGAGGTGTCATTTCAAAACACAAATGTGATTGGATTGAGTTGAACTATCAAAGTGGTATCTCCCCGAAGATGTTATATACAACCACGAAGACACGTATGATGTATTCTGATAGACGTTTTATTCGAAATAATCATGAGTGAATGTCACTCTGCCTTGGTGCGATGTTCTCTTATAATGGGAGACTTCTTTTCGTATGTATCTAGAGACGAATTGAAGCCGTGAAAAACTTCACTGACAACAATCAGTCAAACTATGTTCTTCTGATTCTTTTATCTAGACAACATGATGGTATATTGCATTCCAAAGCCAGATTTTATATATATATATATATATATGGGGAAAAAAAATAAAAAAAAAAAAAAAACAAAAAAAAAAAAAAAAAAAAAGAAAAAAAAAAGAGAACGGAACGACTCACCGCCAAAAAAAAAGCCCCCGAAAAAAAAAAAAAAAAAAAAAAAAAAAAAAAAAAAAACAAAAAAAAAACAAACAAAAAACAACCAAAAAAAACAAAACAAAAGAAAAAAAAATCAAAAAAAAACCAAAACACACAAATCTAAAAAAAATAAAAAAAAAAAAACAAAAAAACACAAAAAAATATATATATATATATATATATATATATATATATATATATATATATATATATATATATATATTTTCTCCACCGAGCAATTTTTTTACACTTCCAATATAAGAAATATTACACATTTGTTTTGAAGATGTTTATTATATCATTTCCTTGAATAGTTTTCAGTTTCTGATAAGAATTCTTATTTATATCCTATTTTTCCCTATGATATTTGGAGTGGTCATTCATGCTTCAGAAGTTTCATTAAATCAGAATTGATAGTGAAGGAAACTGTACAATGACTATTTCAGTAATTCGAAAACAATTCCAACCACTATCAAGAATCTTGAACAATTCAAGAGAAGGGAGATACAAACGGAATATATATTCATTTGAGGAAGCATGCTTCAAAATTATGAAACAAATTTGTGGTTCTCGGTAGTGTAGCGGTGAGCACGTCCGCCTATCAATTGGAATACCGGGATTCGATTCCCCGATGGGCCACCGTTCTGGAATCAACACGTTAAAAGGTGATCTATTGCTCGCACAAGTTTCGACTTCTAAAGGTTGAGGTCCGCCAGCATGTTAACAAAAAAACTTTTTGAACCATTTCGAACCATTTTTCCGATTGCAAGATTACCTAGCATTATTCATACAGTTTATGGAAAGGCAACACCGATCCTCTAACGTCTTGCCACAATCTAACAACTTGTTTCATTTTATCCGAGGAGCCTGTGAAATTCAGTAAATCTCTTCAATCGAAGACTATTTGAACATATCGGGTTATTTTGGGAACCTCTGATAACACACTTTTATACCCACTGCAGCTTGGATGGCAGAACAAGAAACAATGCAGAACATTGCAAAATTCTGTGTTTTTCATCGAATCCCACCTTTCGATAGAAAATATCTGGAATTGTAGTATCTCCTAATGATCATCATCCTTTAAATGAATTGATCATTGTACTGGGGCCTTCCAGACGTGGCATTTGTATTTATGGAACATTCACTTGGAAAACCTGCTGATGTTCAAACTCACTATCTTCTGGTCACAGACTGATACACTAACTTCTAGTTTCTTCTAAGGGACACTGGTTATAGAATGGAAATATGTGGTATACGTGTGGTGATTCCTCATTACATTCGGGAAAACACTGATTGTTGAATGGTGAAACTTCATGATGATTAAAAAATACATCTTCCTGTGTTTCATATCACATATTTGTAACTAAGGTTATTGCAGTTTTGTCCTATACGGACATTATCAAAACAATACTATAAACTGACCCATGTCAGGTCGGATCCAGTGGGGCTAGGTCAGTTCATATTGATACTGTCTGTAAAGGATGAAAGTGTAGTAACTCCAGCTACAAAAAATGTAAGAGGTATAGAAACAGAAAGTTTCATTTCTCAATTCTCATGATGATCTGTTTTTCGTGGAGACAGATTCAAATATAAAAACTGCTGTACTGTGGTGTAATTCTTCCGTCATTGATACACCCATTTTTTGATTTTTCAGTAATCATGTCATTATCATGCAATGTGCTGAATGAATTCCATTAACATTTCAGTATACACACATATAATAGATACAAATGAGTTAAAGATGAAAATATAAGGCGAGGTTCAATTTACATGATGACAAGTCATCAGAAAATTGCTGTTTTATGTAACCATAGCCCACTGACTCTCTGCTATGAATACAAATAAATACTGAATTATTGTACAGATATGCTTTCCAAATTGGCAAATCAATATATTTTTTTTTATTATCCAGCCAATATACTCTGCTAATTGTTGCATGAATTCAGTCTCCAGACATCGTTTTTCGAGAATTGCTGGAAATAATCAAATTTCATCATTTCGTGGATTCTCTGATATTTCCACAGTCCCCTTTTCGATCACCAGAAACCACCTCAAGAGGAGAGGGGCGAAACTGCATGCATACGCCTCTTATCCAACAACCCACTTTATACTTCAATATAACCGTTTATCCAAAGAAAACTTGATATAATTAAACCAACCGTCCAATCTGCTTCCACTCTGGAAATCGCGTCGAGAAAGGATTGGGAACGGGGAGAATAATTAATTCACGATTTTCTCATTCAAGAGTCAAATAAAGCGGGCATTGCAAAATATAACAAATACTCATTACGTATTTCCATCAAAACTGTCACGCCTATCAAATGCCGACCTATTGAAAGGGTTGAATTTGTTTTCCAATCATTTTCGTGATTAAAAATTCAATTTTAACCACATTTTATCAAGCCGTTCATTCGATAGAAGCATCGTTCAAACAAAAATTAGCAGGGGCTGCTCCAACTCCGAGGGATATCCGAAGGGTACTTATACACATCAAAATTTGCGTTTAAACAGAGGGTGATGATGCATGGGATTCTAAGACGCGATAGATAGGGGTTGAAGGGGGATATGAAGTGTTTCGGTTTCGGCAGTTGATGAATAACTTTGCGAAAACATAATAAAATACAAATATCCTGGAAGATGCATGCAATCGTCAGAATGAAAAAGCCATAAACACTCCGAACCAAGAGGGTGGATATTTATTGAATTATTTTCACTGGAAATATGGTGAAATCAATTTCCTGGAGTGGTCTAATCGACGTAAACCCTTGGATATAGCTATTTAATGTAGGGGAGATTTATACGAAGTGTTTTGACGTCGTCATAATGTATCATTTGTTCGCTTACATATATAGTTAGAATTCATTTTTCATGCCCAACGAGTAATTTTTCAAATTTAATTTATTATCCGATAAAATCGTTGATGGGATAGTATTTTCATTATATGAAAAGAAATGATTTCTAATCAGGTGTTTAATGCATTTTTGGGAATGGATGCTGAAAAGTCCATTGTTTGAATCGAGAACCGTAATAACACTATTTGTGAAAAAAATTACAATTCAACCTTGATATTGGCTCAATACATCACCGAATGAAATAAAGATATAGTTTTTACTGTCTGCTTTCGAAAAAAAGCTCATCAGATTTTTTCGATGGTTTTAAAGATACACAATTTTTAAAATGTTCAAGTGCCTGATACACAGAAGCTCTATTAAGTAGACTTGTCAATCACTTGTATGTGAATATGCATATATTTCTTTCATCATCTCCATTCAGTGTTATCATCACAAGGATAAAAAATTCTTATCATTGAAACAGTAAAATAGGAGCCAAACTGATACTTGGAAGTGAAAGAATATCAAGTTAATTATCATCCTCATCATATCATTGAATTGAGAAATATTAATTGATACCTATGACATCTCACGCCATCACTTGGACTTTTTCAAATTTATATTCATTCACACACAAAATAGGTAATTGGCCGTGTCTGTATTTCCAGAACTTGAAATTTCCATTTCCTTTGCTCGCACTGAAGTACACAAAATAGTGATCAACGATAACGAAATTCTGACTTCAATGGAAAAACTTAGCTGGTGGAATTTACTTTTTGACAATTCCACATATAACTGTATCACTTATATTTATATTACTTAAATTTTATAATCATGAGATATCATGTTTTCACGAATTCAGTAAGGATACCTCAATGACTAAAAATCAATATACAAATTGAAAAATTTTGATTTTTCATCTGCGATATGTTTTCGAATAAACAAACAATTGATTATTGACAATGAGAAGAAATTCATATGGCTATACCATTTCATCATTGAATTAAAGCAATAATTGAAAGCAGTGTAATTGTCCAAGATTTCTTATCTTATTTGGAACGTGCTTGTATCAAAACCCATCTGGTGGCCCTACTTTCACCAGAGTTATGGAGCATTCAGTCTGGTATATCCGACTCAAAGAAATTCCGGCTAATTAAAAAAGAGATCTTGGAGCGAAACAATAGCATCTACCTAACCTATAATTTGCCCATATGTTAATCATGGAATGTTTCGATATGAAATTTTGAGCAATTAGTATTCAGATTAATCCGGCGAAAGGAGCGTAGAAGAAATTTGAGTTGGCCGGGTTTCAATTTGCCAGATGACAAACATTCAAATGAACAATACCATTTTGGCCTCTTTAGTGAACAATAGCCGCATAAATATTATAAAGAATAACATCTGGAAATTTCTATTGTTGCATAAATATAATTGAAATTAAACATTTAATTTGAAAGTAGGATTACAGAGACGAGACAAAAAACTTTCATATACATTTTTATTCATAAAACGTTAATCCTTTCGATCATGAAATATTGAATTACAATAGTGAATTGAATAACGATTGGTGAATTTTGAAATCACATTGTGGAAAGGGTAGAGAACTAATATTGTGAAAGAACGAGAACGATCAGTATTTTTTTCTATTTTGAGTATTTTAATATTCGTTTATTTACATGTGAACAATACCCTATCTACGAGACTAGGATCTACTCCTGGAAGATCAAGATAGATCGGAGTGAATGACCTCTCAGTTCGATAACAAAAAAATTTTTTTTTTCAAATATTTAACAAGCACACTTCCGAGAAGTACACGTGTGGGTTACACTTCTCTTCCTCATAAATAATAACAACTAAATGATAAAAAAATAACTTACTTATAAATACAGTTAGGTCATGCTAGCAACGGCAGAGATGGTGCATTTGCCAGCACGAATGATCGACAATGAATTGATGAGTTAATAGTTAAATAATGAGATGGCGAGGTGAAGAGAGCTAGGGCATATTTGCCAATGTTTCAGATGCGAGACTACGGTGGCAATTCGTATCAGTTGTTCGTAGCGGATACGTCTTTTCTTTCGCTTAAATGCTAATGAAACCCTCTTAATAGAGTTAGTTAAGAATCAGTAAGACGCACCAGAGCGCTTCGGCATCCAAGACAATCAGCTGTTCCTTACCCGCACAAGGCTCTGCCTTCTGAGCGCACTCGAAAGAGTGTTCAATCAAGGAAAACAATATAGACAATGGAAGTCCGAACCAACATCACTCAACGACCTATACTTACACTTGGTTCTCCACAAAAAAAAAATACCTACCTGAAGTTCAATCTAATTCTAATTTATATTGTGCCTTATTTTCATATCAAGTTTCCTTCAATGAACTGGTGTGAACTAGCGCGGGTTTTTATATAATCTGAAAATATGCTGGAGCAATTCTCCGAATAATTTATACGCCTCCGACGCATAAATACTTCTGACGTCACTTCAGTATGTATTGGCGATTGTCTGAATTTTTATTGATTATATTCTTCCTTGCGTCTCGCTAAACTGGGGTTATTTTTCGATCAAGAAAAAATCTGCTACCGGCCTATATGGTACCAGTAGTGACATCGAATCTGATCAACATTGGCAAATATGCAAGCGAGTGCTGTAATACAGGACTAGGATTGGAACAAGAAGGTGGTAGGACATTGAAGAAAACATCTCGCTGCGACTGGAATATTCACACGCGATCAACCACTTGCTAAACCTGAACATCTTTGGAACCTTTGGAATGCACCTACCATGAGCGTTTCCATCGTCAATTAGCCACTTTCACGAATTCGGCGTTATCGTATCCCCGAGCACTAACGAACGTTTGACCGATTCCCTTCCTGTCAATCGCCCGGACGCGAACAAACAAAAATGCAGCTACTAGGCTAGCTACGATCAGTACCAGAAGGAGCATCACCAACCCAGCAACGAAGCTCGGCACCGACATACAGATCGTTTCTGGGTCTTGTGAAGAAGCTGACTGTATGACTACCGTTTCGTTGTTCTGTGCTGCGTTCAGCGCGAAATTCACATCTCCCGGTGCTACTACTTGAATAATTCTGCTGGTATTTACATCGGTCATCTCTTGAGCCTCACGTTTGTATACGTGACTTACAACTACTGTCATCATTTCAGGGCTTCGTCTCTTCCTAGCACCTTGTAATTCTGCAGGTAGATTTTCTACCGACCTTGGTCTTCCACCAAGCGTTGCTAAGTTACCTTCGAACTCATCCGCAATGTTACTCTTCCTCTTCACTGTGTTATAGATTCCGTGGTGACCGGGAGGTGGTGGTGGAGGTAAGTGGATATCATTGCCGGTCTGTCCGGAAACTTGTGGAGCAGGAGATGAGTTCGTGGGATTTGAAGTGGAAGAGGAAGATGTTTGGGCTTGTGGAGCGGGTACCACATCAGCATTCTGTTCTGAATATGCGCCTGTAGGTCCAGAGGGATGTCTAGGATCTGGGAAAGCGGGAGGCAGACCATACTCATTGGACGGTGGTGGTCCGTAGTCCGCGTTGAGGTTACCGTGGCCCCCGAAGTCTCCACCGCCAAGTGCGTTTCCTAATGGAGGTGCTCCATATTCACTAGTCAGGCCCAATCCATGCCCACCACACTTGGGTTCGGGGCAGTTGTACCTGCACACTTGGATAACACACTGGAAGTGAACGTTCATGGAGTCTGGGAACTTGAACGCTTGGAAGTAGGCGAACGAGACGACGGAAGCTGAAGGCCCGAAGTTCTTTATCTTCTGGAACTTGCTCATGATTTTCGGCCTGACTACACAACCGTACTGATCGACAAGCTGTATTGGCGCCCTCTTTCCATCGTGGGCAACGCAGTTCCTCACCAGCATATCGAATTTATTCTCGTCGTCCTTGATGGCCAGTACCATCGTCATCGTTTGTCCGATCTTCACGATGCCAGACACTTCTGACGCCCACGGACCTTTTCCTACTTGAATCTGCATCCAGCACTGCAAGTTGTCTCCGAGAAAGTTAGCAGTTACCGCATGCAACATGTCAACCTGGAACGGTCTGAAAGTTACCGCCTTCTCGTAGAAATCGTACCAAGTGCATCTCAGCTTCCTAGCCTGGTCCCACACCTCCTGCACGTACGGATCGTACTGGATGATGATGGTGTTCTCCACGTAGCTCCCGCTGGGCGTCGGTCCACCGTAGCTAGCAACGTTGTGATTAGCCGACGAGGACATGCCGCAGCTGTTCAGGAATATTTCGAAGGTTGCACTCAAATGCCCGGTGCCGGGCTTCAGATGAACACAGTGGGAGTCGCTGTAGAATCCCTTGGAGAAGATCATTCCGTAAAACGGTCGGTCGAATTCGATATTGACACGCATGTGAGTCTTTTCGCACTGCACTTGCAGATGTTTTATTTGCGGCATATCCGGGGTGGCGAGCGGCCATGGGTCGTCCGACGTTCCCCCTCCTCCTCCTCCAGCCCCTCCGCCCTGCAACAAGCCTGCGGGAACGTATCCAGGACCGGATAAGGGGGGACCGTATACAGCTCTGTGTTCAAGAGGCAGGGATGCTGAGTCAGAAAGAGGAGCATCGCAGCGTGTTTCCTGTGGGATAAAACGTTTATTAGTCGGGTGGTTACAAACTGCAGAAATGGTCCAAGAGCACTACATATTGGTAGGGCTCGAAGGTGGCGTGAAAATAATCGGTGCCAATGACCGAGGAATGACGAATCTAATGAGAATATCAACCAACACAAGCGATAAAAGTCGAGCTATTTGCAAAAGTAATAAGGAATTGAAAAAATGCACAAGAATCACGATAATTAAGAACATTTTTCAATACTTGCATTCATCTTCTGATCATAACTATTCGCTACTATTCTACCGGATTTATCAAAAACTCTCAAATTAGACAAGCTCCATGAAAGTTGCTAGGGATAATTATTTCTTACTAAAGGTAAAAGTGCCGTTGAAAGCCTTCATCGCAAATTTACTGTCTTCTATTGTCATATTGTTCTCATATCCCGATTGTGTGAATAATTTGAAATTTTTTATACATATAAATGAAAGATGTATTCATGCTACAAGACCAATTGGAATTTTCAAAAAAATGTATATATCTCAATATATCGTTTTAAAATGGGGCAAACTCGGCGGAAACATCAAAGCCCTGAGAATTATAAACGAATGACATTTTCGAATTTCAGAATATCTGATGGCATAAACAATTGAAATAACGAAATTTACTATAGGGCGTTTGATTTTAACTAGGAATATGACACAGTTGATGGGCGTTTTAGCACTACCTGGACATATTTGGTTGACAGTTCAGCTGTCAATTGCTAGATGAATATACTATGCTTGGATAGTACAATGAAAGCAATTAGATATTCGAATAGTCACTTGGTATTATTATAAACAGCACACATTTTCAATTGCGAAAGTCGATATTCCAATTAGATTTCCCGAGTCATAACATTCGGCGTTACGTTGCTAACAACACCGATATAGTCGTAGTGTTCTTGTCCTAAAGTCGAACGTTTTGAAATTGCAGAAAGTCGAAAACGAAGCGGGTACCAGCAAGCCGGTGCCGAGATAAAACCAACAATGTAGATCAACGAGTGAGAGTGCTTACCCCTGATAGTAGTAGAACCGCCAAAATTCCTATAACGTGGTGTTTCAGCGACCTTGTCATGATGTTCGTTGTGCCAGTGTTCAGCCGTCGTACCGTTTCTGTAATGAAAATAATGAAAGCACCTTGACATTGAGCTGGGCAGCAAAGCAGATGCGATGAGCACCGCACCTTTCTACACCTGACAGACTCTGACCTACTAACACACTCCGCAAGCACAGTTCAGCGGCCTGCATCGTAAATGCATCGCCAATTTATCTATCTAGTCACTCTGCGACGGCATCGCAGCTTTTTCATTCGGCAAACGTTGATTTATTACTCAAAATAGAAAAGGCGACGTGACAACCTGGGAGAAAGATTGAACGCTGCGAATAAGAGAAATTACATGTGTGAAAACTATAGCACCGTTCGACGAATGAGTGACATCTCATTATCGTTGGCTAACCTCGATTTCGAAGATTTTACTAATCTCACATTGAGG
Source organism: Zygogramma bicolorata (assembly GCA_032362365.1). Taxonomy (NCBI): domain Eukaryota; kingdom Metazoa; phylum Arthropoda; class Insecta; order Coleoptera; family Chrysomelidae; genus Zygogramma; species Zygogramma bicolorata. Next base: position 1,077,391 of record JAVJAQ010002096.1, read on the forward strand.
ACAGCTGATTCAATATGGTATTATAATAAAGTGAAGGGGTTATACGGGACATAATTGAGTGATTTGCCCTCCTAACTTTCTAGCCGCACTTGAAACATGTATGTTTACACGAATACAGGCTGTTGAAGTGAAAGTGGTAGGTGGAAATATATTCGAACTGCAATAATTGATCTACACCAAGTAAAATATGAATAATATTTGGTAATCCCATTTGAATATAGGATAATGTGACATTTCTACTGTGAAATTTCATTATCGCAATTCCGCATCCACCAGTTCTACGTTTTGAAATCCGAACAAGGCTTCATAACTATCCATACGAGTTCATTTTCATCAGGAAATATATATGAAGGAAAGATATAAATAGGAATGTAAACGCTATGATATCAAAGACACAGACTGTTAATGATAAAAGAATTACGCGTTAAGCATATAATTTTTGATGTTTCTACAATTTTTCTACTTATAAAAAATGCCTTCGAGAGAATTTCTATAGTTTTTCTGAAACTGAAGTCTTCAATGATCCCAAGAATAGTCAATGGAGATTTTTATAATTTTCAACTGGCAAGTGGTATCTCTTTACAATCAGTTCCATTATTGGGATAAAATCTTTCCTTTAGAGTTGACAAATATTTCACAATGGTTTTGGGTCACTTTAACTATTTAAATACCTACCTCAGCAATAAATTATGTTCATGTCAGAAAACAAAATCGAGAGGAATCAATTGAACACGCTCATTCTGTGAAAATTCGATTTTATAGCCATAACGGAAACTTTTTTCCCACTATTTGAATTGCAATTCCATTGGTTTCACTTTCAACAGATGACATTGACTTCTGGATCGACACTCATGATGAACTAGTATCATTTTGAGTTAGTAAATGAGGTAGAAGCTAGTATAATGCAGATTTCTCCATATCTACAACTCTCTCAATGATACGAGATGTGAATATTTGATGATGAGTTGATTTGTTGAGAATTCAAAAGGAGATGTGGAGATCAGCGCAAAATAAATACTTCAATAACAATTTTGATCTTCCAAACATTATTCCCGAATACCGTTTTTTCAACTAAAATTGTACTGAAAAATGGAAAGCAAGATTTTAGATTACTCATGAAGTGTTGTTTCTATCTCTTTTTCCTTTAGAAAGAGACAATCTAAACTACAACGGAATCATGGAAGCTGTAAAATAATTCAATTCGATGAACATGAAAAATTTACATCGTTCGCTCCAAAGCTGAAATGAAAATCATTTGACTATTTTATCTTTTCCTCTATTTTGAATGTCTCGAGTCGACGATTCCTTTCCGCTTTCGAAATGGGGCGCCAAAAATGAAGATGTACTATACCAAATCTTGAAATCTATTTTCCGATTCCTTCTCGCCAAACGTATTAATTCGTCCTGTTCATCACTTCAATAGTAATATATATATATAACTGTCAATTCCTTTTCATCTGAAAATGGATGATACAGTACCGATGACTCTTGCATTATTATATTATATATTAACGGACGTTGTGATGTTTATGTGGAAACCTCTCTCGAACCCTAATATGATCCTCAATAAACGTGTCTGATCAAAAATTGAAATGATAGAGCCTTGATGAATCCAAACAAGTGAGAAATCTTTGAAAGAATATGAAATGAATTGAGGAATGTGTAAAATTGAAATTCATTCGAATGAAAGCTGAAAAAAAAATTGAAAGGATAACGGATGACATTAAATGTATTTTTTCTGATTTTTGCTATTTTCTCCTGATTGTTTTCTTCTCTGATGATCTATGACAATATTTTGTTTAAATTTTTCTGCTCTGATTATAATTTGTTTTTTTTCATAATTGAATCTCTATCATTTTTATATCCAGTTAGTTTTTGGCAATAGGGTTGAACAGACTATGAAAGTCAGAACCACTACCAGCGAACACTTATATAATCAAATTCTGATGAAGTGCTAACTTATCAGTGTACCAGCATCATTTGGTGACTTCTTTCCCATAATCTGCCTACGCTTCTCCAAAAGCATAACCTCAAATGAGCGATGGTTCCGGTCAGTACTTTCAAAAATTGGCAAATTATCGTTCTTCGATGAACTCTCTAAAATCCGATCGATAAAAACCACTTTCTCATTTCACGAATGTTGTGATACGTTTTTTGTCGATGTTCTGACGGAAATGGACGATTAAATCAGTCCTACTTTGAAAGCATTGAAAGCTCGGCCTTGCGTTATCAGTCGCTCTAATAAATAATAAGAGAAATGCAGATGTCGAGGCACTGGAGCAAAGTGTTATCTATTTTTCATCATCGACCGACATTCCTGTACGCTTAGAAAGTGGAACAAGTGCGATCGTACTTTCCTGATCTAGTACCATTACTTCCACACCAATGAAAATCTATTATGATTTTTCGAATTCACGTACATTGATTGGCAACACGAATCAATGAATCTGTCAATGATTGCTGGATCTGAGGTTTCGGTGTGAAAGCTTTTCGGTCCACAATTTCTTTGGCGATAGGAGGCATTTACACAGCGGTTTTGATCCAATTCGACACGCTCTACTGCAAATGTATGTCTAATGAATCTCTCCACTGTCTTCTGAACTATGGTCCAATAAGTTCCGATTGGATTAACACTGAAATACTTCGAAACGGTAGCTAAGTGCGTGTTCATCTGAGACTTTTTTATTGTCTGTGTTGTGAATTTTGATGTGATTTTTTGACCTACGATGACTATCATCAGATTCTTAGCAGAATAAGTTTCCACATGATCAGGCCAGTGAATAGTAGTAAATGAGAGAGGCGAACTGATTTCTCTGAGGGAGAATGAAACCTCGCTAGAATTTGAATAATATTTCATTAACTTGTTACAATCCAAATAGTAAAAAACTGTTTCTACGTTGATTTTCATGAATCAATTTTAGTTAGTATATACAACACACATCTCAAGAATAAATACGAAGGTCTGTGAATATCTGGCGATAACAAGGGGGTCACAAATTGTGTACATTGGGTTCAGTTGAAGCAGGGATTATTTACCAAAAAAAAACGAAAATATAGTGTTGTTTCGCAAATAGATAGACAAACCGTTTAAAAAAATTGAAGTTCTGACTCAACTGGCAATATAAAATGTATATCCAGTGGATATCCATCAGTTGGGTTTGGATGGAGAGACAGGGTATTTCGGTTTCGTTCAAAATATTACTTACTCAATCATCAGTTGAGTTTCACAATGCCCATGTGAAGCACATTCATCAACAGATGTTAGCAGACAAATGCAAGTCACGGAAGAAGTTGCAAATTTAGTTTCAGTTGTTAAGCTTTTCTGAAATAGCACTGGAAAATTGCTGAACAAATCGAGTTTCCCTCTATCGAATGGCTTGAGGAGAGATTTATCATCCAAATGGTCATTAACATACCTTACAAAAGTGGGTCTCTATTTTGGTTTTGGTGAATGTCTGATGAATCAGACCTCTAGATGTAGTTTGTCAACTCCTCGTTTCTACAACATGTGATGATGAAGAGTGAAAATTAGACAAGTGAGAATTAAAGGGGACTCATATTTTTCAGATTTTTTTCGATTCATTCCCAATGGCAAAAGTAATAATCAGTCATATATAAATTCAAACGGAAATTATGAAAAAACTTGGTCTATTATTACTGCTGTAATTACGATCCTCACTACGGAAAAATGTCCTTATTTCAGTTCATGGTTGTTATTAATGAATGTTATATAGTTATATCAGTATTATCAATTCATGTTTCTATTTTCCATTGCTTATTGTTACCTCTCCTCTCAATACTCACAACTTCCGGAAATAATTCATTGCACTTTATCTGGATGGCTCCAGAATAAAATGTAGATAGTAAAACGCTATGATCTTAAAATAGAATTTTTTTTCAGAGATTAATTCATCACACGCTATGATCTTAAAATAGATTTTTTTTTCAGAGATTAATTCATCAAGTGACGCTGTGTTGAAACAATTTGCATGACTACGATGGATCTTTACATTTGTACACCTATAATGCTATTGTTCTTTAATCAAAGTCTAATTTCTTTTTTGTCCCATTGTATTTCGCTAGAGAGTTGAACAAATCACCAAGCCTTGACAAACACAACAATGACATATTGCAATATTTCAAAAGGTTTTCAAACCAACATTCAACGATTGCATGTAGAAAGTGAAAGTAACAGGAACTCGCTCATTCAAATGGTGTTATAATATAAGAACAGTTATGTTTCCTTGGCGTGACTCTTTGAAATGGAAGTTACAGTAGAAAAAAAGCACAGATGATCTTGAAAGAATGGTTACAGATTCAGTTTATTTCAATAAAACAAAGAATCATCTGAAGAATGCTTCAAAAGAAACTCCATTAACCTGATTTCATTCGAACCACGGTGATTGGTCGAATGTGAAAATCTGAACTCCTAAAATCAATGTATTGCCCAATTTTCGGTCATCGATAGCATTCAACCATTAAGGCATGAAAATAGATCTGGGACTCATATCTGGGTCTCTAATTCAGCAAGCAATTATGATAAGTTAATCAAAAACGGGTACTTGAATACAATTGAAAACTTTAATGCATCAATTTTATTGTGTTTTCGATTATTTACTTGAGTTAGTCTTATATATCTTGATTACAGTTGACAGTCACAAAAAAATAACTCTTCAGTTCATTTCGAAATACATCTTATTATAATAATGATGATTAGTCAATGTCGGACTGTTTATCCCTCGATTTCGAAATGAAGCTTTTATGAATGAAGAAGAAAGTGAAATAAAATCAGCATCGAGGGGATCTTCTACAACACACGGTATGAATATGACTTTTTTCTCAAAAATCGAAAGCCAAGAATGAAAATTAATTGGATTCCCATACAATACCTGACTTGGAAATAATAATTTTCATAAATCAATGTATGTTTAACTAGCATATTTTTTAATCGGAATCAATGATTTCAATTTTCGACCCGATTAACTTTCATCTCTAATGAACACTATAAGCTTTGAACGGGTTGACGATTCTTAAAAAAAAAATCCACACACTACAAGTGGCTAAATAACCGAATTGATCGATCTACTGGCAAACTCGTCGAACATTTGATTCCATACAATTAATATTCATTACGTGATTTCGAACAAGAGACATTTAATTCTGAGTTAAGAAGGTCTGATCCCATGGAAAACGAATAACGAAACAAACAAAAGGCCCTTACGAAGTTTCCTAGATCCTAGGATTAATAAATTCCATTAGTGTAGATTCTAGTGGGTCTTCTTTCAATTATATTCGAACATAAAAGATTGTGAGAAATTGCTAGGGATTGATGGTGATAGAATTAAAACAAAACAATTATATGGAAATAGTGATGAGAATAAATAAAATGAAAGCTTGATCGTCCCAAATATAGTTTTCATAGTTCTCAATGAAATATTATCAGTATCATTAAATGTCCCATTTTCTCTTGCTTTCAAAATGAGTGTTTAAAATATTTATGTTGTGTGATTGTGTGCACTATCACTATAATAGCTACTTTTCAATGCATAAATGAACAGTAAAACATATAATCTAGTGGAGTAAAATAAGAATTGATAGTCACTTTTCGTATTCGGAAAGGAAAGTACATCGAGCGTAACAAAAGCGGAAGAATGTTCAAATAGTTTCCAGTTTATGGAGGTCAATCAATTCGAGAATCGAATACAGAGTGATTGATTTTACAAGTGATTATCCAAAAAAGACAAGAAATGATTGACAATATCAATGGCCTCGATTAATTCTGAAGAGTTATCGCTTGCTGAAGCCAGAAGTTTTCAACGTAAATCGGATTGAGGTGAAAACAGTTATTCCCAGCGAAAAATTAGAAAAACGCAATTGCTATCACTACACAACAAAACAAATTATAAAAAACTGTAAAAAAATCTTCAATCCTGTTTTATGTACATTCAATAACAGAGAGATATGGTCATTTGTAGTAATTGGTCAATCAAAATAGGTAGTACCCTAGAAGTGAATGTATTATAGTAAACAAGAATAAAATAATCGATTTCTTGTAACGATTTTATATCCTTGTATTGTACCGGAGTAATGAAACAATTATTTTTAATTTTTCTGCCTAATTTCTTAGTTTGAAACAATGCACCTTAAGATATCATTGATATGATGAGTTGGTGCATTCGAAACATCGGAAACCATTGTCTAAACACTTCAATATTTGAGAGATATACTCGTAAGTACAGTACTTCAAAGAAGTTTTTCTGTCATGGCAAACTATAATAATTGTTGTCCCCTACCCGTACAAGTTATGTCTCAGGGTACGAACATGCGAATGTTTATAACATATTTTCATATAAAAGAGTAAGAAACAGAACATCACAAAAAATGAAATTATAGAAAACAATTCAAAATGCCCATACTTATATTCATAATTGCTAGATAGATAGCAAATACCTTACTATGAGTAGATAAGACCAAACTTTTATTCTGCTTGAATAATTTCGTTCATATTATTCTGATAACTTGCTCTGATTAAAACAATATTTTCTCTATGCACAAATCAAACTTAATTTTGTTGCTTTCTGCAATATTTCGACAAAATGCAATATGTTGAATTTTATAACTGTCAATATTGATAACAATTATTTCTAAATTTCAAAACCGACGTAAAACCCACTAATTATTCATCTCATCTTTATTTATTGTATTAAAAGTTAGAACAATATCGCCAAAGTGCTGAAACATTATATAATCTTCTCGAAAAAAAAGTTGAAGAACTTCCAAGTAATGCTACAGAGATAAATTCACTTTTTGGTCAAATATTTCATCATGCGTCTCAATTCTCTTCGTATTTATCCATTCCTCATCAACTAGAATATCCACTTTGAAAACACAAAAAGCACAATAACAAAACACAGAGAGATCTTTCTCAGGTTCTCCATTATATGCAAAAAAACGAAAGTTACCCATCTGTTACACAAAGAATCAGATTTCAAAAAAGTCGAAAAAATCAAATGAAGACGCCGACACCCAAACCAGATGAGTCACAAAACCGACCCATCCAAAGTTCAATCAAATATACTATTTACAATTTGTACACAATCAAATGCGCAATCAGATGAATCGCCCTAGGCACCAACTAAGTAAGGTGTGTATCTTCATAATTAGCACCTGCAATATTTATCGTATTTATGTCGTGCGCGAGATGCGTATGCGCAAAGAAAGCTCATTGACATACTGCCTTGCTTTCATTTCTACTGTGTGCTCAATATCATATCTTATACACAGAGATCAAAACAGCCGGTAGCTATCTCCATTTTTACTGCTCGCGATTATATTCCCGTTCATGAACACATTCACAGCAGAAACGAACAAGAAATGTCACCGAAGAAGTCACAGGCAAAAATTATTTCGCCATCTGAGCCATCGTTAAAATCATTCAAATAACTGCGAAAGAACAACAGGATGTTTTTACTCGAATACTATTACATTAAAAATAAATATTATATAAAACGTATCACTAATGACCATCAACCACGTGGATTCACGAATCAAAACAATTCTTAGAAGTTTTTTCGAAGATATAGAGAAATTACCAAAAGTACAACTGATAATTCAATTTTTAACACTGCCTTTCGGCTTCTGAAATAGTCGTTTCGAGAAAAATTCACCCAACTTGACCTACTTTCATACGATACAAATCAACAAGAAATTAGAATTCCTGTTTGGATATATTGATATGGTATATTTTTATCTGACACTTCTTGTTAGTTTCTGATAAACATTCATAACAATTTTTTGGAAACAACACAACTTCAATCATCCTATGTTACACGTTTTTTTTGCGTCTATATCATGAACCACCTCCAACTAAATTCGCATTCACACGTTCACGTGAATTGTTTCGCGCCAGAAACTACGTCAAAATAATCCAAAGTTTTTCGGTCACTGTCACTGTGCTTTCGGGTGTGTTTACAAGTACCTCTCAAACTGGTTACTTACTGAAAATTAATCCGATAAAAATGTCACCAACGATTCGCACTAAAATTCGTAAATCCTTATGCACGACCAACGAATCGTCTTTGCACAACACTGACACAACGTACCCGAAATATTCCGTCACCAATTTGTTTTCTCAAAATGTCAAACGCATTAGCGTGTGGCTAGGCGAAAAGTAATACACTTAAAATGCTCAGTTGGTTTTATATGGACGTGAAAGTTAGCCCCTCTCTCCAAGAAGAGTCACTAGTGGAACAGTGTTTAAAGCTTTCTGAAGACACCGGATCCGTAGTCAGCCGTTGTATACCGAATATCCGGAATTTTGACGCATTTGATTCACTTTCTTTTTGGTTGACGCATTGTTATTTTGCTGTTGCACAATAGATGCGATATCCGATTTGTTAACCCTTCGACTTTCGATTTTCGGGTTTTTACACATACTTGTGCGATGTTTGTTATGTCGTAACGTACGTAATAGGATGCGACAAGACATTTTTGTATTTGTGATAAAGGTCAAGAAAATAATCTGGTCAGGAGATACCTGACTGAATGGAATAACAGTCATGATTCGATAATTTCATTCCAGTATTGAATGTATAATGGCATAAAAAATAAATTGAAACGTCCCCTACTTTGAAAAAGTGGGTCAACTCTGAATTGTCGTCAATTCTGATGGATGTATCGATGTGACAGAGCTCATCGAGGAAACATTTACTCATTTTACTGTATTTTCTCGGAGACTCAAATTTTCTATCCAGACAAGAACATAAGGTTCACTATTCTTATCTTCTCCTTGGGAGAGGAATATCCTGCCAATGAAAGTGTAACCTGAAAAAATATCCCACTGACAAGTATTTGAAAAAACGACTCTCAAATAACATTCTTGTACTTGAAGATATATTGAAAATTGAAGGAATGGTCGATGAAAAGCAGTTTGAAACAATGGAAAAACCAAATCTTATGCGTTCAGAGTTTTGAGTTCAATAAGAGTGAACATGACTTTTTGATCATCATCATCATCACGAATTGAAGGTCAAGAAAAAAGTTTAATCTATGATATTAAAAGGAATTGACGAAGTTCTGTGTTTGAAGTATCGACATGATGGGTTGAAATCAAAAATTTGACATACTTCCTGAAACAATCGAAATTACTAAAACAAAAATAAGAAAATCAAACAGATTTGTGTACACGACAGATAATTGAATATGTGTTGAGAAAACTGAAAATGAGTGAGTACTCTGATCATTATCTATTCCAAAAATCATATAAATTTTGAAATTGAATATTTCAAATCAAATGGGAAAACTTGAAATATTGAATTGAACTGGTCGATACTTGAATCCATTAAAAAAAAATTACAGTTTCCTGTACGATTCTCACTGACAATAGGTTTACGAAAACGCGACACGTGTTTCGCTATACAATAGCTTCCTCAAGAAGGATATTTAAAATGAGTTGAAGGATAATTGATTGTGACCAATCTTATTTCAGAATGATACTTCTTCCGAAGTTCTGACAATTGATTAACCATATTCAGAGAAAGTTATTCAATTCTTTATTTTGGAACAGAAATCGTAAATGTTCGAAGATACAGGCCAATAAATTGTAATGAACGTTATGAAATAAAAAACATTAACTGTAGAAATAAAATAAGGAAAAAATAAAAGATAGAGAGGTTTGACAGATATTCATGCCCGCACCAAGAGGGTTGACAGACCTTACTTATCGGGTCAACCACGTTGAAACTGTCGGAACTGAAATTATTGATCATATTTGAGAGAAGCAACGACTGTAAGTAGGAATTTCTAAAAAAAAGTCCAAATTGCAATCATGTATGACAGAATTTTGGGTACATCTTGAATATGTGGAAGTGAATTGGATATAACATTGGAACAAAAATATACAGGAAGAAAATTCAAAGGAGGGAAATATTTGAAGGCTTTGTTATAGACATGTGTGTTTGCTGAAATATGAATGTTATGAAATTACTGATGAACTGTAGAGTCAAAACTGAGAAAAATATTAGAAAAAAGTTTCAAATTGACGATACCTACACCTTTTGTTTGTCAGTTTTGTCAGGCAGCCCCAGGTGATAAATACTGATTGTTAGATAAAATGTTTGGAATTCAATATTACCCCGATAATTCGAAAATTCAAAAATCAAATCCATTTTCATGGAAAGTGGAGAAGTTGAATCGGAAGACAGATGATATTTTAACATTGGTTCAACTGAAATCTGAATTAGTATTATGAATGTACTCACAAAATTCACATTAATTTATGACCAGTGTTTCATTCTATAAACATTGTTTCATTATATTCACATTCTTTGAGATGATGTTTGTTAACCATTATTATGGAAAAAAATTTAAAAAACCTCGAATATAAATCCGTTAACCTAACCCTAAACTGAAAGTTTTCTTATTTGATTTTTGTTGGAGGTTTTCACTGGAGTTACAAATCATACATACAACAAAAATTCCAACAAATTCCACCAACCTTCATTCGAAAATGAGTGGAATATTTTCACCTCGCACAGAAAACTGACCTACCCCAATCCAGGCGCGAAAACCGTGAATCTCATTAGTCATTCAAAAATAATGCCATAAAACAGGCACAGTTTTGATACGCCGAACTGAAAAACGTCCCGCTAAGTCATCGATCGCTAAATGCGCAAGCTACATAAATTTCGAATATTTACATAAATGTTTATGTTGCAATCATGAACTACAGTATAAATTTACATACATTGACAATATTTTATTCGAAAAATGAACCGTCTATCACTATAGAAAATTGAAGAGATAAAAGGATATGCTGGTATGTGCTGCATTCAGCTAGGTAGACAACACACACAAGTTGGAAATATACCGATGAATTTTCATAAATGACGATGGAGAACAATTATTGCCCTGTGCGTTTTCATAAAATTGAAACATATCGTAAAGAGAGTTTCATAAACTACAAAATAGTAGTCTTCGATAAACTTTTCATTATCTATATAACGGGTAATCATTCTCCGGAGATTCATTGTTCTTTGGGAAGCTGTGATCACCAGAATTCGTAATCAGTATCGACTTAAATCAAATACAGTAGAAAATACCTTCCTTCAGAATTGTAATAAGTCCAAAATTCGATGCATTCTTTCATTTTATAACTGATTTCTTCAGTTGACTGTATGGAGAATTGTTATGAATCCAAAATTTCATGCATCTTTTTACTTTCAATATTTCGTCACTTATTTCTTCAGTGATTTGTATGAAGAATTGTTATGAGTCCAATATTCAATGCCTTTCTTCACTTCCAATATTTTGTCTGTAAGGCCCAATAAAGTGGTCATGTTGACCAAGTTCAAAGTCTAGTTCATTCGTTCGAGACCCTGTTTTCTAACAGTCAAATAAATGAAAAGACTCGTAGAAATATGTACGAGTATATTGGGCGACTTACTATTAAGCTTTTCACAGCGGCAACCATTCCGTAAATATAAAATTCACCGAGATGAGTTTATATGGTTCTTTCTGATGAAAATCGAATTTTTATTCAGTAACTAAGAAAGTATAATTCAAAAACTTCAGAAACAATTTCGCCCTGGTATCAATACTATTGTAGTTATATCTTGTCCATCTAGCAATTTACGGAGCATACATTGCTAGTAACTCAAATAAAGTACTAACTCCTGAATTCATTTAGTTTGCAACAGAGTTTTTCTCTAGTGACAGAAATCATAAAACAATCATATATCATTCCACAAACCTATGCCTATAATATTATCGATTGATTACCTGTGTTCCGGAAAAACTTTAAGCTCTTCTATTCATTTATTCATGAGAAGTCTCGAAAAACATTATATTTTTGTCATTGAAAAAATGTATGTTTGAATTTTCATTTTCCATTCATGGAAAAAAACTTGTTTAGGTCTGTCTACAATTTTTCATCTTCTATAAAAAACTACGCTAATACCTGACCTAACCTAACCTAATTGATTTTTCAATCCCTCTAAAAAGCAAGTATCTGAATTTCAATTCGTGTAATAATAGTATGGTTATTGAGGAAAGTCTCCAAATGTAACTAACCTCTAATTATTAGTCCGAGTTTCCCTTTCGCTAACAACTCCAATTTTTTCGTCGGTTTTTATTTGGAATACGAAGTAGGTACTCTTTGATCGACGAAATAGAGCATTACTTGAAGACAAAAAATAAATAGGTCAGAGAACATATCGAACTTCATTTGACGTAGAAGACGCATGATCTGCTCTAAAAGTTGAGGACAAATGCAACAGCTTCTATTAAATGTATTCCAAAAGATTATAATCTGGGACTACTAACTTTTTAGATCAAAATGATGTTAAGTGAATTTCACTTTTTCTCATGAATATATGTTGGCTGAATTTTTCTCTTCAAGACGACTAAATTAGAAACCAACAAAATGAAAATTTTTCAGCAACCTCGACCTTAGTATAATATCATTATGAGCATAATATATTTTTTCAAATAGCTGCTGAATTTTCAAATTGTGATCGATTGTTCCGTGTGACCAACTTCAACACTTTTGAAATTTTCTCACGTTCACTATTCACGTTAGTACAAAATATCAGAATATTTCATCTCTTACTTTCACGAATACCATTTTACAGGAAATTCTAAAAGTGATTCTATCCGCTAACAATATTATCCTTAACGTTCGCTCGGAGATCGTAATAGGCAAATTAAAAACACTTTGTGGAATTTCATCGAACACTTCACTTTATATATGAGGATCCGCTACTTTTCTAACAAGAAGCACTTACTAATAGTCGTTTTGAGTTGAATATATATAGCAATATCCCAATATCTGGAAAACCCAAAACCTTCTTCCATGCTAATAATGACTTTCTCGTGACTTATTATTACATTATAGGTAAAAATGAATGATCTAACAAACTAATAACTGACCCTGGGTGGTAGGTTCAATGAATATTCGATAACTTCATTGACGAATTAAAAACAACAAAGATGTCAGACTTTCGGCGATTTTCTCATTTTCATACACGAAGGGTTTCTCTAAACAAGAATATCAAGTTTCCCTTCATCCTTCTTGAGGAAGATATTGTATAGCGAAAAACGTGTCGCGGTTTTGTAAACTCACTGCCAGTGACAATCGTACAGGAAACTGTGATATTTTTGTTGAACATGATTATTTTTGAAGAAAATAGAAAGTTTTCGGGCAGTGATTTTTCGTCATTCACAAAAAAAAAGTCTATCTGAAAAAGCTGCTGCCCTGCCTATATGGCGCGAAGGGCGCTGCATTACATAGAACTCACTTCTTTCCTGCCTAATTCCTATACCCATCACTCGAAACTTGGATCAATTAGATACCATTTACAGGATATTTCTACACGTATCGAAACTAGTTTTCAAAAATTCATTAATGGGTATAACATTTCATTTTCAAATCTAGAGAGACTTGATTCGCTCAAAAAAATATCACTAGATATAAACCCATTGAAACTTTCTCTAGAGATCAATTACTCAACACCGAACGGATAGTTTTGCCCTAGAAGCGCATTTCGCTAACAAGGTTAGCATCTACAGGAGAAGAAAATTGATACTAAATCTTAATACCAGGGTTGGCTATTTACATACACGAAATTTTTTGGTCCGATATAAACTTTGTTCATAACTGCTGATTATTCTAATTGATTTTTCGTTAATAAACTAGTGCGGCCACTATTTGTCATTTTTTTTATATGGACATCGTCTATTATTCTGATTAATTTTTCAACAATAGATTGAAAGGCGGACTGAAAGGGATAGGTCCTTTGTCACCATTCATGTTGTTTTTACATTTTGCTATTTCTAGACTTCCACATGCATCGAGTAGCCTTGTGTCATGCACATGCTCAATCAACTTCAGATTTTTACCAATTTTGTGGTCGTGAAAGTCCACATTCTTTGTGGTCATAGTCTAGAGCGTGTTGGGCGAGACTAGATTTTTCTACCCTGTCGTAATTCATGTGTGCAAAATGCTCCTTTTGAAACTAGTAAACAGCTAACCCGTGTCTTTAGATTTAGAAGCAACTTTCTCCTCCTGAAGATGGTAGTCTTGTTAGCGAAACGCACGTCGAGTGCAAAAATTCCAGTTTGGTGTTAGGGTAATTGATCTCTAGAAAAAGTTTCAACTTTTACAGCAAAGGTCCCAATCTTATCGTTCATATACACCAATGTTTTCCAATGCTCCTGTAATTCTGGAACAAGCGTTATTTCATTTCAATGAAATCTTCACATGAGTTTATATAATGTAAATACCTACGCATTGAATCGAACTCCTCATTGGTATGCCCCAATCGATTCAATTTACCAATGTAGAGTAAATGTTTACAATTCGAAACAACAAAAGAATTCATGATTGACACCAATTTATGAATTTGAGGACACCGACAACGTACAATGCAAAACAATATTATTGTAGGCAGTATTGTGACGTCGAAAATAATTTCTCCGGAATTTTATTGAAGTGAATCAACTTCATTGTGTATTCATATGTTTGCGAAATCATTCCAGTCCGAATTTGAAAGCTGAACAATGAGTAATATAAGTTTCAAAACCCACATGAATTGCTGGCTATGATTAACATCCTCCCGATCATCGTATGAACTTTATTGGTCCTATTTTGTTGGGAAAATTAGTTTTTTGATTCGCAGATAGGCTGCGTTGAGATTCATCTCTATTTATAAACAAAAATATATTTCATGAAGTAAACGAAATCCATCGTTAGGTTTATAAAATGTAGTTACTTCCAATTCCTATTAAATATGAAAAAAAAAATCCACATTTTGTTGTGTTCAGCTCTAGGACACAGAGAAGTCTTGATCATTCTACTGCAGTCACTGTGTTGCAAATTCAGACAAATTTACTTTATTTTCTTGAGGGTTCCCAGCCTACCACAATCTGAAAATGTTAAGAATTCCTATTGGAATATATACAAGTTTAGAAGGGTAGACGTGTTCTATCCAGAAGGAAATTTGCACCAATTTTTCTTCAAAGGATAACACTCGATCTAAAATTTGTCGTCTCTTTCAAATATTCCCAGACAACTAGTATGATAAACCTAATGTGAGATTGGTATATATACCAATTATATCGAAACTGAAAAAAATTTGACAAAAGCATGTTCACTGCATAGTCGTAATTCATGTTTTCTTTCGTGAAAATATCAATTTTAACCATCGAATGTTAAAAATGAATTCTGGAAATCTTCTGTTCGATCTCGGTTGGAGATGACGAACAGTTATCAAGATATTCATTCAGAACAAGTTAACACAAATTCTATATACGCATACTGGAGCTAGAGCGTATAAATTCAAGAAAAACAATCCAGAAATCACAATCTGCCAAAAAAATGGCAACTCACAATTAACTTTTTTTTTAAGAATTGAAGTCTATGAATTGAATTCACTGAAAATGAATTCAATTCATTTCAAATGAATTGAGTTCACAATTCTTAGCAACTCTGCTATGCCTTATTGCTATCATCTCGAAGATGCAATTGGGACGGTTCACTATTCATTTTTGCATTATTCATATTTCATAATGCATGTTATCTGGAGGCGTTTTTGTCTCAAGGAGATATTACAAAGTTATACCGAATTTGTCTTCAAAGAACAAGACAAAATGATACCGTTTTCATTTCATTCTCCAAACCAATCGTACACAAAACTCATTCTTATCATAGACGTTGAAATAACCACCAGACTACTGGCTTCATTCCAATTCTTTGTTGGGATCCTCGAGACCGACTGAACACCCTTTTTTTCAAATCTTCCTCTCCAACAGAATGATTTAGTAATGTAACAGATTGTCAAATGGATATTTCCCCCTAATTTTTTCAGCGAGTTTCAATTTTGACGTTTCTGTCTTGAAGACGTGTTTCTGAACGCTGCCAATTAACCTTTCCTTAATTAACATCGAAAACCAATCTCGATATTCGTCCAGCCAGACCGAAATCATCAAGAGGAACAATATAATTCATACTCTCCCGCGTTGCTCTGGCGATTGTGCCATCTCGTGAATCAATTTAGCACGGGAAATAGTTGTTCAGAGTATAATTTGATGAATTTAACTTTGGAACAATGCGGTTACACTTGTGATTGACATATTCAACCATACCAAATTTATCCCGGCAGACTTTGCAATTAGTTCACAACTATAAATTGGGTCATTAACAAAATGAAGTTTTCATTCCGAGGAATGCTTGGCTGGCTGCTCAATTCATCATAACTTTCTCAACATTGCCTGCGAAACTGTGATGTGGATTCAACTATGTCTCGTCCTCTGTACATTGTATATCCATTTTATCACATTAGAAGATGATTAACGAAGAAA
This sequence comes from Zygogramma bicolorata, assembly GCA_032362365.1. Taxonomy (NCBI): domain Eukaryota; kingdom Metazoa; phylum Arthropoda; class Insecta; order Coleoptera; family Chrysomelidae; genus Zygogramma; species Zygogramma bicolorata. The sequence goes on from JAVJAQ010002096.1 coordinate 1,093,747, forward strand.
TGCAATTTGATACATGTGTATGTACATTACTTTAACGAATAAGGACTTATATAATGATAAGATTGAAAGTTTATTCAGCAAAATCAAATAAAATATAAATATGAATATGTTCATAAATGAAATAAATGAAAAACTCACGGCGTAAACTTGTTGCAAGGTTAATTTAACAAAACAACATTCACAAACATACACAGATAGTCTATATATCTTATACCTCATATTTGCAAAATTCTCCTTCGAACGGCTTTTAATACCTCGTCGGCTCTGGCCAATGTATTTATCTTGATAACTGGTTTCGTGAATTCCCCACTTTTCTCTGTTTTCTCATTCATTTTTCGGATAACCGAGGAGCTGTTGTGATTTGTAAGAAGTTTTACATGCAACTTTCATATTTACTTTATCGATTATCTGTTGACGTCCTCGAGTGTATTGAAATTCATATGGGATTACTATAGGCTTCTTATTATTCTCTTCCTGTTGGAAAGTCGAAGATTTACGAAGTGTTCTCTTAAATTTACATTTTCTTATCAAATTATCAACTATCTCTGGGTTGAAACCATTCACTTCAGCTACGTACCTGATCACTCTTTTATTTTCATTGTCGTACTTATCTTTCTCAAAAGGGAATGTTATTGATATTTGGACCAGAAATTACAGTGCTGCCGTTTTATGTTGTGGACAATGATTCGAGTCGTTGGGAATGTACCTGAACGTGTTCGTGTCTTTCCTATGAATGTCAAATTCTATTTGATTTTGTTCGTTCCTTATGACCAATGCATTCGGAAATAGCAACTGTTGTTCTTTTTCTACTTCGTACGTGAATTTTATACTCCTCAACCTACTGTTTAATGCTGAAGTGACATTCTCAATGTCGGCTGTTCTTGAATCCACCACAAAGAATATCTCATCAACATATCTGATCCAGACCTAGGGAAGTAACTGAGTTATTTCCTAGTATCCGTCTCAAACCTACTACCTGCTGAACAGTGCTTTTCTTTAATGCCCCCCCTTTTATTCTTTGAACGGATCAGCTCAATCATTAGAAACTAGAGAAAATGAAATTGATGCATAAATACTATATTCTGGAGTGAAATTGACTGATGAAAATTTCAAGATGGCTAGGTCTTGTGATACATCATTTTGAAGTTCCCACTTCACTTTACAACCCTAGAATATGAAGTCAATATCTTCACCCACTACAAAATGGCGGATCTAATGAATACCTGAATACAAACACATTAATATCGATTTTTCTAGAAATATCCCTTTTTCTCTGCCATATGGCAATCCTAACATAGGTTATTCAACATCATTGTTCAGTTCGAGTATTCTCATTTATTTTTCGGTTTCACAAGTAGATAGGTTCTACGTAAACTATCTCCAAAATGGTCAATTGAACAAACAGGGGAACTGTATTTGAATATGCTGTAAACTACTGTTGATCCTCTAATCAGCGACATCGTCGAAGTGAATCCTAATGAATTCGGTATGGATATTATATTCCAACAAGATGAAGCACTATCACATTACTCTAGACAAGTAAGAAACTTTTGGATAATACTTTCCATGGTCGTTGGATTAGATCGAGGTCCTTCAGAATGGCCAGCCCGCTTGCCAGATTTGACACCTTTAGACCTTTTTTATGGGGCTATTAGAAGCAAAAGAATATACGGCAGAGAATAATAAATATTTGTAGAAATATCGACTTTGCTGTGTTCGAACATGTTCGACGTGAAATATCGGATAGGCTGTTCTCATGTCAAGACGTTTTAGGTAACCATTTGAAGCATCTTCTGAACTGAACTCAGATTATTTCCTCAACGTACGAAGTTACACGTCGATGTATTCAGGCAATTATCAAATGTTCAACCATTATGAGGTAAGTGACGGTATTGACGTCATATTCTAGGGTTGTAAAGTATTCGTCGGGAGCCCCCCCTTTCTACTTAATTTTTGTTTCCAGATGGCGCCCAGTCGCCATATTGAAATTTCCGTCTGTCAATTTCACCCCAAAATATAGAATTTATGCATCAATTTCATCATCTCAATTTTCCAGTTTTTTGGTTGATCCGTTCAAAAAATAAAAGGGAGGGGACATCAAAAAAGCACTGTATATTTTCTACTGAGATCTCGTTGAACGTCACAACGTGTCCATCGTGGTTGACCCGACGGATACAGTCTTCCCACCTTTCTGTTGCCATACTCCCCTTTTCAATAAATTACGCGATGTTCTACGATCCGCAGACAAAGAAAAAAATACTATTTCTTTTCGTAATTGAGTGTGAGAAAAATGTAACGTGGTTATCAAGACAAATATTAGCGGATACACTACACTACATCGAGATTCTTCAATAGTGAGAGAAACATCAACCCGTTCCACTTGACATTGAAACGTCGCGAACATTTACCACTCCCACCAAATATTTGTTCGACCTAGGTTGAATTTTCTTAATAAAAAAACTAGGTGACCCCCGCATCATTTGTGAGATTCACACCTCTGTGAAATTTATGCAAATTAATGGCGTTTTATTTTTAGCGAATCATATACAGTATTAATCATCAAAAGAAAGTTGTATTTTAATTGAATACAAAGGATATCTACGCAGGAACGTAGAAGTTGAACATGTGGATTAATTATTGTGGGGGCCAAGTCCGTTGATGGAATATCAAATCGCAATGTATTATCGTTCGTGAGCAGAATGCGCATTTTTTAAAAGCCACTCGCGAAGGAACTTCCAATCGAGAAGGTATTCTTAGGAATTAGTGAAATAGGCAGACGCAATTAGGAAACCGTGAATGTATATCGAGGGCAGACGGATGAGAGGCAGTGGGATAATGCTTAAGCTCCAAGAAGACTTCGATGGGTTTGTAGAAAATGTTTTTCAATCAGTGAACCATCTTGGTGAGAAGCGAAAACCGAAAACTGTGCTATACCACTGAATATCTATTTTTCATCGCTCTTGCAGGGTGTTTCTCAAGCACTGTCTTTAATTTCTTGGTTTTATTCCTTGTGATGTAGGCTTTGTCCATGAATTGATGTTTTAGATAAAATCAAATGTCCATCGATTTTTTTTCTTTGAACTGTCCTGCTCCTTCCGATAGGCCTACGATGAAGTGTCTAGCTCGAAGTATCAGTCCGAGTACACTTCGTGGAGATATGGAAGTGAGAGCAAGATGAGAAAAGTTCGAAGAACTTATATTTTACGAAAAATGCACGGTTTGTCAATAACGTTATTCAGTTTTTCCTTTCGACTCTATTGCTCTTTCCGGGTCTATCTCCACGCAACCGGAAATTCCACCCCTGAGGGAGTCAAAAATGGGCAACAAATTCGTATGGGACAACGTAATGCCTTAGTCCAATCTACTTTTTTATAGAATTGCTAGAAGATATGTTTCGTATTATATTGATATTAATCGCCTAACGGCGTTGAAAAGTGTCAGAAAGTTATTGTTACGAAATCTCCTAGCGCCGGCCCTGTCACTCGTAAACGCAAAATAATATGAGGGGTCGAAGAGAGAACGTCATTTTTTCAGGAACTCTTGATTCGCGTGGGGAATTCGATACACATCATCGAGACCTCTCTGGAAGGTTATCCATAGGCGTATAAAAGGGAGACACTTCATCGCGGAGAGAGCTTATCGGAGAGTAATTCAGAGTTTCTAGTGGAGAGAGCATTGGTATTGCTGAGTGCAGGAGTCGAAATATAGAGTTTCAATCAGTATTTCAGTAGAGAGCATTGGATCGTTTAGCTGGTCAGAAATTTAATTTTGAATTGTATTGTATTGTGTTGTGATGAAGAGTTGTAATGAAAGTAGTTTAGTGTTGTTAAGAGTTTTGATAAACGAACCCAAGGAAAATTCGTTACATTATTTTAGGTGTTAATCAACGGAAAGCCTAAACCATTGATCGTAGAGATCTGAAACTTGAAAGGTGTGTTCTTCGTATGACGTAGGCATCCTATACGAAAGGGTTTCCTGAAATTCCACCCCTGAGGTGAAAAACGGGGTCAGTTTGTATGGTACGACGTACTTCAAACTACTTCAAATTTTGCAGGAAGATGTTTCAACAGAATTGATGGAAGACGTGTTTGGTATTTTATTGTTGAGGGGGTAAAAAAAAGGGGTTTATAACATTTTCGACTTCTCTCGAATGCTTTTTCGCGTGCGCCCTGAAGGCAGAGTTGTGATGAACCTGATAAAACTTAATGTTAACGACTACACGATATCTGTAATCGTAAAAATTGTAATGATTGTTTCCTGATACTTATTGCATCCCAAATCAAAGATTGGCTATTTTTCTTTCAAGTAACATGAATCATTTTGCTTGTCAACCCATAGTTTAATAACCTTGGCTTGTTTTACTCAGAGAAAAATGTCCCCTGAGCTCCTTCAAAGCGCGATGGATGTTGTTCACGGTTGGTGCCAGAGGGAGCAGATGTCTGTAAACCCCAGCAAAACTGCGATAATCCCCTTCACCAGGAGGAGAAAATTGGATGATTTAACGCCACTTTCTCTCAATGGTGAGGTCATTCCATTCGGAACGGAGGTGAAATATCTTGGCATTGTCCTTGATAAAAAACTCACCTGGAACGCCCACTTGGAAAAAGTTTTACACAAAGCCAAACTGTCCCTATGGACTTGTCGAAAGATTTGTGGTAAATCTTGGGGTTTAGGTCCCAAACAAATTCATTGGATTTATGTGACTATTGTCAGACCAATGATTACCTATGGGGCAATTGCCTGGTGGCCGAAGGCTTCTCAGAAAACGGCTCAGGCAAAGCTCTCTGGCTTACAGAGACAGGCCTGTTTGGCTATTTGTGGTGCAATCAGTACCACACCGTCAGCGGCCATGGAGATCCTTCTAGATCTACCTCCTCTCCACATTTTTCTGGAGAGAGAGGCTAGATGGACTGCATATAGACTTGTGCACATCGCTAATTGCACAAAACAATCTAATACAGAGTATACTGGACTGCTGGCTGACACTAGAAGTCACAGCATTCTGGGAATGACCTCTGACATTATGACTCCAACTGTGAACTATGAACTGCCTTATACAGTTCTTTTCCCGAGTAGAGAGGACTGGATCCTCCGGGAGAAGGAAATACTGAGAGCAGATAGTTGTTGGTTCACAGATGGATCAAAAACACCTTCTGGTTCCGGTGCAGGTGTTTTCAGTCGCAAACCCAGGACAGAGATATCAACCTGCCTAGGGACCTATGCGACCGTATTTCAAGCGGAAATTTATGCTATTGAACTGTGTGCGGAGAAATTGGCAGAATCCAACCTCACACACAAGTCAATAAAAATATTCTCGGACAGTCAAGCGGCGCTGAAAGCCATTGGCTCTTACCGATCAACGTCCAAACTGGTAACAAATTGCCAAAAACGACTCTCCTCAATAGGAAGATTTAACAAATTGTCTCTGGTCTGGATTCCGGGCCATACTGGTCTGGAAGGCAATGAGGCTGCTGACTCCCTTGCAAAGGAGGGTGCTGCAAGCAGCTTCAGCGGACCAGAACCTGTCATTGGCATCGCCTTGGGCTTTGCCAAACAAACATTAAATACCTGGATGGCGAGAAGATTTATGGACTTCTGGCAAAATCTTCCAGGATTGGCTCATTCCAAGGCGTTTATTCACCCTTCGAAGTCGGAAACCAAACAGTTGTTGGACTACAGTAGGGACGAACTACGATGTCTAACTGGCCTTCTCACAGGTCACTGTCATTTGAATCATCATATGCAGAGAATCGGACTGTCAGAAGACAGCCTGTGTCGTCTCTGTCTGGAAAATGATGAAACAGCAGAGCACATAATTTGTGCCTGCCCCGCTGCGGACCGAATCAGGTTTTCAGAGTTTGGCAAGGTTTCAATCTTACCATCTGACCTGAAAGATCACTCACCATACAAACTAATCGGCTTCGTTAAGAAGCTGGGTTTATTTGGTCGAGTTTGAATAGGTGTGAGCCACAATAAACCCTTGTTGGTTGCAGTGGAGGGCCGAACAGACCCACTCACTTCTGACCTAACCTAACCTAACCCCTGAGCTCATCAGTGGGCATGTAGATGAATTATGGAAATAGATACACCAAAACTGATCGAAATAATCGATTTTTAGCTAATCTGCTCTGGATTAAATGGACATTTCTATGAGATATTTATATCATAATAAACCGAGCCTTTGATTATGCTCTTTAGTAACATGATTGTTTTTGTGGAAAAGAAGTTTTGAGGAAGTGATTTTTGGCTTTTTTTCCCCGAGTCAATGGAAAAAGAATACAAAACATCTTTAAAAGTAACACTGAATTATTCACGGAAAAGAAGAATGTTTGAATGATACATATTAATTACCAGTATTTGCTAAATATTTGATGTTACTTCTATCCACAAAAATAAACATGTCTCTGAATATGATACTCGGTTGGACTACAATATTCAAGTCTCTCTAATTTAAATTGACTTTGTCATTATTTCTCCTAGATGAATTTCAACACAGTTCTGTATCATCAACCTCGTTCGTCAATATTTCATGTTGTCGAAAAAAAAACGTGTTACCTGTCACATTAGCAGACACGCTGGTTAATGATTCTACAAAATTGATTTCACGGTCATGCCATGTTTTTGGCGTGTATTTTTCGATTAGATCAGTGTCCTCGTTCGATGAGTGTGTGTACGAACATCCGTGGTTTCGTATGGACATCCAACAATTCGATAACATTTGCGAACCATCAGATACGGGAATCAAATAGAAAGTAACCTAAAATCACCGATTCGCGCGAATACGAAAATGTATTTATTCACCGCTCGATCTTCTCTCGCTTAATTACTATGGATATATTACGACCGATGATGATAATTCACAGTCGAAAAGAATCCAAACGATAACTCGTAACAGTTATGTGAATTATGAGAACTGGATCTCTTCTTCGTCGATGCTTTCGGAATCTGGCAAAAAACAAAAAAATTGATATCCAGTTTGACGAGAGTATCCAATCGACTTCGAGCCATCGTAGTTCTCACTGTCCACCTGTTTGCAGGCAGTTGCTTTATTGTACACCATATTTCGTTAAAATTTCGGTACAGTTAACTAATAAGGATTGTTATTGCACAGAAATGCAGCACTAGCAATATAGCAGGAATTAGTTGTTCAACTCGAAAGAACATTCAGTGTTCATTTCTTTCTTCCTAGAAAAAAAAAATATTTGTCATTCTTCGAAATGTTGTTCGCAAGGAACAAAGGGTATTGAATTTGACGTAAACAGAAAAAAAACACTTTCAGGTATATCCGGGATAACGCCTATAACTGCTTACAACTTGGTTAGAGAGATGCTTCGAGTCCGGGTATTCTCAGTTTGATATCAGAGTAATTGTTCTTTTTTTATGTCTAATCAGTGAGAACGTGAGATAAAAATATAAAGTAATTGATCTCGAAAAAATTGAATTATTAGTCACATTCAGGACCTCATTCGGATATCAAATATATATGAAGGTGGCCAAGAAAGTAAAAACGAATTTTCAATCGTTTCAGATAGGTAGTCCTGAGACAATCTTGTGAATCTGAATTGAAAAAGCAATAGATCATTAGTGCATTGATATGGAAAATTGATTCTGAAATATGCAATTTCGATAGTGAGCCATAAAGTCTGTCGTAATAATATATCAATCATCAAAATTTTTACTAAAAACCCCATTCACTGAAAAACAATAGCTTCCTATTAGGAAATTGCTCCACCTACCTGTTTATACTTCAAAATAGAACAAGAAAATACCTAAGTGAATGTGATATAGAAAATATTTCAAAATCTCTTTCTTTGAACGAATGTATATTCTAAGTATTTTCATTACAAATTGATGTATTCGGATCATGAAAAAAATGGAACACCAGAAAATATGAGGGACATTTCAGAAAATAGTTATTCGTGAACTGTTTCCAACACTGTGACCTAATTGTGGAAAATATACCCGTATACTTCTTAGGACGAAACAATCCCGGAAATAATTCAAGTCATTAAACGTTTCATGCCTTTTTTATCACCTCGACTCCACTGAGGAATGAATTCAATTGGTCATTATTCTGAGAAAACCGTCATAGCCAGTCGCGTTCCTCAGTTTATTTTGAACAGATGTATCAAAACGAATAATAATACATATTCAGTATCAGATATATAGCGAAAAGCAAGGATACTCTGCTATAATATCGGACCTGAGAATTGGTAAATAACAGCTTAGTACCACAAATTTCACAAATTTTCTTCACTAGTTGAAATAAACAACAAGGAAAGCTTTGTGTTCCATTCATGCAAAAAACAATTCGATTTTTACTTACCAATATATTTTCGATTTACAAATTCATTACTTTCATAAACCCGATGCCAGGCAGCTGTTTCGATCAACAGCAAGCTCTAAATTGTTGTCTGGCATCGAATATTTCATTTCTGTCGGGGTTGCAGTTTCTTCTGCAACCAAACCGAAGTTACTGCCGACTACAAGAGTTACAGTCTAACTTGAAATCAAACGAATTTCAATGATTCAATCAATTCTCAGTTGTGATATGTCCCTTATCTGTAGTGATGCAAACGGTCATTAGAGAGATTTTCATCACTTGACGTGACTTTTATCAAATCCAATATGAAATACCATCTGTATCCTTAGAATGAATCACTTAGGTTTGAATGTGTTTGTTAGTGATTCAAACTGCCATTGAAAGATTCAACTCTTTTCGTATTGAAAATAATAATAAATGTTTCGAAATAAACTAACAGAACTCGACTGAACGACAACAAACAAATCGAAGAAATAAAATTCAGATATTTCAATAATGTAATCGAGCTGAAACCGTGAGAAGTATGGAAAAGATGACGATGAAATTAGTTTACTGATTGAAAAATTAAAAAAAATTCAGAAAAAAAAATACTTTCAAACATATTCTAGAAGAACATGACAACAAGTGGTATTGACAACAAAAAATATTGGGGGAAGGTTGAAAGCATTTTTCTTATTCATTATTTTCTTCTCAATCAGTAATTCGAAACTTTTCTGCACGTCATTAATAACAACTTCATTTGCTTGTTTGTCATTCTCTAGAATATTTACTAGATTTTGTAATTGTGAATTCGTCTGGTTGATTTTTCCTTTCGATTTGCGCATTTTCGTTTTGTTCAGCTTTCTCATTTGATTTCGAATCAGTGTTTTTTAACATGTTTCAATAGTAGACAACGAGATTGGAACCTTCGTTGTGACAACAAAAACTTTTCGTAGAGATGAATTGCCCTAACACCAAACTGATATTATTTGAACTCAACGCGAGTTTCGCTAACAGGATTAGCATCTTCAAGAGAAGAAAATTGATTCCAAACGCTAGGGTGAGTTTATATGTTTTATAATTGAAGGAAATCAAAGAACTACCTGCAAAGTTTTTTCTTGGTCCGAGATGGATTTTTCCTGTTGATAATTTCAATTGATTTCTAACCAATGAACTAAAAAGCGGCCTGAAAAGAATACGCCTTTTGTCACCAATCATATTATAACATTTTGCTATTCCTAGACTCTCGCATGCATCGAGCAGCCTTGTTTCATGTACATTCTTGATCAGTCTCAGATTGCTTTCACTGTTACCATGATCATTGGCTAGAGCTGAGCGACACTGGACTTTTCATAGTGTTCCTCAAAACGAGTTTTCATACCTCGTCGACTCTGACCAATATAATCATACGAATAGACGAAATCGGTCAAGTCACCTTGACCCGCCTCTGCGTACGACGAGTCTGTTTCCACCAGGGAAATCCATCCGTGGGACGTGTATTATCGTCGTCGGAACATGACGCTGCATTTTTCAATGGCGAACGCCTTATTTTATTGTTCCGCAGCCAGGCCACTTTCTCATGTATCCGGGTGCAACGATATGGGTACCTGATTTCAACAAGTGAAAGCTACGGCGCTGTGATGTGACGCAAAATTTTGCATGTATGTGACAATACCTGATTCATATTAATACGTAACACCTTCAGGTTTTACGAGCATTATTTACGTTTGATGAATTTCAATGGGAATTCTGTCGATAACGCCCGGATCCTCTGAGGAGAATGTTGTAATAAGATTCAGTGGTTCTCAGACGGGCGACAGCGAAAGGTCATAATCATTACGTTTTGTTTCTAGGAAACAGTAAAACACTATAGAAATGGATTCGAGATGGAAAATCATTATATTGATCAATGTATCATATTGAAATGTAGAGAATAATCCTTTGGGGAATTGATCCAATTGCAAAATGCATAAAGACAATTTACAATGTATAGGAGTCGTCAAAAACAGAAAAACCTAATTCAAGCCTTATCCTAATATCACAAAGTACGTTCAATGAAACAACATATCACATGAAGTCCTTGAGTGTATAATAACATTAACGAATATTTTGCAAGAGGAATATGTCAATAATGCACCTCCGATTTTTTTTGAAATGGTTACTATTGATAAATATATAGATACATAACTCAAGTATGTATAATCCAGTCAAAGTCAGAATGTTCAGTTCCTTGAATGGGTTCCTACAGCTGTGACTGCTGGGTATACTGAAAATTGTTCTGATAATTTTTTTCTGAGCAACAAAGACTTATCGTCTGCAAAAAAAGTGAAATGTACGTCATCCACATACTCTTCCAGATCATTAATGTAGATGAGAGAAAGCGTTGGACCCAGAATTGAACCCTGAGGTACACCAACCGATACATCAAGTGATGAAGATTTCACATTCTGCCTGAAGTTATTCTCACTAGTGTCCATGAGACTCACATATTGTTTTCTATTGAGAACGATATAAAGCACTCTCACAATAATGTTGATAGAGATATGTCTATGAGTTTTTGATAATGACTCCAGTATGAAAGTCGAGACGTGGAAAAGTTCAACTGTCTACACGAATCAATACCCGAAAAGACTATTTCCTATATTCCAGCGTCCGTGAAAAACATTCGTTTAAGCACCATACCTGAACGGGTAGGAAGGCGAGAGATCTCATCGAGCAATACCGTTTGACCGATGGAATTGATGGGAGTGAGAAGTACAGCTTATCCAATCCATCTTGGCACAGAACTAATAACGTATATGCCCAGCAATCTCTGTGAAGTATACTGAGATAAAAAACACCTATTATATGTGTTCACTGTGTTGACATTTATCCCTAGAATGTGTTTTTTCTTTCTTCATGGTCTACACTACCAGTGTGCAACTGGAAAAGTATCTGAGTTTGTGCCAAGATGGATTGGATAAGCTGTACTTCTAGCAATCTCATGCTTTTCCCACTATGGCTGATTGTAAAAGCTAGATCGAAATAGATTAGTTCGCGTGAACAGCCTCTCCAGACTTCAAAAAACGAAGAAGTGACAGATCAGCTTACTTTGATGTGCTTCGATTCTACCAGCATTGAATTCCATACCGTAACCCTATTTCGGAACTTTCATCATGTCCTTATTCACAACGTCTATACCTCATTATTCCCTAAGTGCTTATATGGGAATTAGAAGAGAAACTGGTATGAGAAAAAAATATTTATTTCAGCAAGTCATTAATATTATAACACTTCATAGCACTTCAGCGAAAAGTTCCTGATGACAAACATGATAAAATCCTTTTGTATTATGAAGAACTGCTACAGCCAATGATACACAATTTCGCTGAAATACTAGTATGCTTAGTGTTCCATATCAACTGTGGATATCTGTACAGCTATTTGTCGTCAATCCCTCGTATTCAGATGCATCTCATGTAAACATTCATCTCCAATAAACCACATGTTGAAGTGGAAGAATGTCGAATGTGGCTATAAAAAGTATGGTGTCTCTAGAAAGTTTTATAGGTTCATTTTTCCTCGTATTGATCGAATTATAAGATGCTTGACATTCAGTTGGAATAGATTTTCTATCGTTTATAGCATCTGTATGAATTCATTGATTCTTATTTCTCTTGTGAAATGGAACCAATTTATTGCTCCGCTAGATTTGTTTTGAATGTTTTGGCTTTGGTAGACAATGAAGTTTGACGATCATGAATTGGTATCTTGAAAACAAGAAATGAAAATAAATCATACAACGAAAGACAGGTATGATAGGATACTGAAGACAACCAAATATCCGAAAATTTGTTAAAGAGTATCCATCAGGATGAACATAAATGGTGTGGTACAATTTTGCGGTTCGCAAAGTACGATTAATGACCTAGAATTCAGAGTTCTTTCTATTCACAACTTTATATTTACCCAAAACATGCTCAAAGTTTAAGATCTTCAATAATAATGATTCAACACTTGATCGGAGTTATACGTCAACCTCTGGAAAATATCTAATGTTCCTCACAAAGTGAGTGAATTCATCGACAACAAGAAATAACAGGGACCCCTGGAAAATATCTGATGTTCCTCACATAGTCAATTAATATATTGACACTGAATTGTGAAGTAAGATTATAGTGGAGGGATGAAAATTCACATCTCTGAGTTCTACAAGAAGTAACAGGAAGCTTCTTAACCATGATGCGAACTACCGTATGATACTGAAAATTCAATTCTCTGCATCTCTCCAAATGATCCCAGTATCTAAAGGTACGATATAATACATTCTGAAGTCGAAATCATTTCGCTGGTCATTTTGTTCACCTACCTATTCATTAATGCCCATCATGTAGTCAGTCGGTGCACTGCGCTATATGCATATACACACTTTGAAAGGTAAGACCCCGTTAATGCTATGCTAAGATCTACAATCTAGTATATTAGGTTCTCAATTTCTAAAAAGTAGCTTCATTATCAGGGACTTATTCTTTGTCGTTCATAATCTTATGGTATGAAAAACATAGAAAAGGCCATTATGTTCATACGTTTCTAAGCAAGCGGAGACAAACGCGATAAATGATGTGCCAAATTGTTCAATTCCGTACAATTTAGATTTAAATACAGCATACAAACTGGCTGAGTGTACAGTGGGCGATATATGCGTGATAGAATGTGTAATTGCATGTAAAGTAATAAGAAATTTTCGTTTCATTGCTGGATAAATTCATTTCTTGAATACCTACTTTGTTTTTCACGTTCCGAACTCTCTGCACACGAATGTAATTAGGTATAATTATACAGTCAAAAAAAGCTTATACTTGTGCTACAAGGACTCGAATAGTTGAAAGCAGAACTTGAATTCGAAAAAATGCCATGTTTCGAGGGATTTGGAACGAGTTTCAGTATCTCGTTGATTCAAACTATTATGGTATCCGCCAGGGGAGTAGTTGTTTTCTGACAGGTGTAAACCGGACATCTACTGTGTAGGGAGTTGAGACTGGCCTGAACGAATTGTTCGAAAAATGATCAAACTATCATGTTTATAGAGACTGAGATTTATAATATGTCACTAGTTTGGCAAGTTGTGGAAGCATTACTTCTGAAAATTGGCACAGGACATAAAGGAAACATAAATTAATATCATAAATATAAAAAATCATAATGGATCATACCAAACATAGTCATTCTTTAGCTAGCCATGGAGTGAGTGTAAAAGCGAACCATATTTCAATAGGGATGACGGCTGCAAAACTCTACCACTAGGAGCGCCACCACTTCATGTACCTCTGACAGCCTCTCAATTCAAATGACAACAATTCAAAACATTAAACGTCACTTCTTTGCAATAATTAAGAATATATAGATTTGAAATCGACATAAAATGGTGTTATGTAGTGCATTCGGATGTAAAAATGTAGGTACGCATCTATTTCCAAAAGAAACAAAACTGAAAAAGCAGTGGGAAGTAGCCCTGAAAAGAAAGATCTTTCAGGCTTCTGAATATTCTAGATTATGCTCCAGTCACTTACAAAAGAACGTAGCAGGGCTAGTAGATGGTTATTATGATGATTTTTAACGAAACTCCTCTGTAATCAGTTTGAATTTTTTACCTTTCACTCAGATTTTTTTTTTCCTTTGAGGGATCCACCACGTTCCCTCAACAAACTTTTCAGTTCTGGTACAGACAAACATCCATATCTATCGGTTGGAGAAAACATCCTTATGATTCTTAAGTATCTTTCGAAAATATTCATTGAAATAAGAATAAAACATAACCTGCAAAATCACTCGTTAGGCACATGCAGTCGTGCTGCCACCTACTAAAAGCTTTGGGTCATCTTCCCCATTGTTACAGCGTTTCTCCCATGTCACAATTAACGTTTCAATTCACTTCATATTTTCTCATTATAACTGAATCAACTTTATTCACCATTCAGGATAAACTTTCAACGCTGTTCAATCTAGCCCAATGCAGAGATAGCATCCATGGATATCATTTGTCCAATTACGGCTTATTCACAAATATTTTCAGAGAACTTATGAATTCACCAACAATACTAATAAAACAATATTTCTATGGTTGAGAGACAATTCGAATGTGTTTTAATTACGGTGAAAGCACTGTATTATTCGCATTGAAATTAATTTGTTCCTATTCAGGTTAATACCAATTAGTATTACGATTCTGAATCTAATAAAGTTTTTTTCGGAAATGGCGGCCATACTAAAATGGTCGATTGTCTGAAAGTATTTATCTAGTAAATGAGCATGTTTCACTTCATTGAAATAATGCTTGCTCGCATGTGGATGTGAGCTGAATTGCTTGATACAGGGTGACAATTTGGAAATCAGCAATCGAATAACTTCTGAACAACAATAAAAACCACTACAAACCATTCTCTCTCAAAGAAAAACGGAAGTTATATCTTCTTGGAAAATGTATTATCAACAGATAGTTTTCAGAGCCACCATATTCGACAGGGGCTGTTGATTCTCATATATCAAAAATCATTCATTTTGGCCAATGAATCAATAATTCCCAATCTCTTCCAATTTTGTGTCCGTCAAGGTACTTACTGAAATATCAAAAACATTCGCATCGATTTTCAAAAAGAAGACTTCAACATGTATCAAATGAGCTTTAAGTAAAGTCGACCAATTTTCCCATTGAAATTTGGTTGAGGGTAAGAGGTGTGATTTTGCGGAAGTAATTTATCTTCTCCAAGTCAGTGCAAAACACCCCCTGTTGATATCTGTGTGAATCATTCATGGGAATTTTAATCATTCACAAAAAAGTTTGTCTAAAACAGTTACTATTTGAAGCGACAGGCACTGAATCATATGAGAGTCACTTTTTCTTGCTCAATTTGTAAACTAATCACTGGAAACTGACATCAAACAGATACCATTTTTTGTTTCTTAATTTATGTGCATTTGTTTCATCCTGTATATTTCTCACTTTGCTATGATATGTAGTTGTTTAAAAAAAACAATACAATTCTGTATTCGAAAAGACTCGAAAAAATAAAAAAATCTGATCTACAATAAAAGTGTTTCAACCCAGTTTCAGGATCAACACCCTTTATGGGACATTTCTACACAAATATAGAGTAGTTTGCAAAAAATCATCAATCGGGATATCACTCCATTCTCAAACCCAAACATGCTTGTTTTACTCGAAGAAAGATATCTCTTCAGCTCATCAATGGAAATATAAATGAATTATGGAACTTTCCCAGGGGATTTAAAATACTTGCATATCATTGACTTTTTCAGAACAATAGAAACGGTTTTGTGCATGAGTTATTACCAGTGTTCGAATTGTCGCCCTTTATACAATCTTAATAGCTTGAAAAACCGCATAACTTCGACCCAACTTTCTGGCATTCTGGATATCTGTTCCGGTCCTGTTGCTCAACAGGTTCGATGTGCAACGGTTCTACAACTATAAACTTTCACTATCGAGGTCACTTGATTCGTCCTCTGAACATGTTAAAAGTGTTCGAAGTAATTTCTCTTGTTCTTTCTACCTTTCTGCATTCTTGTTTCGAATCTCTCGAAGATTCAAGTGTATCTAATGGTGTCTGAATTCGTAAAGTGGGTCATCGTTTCGAAATCCCGACAGATGGCAAAACAATTAATACTATTCTGATTTTCTGTAAGAGAATTGTCGAACATTATTGCTCGTGAAGAGAAATAAGTAATCATTCTGAAACATTCAACTAGTTTTGCAATCTTCATATTCATAAGAAAGCGATGAATTTCTTTTTTTAATGGACTCTACCAGCTTCCATGTATGTTTTGATTCCTACCCATACACTTGGGAAGATTAATTCAGATAGGATCGATTTGGACTCACAAATCATCGGAAAAAATTCGTTTGAAACCATCGTGAGAATTGTTCTGAAAATTTTTGTTCTAAAATTGTTCGTTCCGTTGACCAACTGATATACTTATCGGAAAAAATTAATGATGACAATGCAGATATCAAGCATTTATAGGTATGCAAGTAATACGTTTTTTACTAATTTTCTCGGAAACTATCTAATATATCTTCTTTCACACACCTCTCAACTCAGAATGAATTTACAGCCGTACGTTAATGTCAACTTTTTGTCTTATTTTTGTGTGTACTATACGTTGAGAGAGTTCCATGAGTGATTTATGATACATTTGCATGGGTTTGTACAATTGCATATGCTTGTGTCCGATTCGTAATACTACCTACTGTACATTACACAAAATAATTGAAGAAATATTGAATGAGCAGAATAAAAATATTGTTATAATCCATTCACATTATCCTGGGTGACGTGATCACCATTAATAACTGGTTGTTTTTTCGAAAATAATAGTCTGAAACTATAACCTGAGCTACTCACTCATGCCAATTGATTATAGGCACGAATGTGAGGTCACGGGGTCAAAGAAGACAATAAAAATAGGTGCGCCGCCTATTTGATCGGCTAAAATAATCAAATAGTGATAGATAGGTGTACAGTCAAATGAGTAAGTATCCATTCTTCAGTGTGGAGTATAGAAGTCATTATAACAACTTATCGAAATGTCTAAAAATAGTATTCATTAGCCGTATTATCTGAAGGATATTCAAAATGGGTTGAATATTTTTGGAAGATATTTTGATAATGTTATCATAATAAATAATATAATCGATGAAGAATGAATCAATAACTTATGTGGCTTCAAAAATAATTTATGGTTGCCATATTTTCGGAAATTGTTGCAGCCACTCCTTTATAATATAGACATAAACATGAAAATTACAGTAGGTATATATTTGGTGTAGTGGATATCAGGAAAATGATATCTATAAAAACTTTTCCAGAAGTCTTATGTCCATATTGTTCCGTGTATTAGTCATTGCTCCTTACTTTCAAAATGCACTGGTATGTGCCCCACATATTTCATATTTGTGAAACCACGACAACTGCGTTTTTACAACGTGAAAATGAAGTCGTAACCCTTCGTGTAACCAATTTTGCGATTCCATCGACAGTCATGAACATACCGCAATAATCATATTTTCACATTCGCGAAAATATATTCAATCTTCTCTACCTCAAACACACAATGAGCGCACGATTTGGCTAGGAGCACTGAACACACAAACTACTTTTACAAGTACCACATTCGTTTTCTCTCATTCACATTAGCACGATTCTCAACCTTGAAGAAACTACTAAACCTTGACATACAAATGATATCCATGAAATTGGACAAAATATATACTTGTGGAATCCAGATTCATCACAAAAAGAAACCCCTTCAACATTATTAATGTCATGAATTTCCTAGATTGTCTTAGAATTGTGAATCCTATCATTATGCCATCCTTTTATTTAGAAAACGTCTTTAATCGAGTATTTTGCTTGATAATTTCGGCCAATAAATGTGAATTCAGATCAATTGGAACGAATGGACTACACAAAATTCGATAAATAATAGGCAATCAGATTCGAACTGACTAATTTTAAAGTGAGAACTCTTATGAGAAACAAATTGCAACAATTTCATAGAACTTTCTCTATATCGATTATTTTTGAAATGAAAAAAAGAACCCCTTTTTATCAGCTGCCAAAGTGGCTGAGTTGAGAGCCTAAACGTGAAATGTTTTTACTGAGAAAAAATCGATGATTTCTTAGCACTTGAAAGGGGGGAAAGAAAATTGAAAGAAATTAGATAATGAAAAAACTTGAGTGATCACTTTGTCAATCACGTATCGTATTTTTATGGATCTGGGAATTCAATTAACACATTTATTAGAAAATTCGTATACTTTTCCTTGGCAACGTTTCGGAAGCTATTCTGCCGCCTTTTTCAAGCCTGTTCCGAAAATGTTCAATGGAATTGCAATTTTTTGTAATTATTCATCAATAACCATACTAAGTGTTAATTTTGACACTCAATTTTGCATATTTCCAATATTTTAGTATCAGGGCAAATATGCCAATTTGCCTTGAAAAAATATATTATAAGGATTCAAAGCTTTTTTCTCTTCATTTCCAGGAAAGAGAAAACCCAAAAAATGTTGATCTTTTACTCATAATTATTGCATTTCTTCACCTTCAACAAATATATTCAAACTACCAGCATCTTATTTCAGTACACAGTGCAGAACGTTCGTAAAATATCGAGATGAAAATGGATGATAGCAATAAAGTATGTGCTTATCAGCTCGGTAACAAGTTTACTTCCTACGATACATTCTGCTCCACGTTTCTTTCGAACCTGTTACAGTAAACACTTTGAAGATCCTTTTACTAATGTGCCAATTTCTAATGGGAACAAAAAATTCGATACGTGTGTCTTACTTTAATGGATTCAATAGTGAGATATGATTGAATCACGTAAATAGAATGTTCGATTATACTTCAATCCAATCTTCCTCTATACAATCAACCCCATCACGTACCGGTGTCACAATTTACCATATTAGATGAGGATTTCCATTTCTGGGTTGACTGATTTATGTATTTGTTATAGAAGTCATCAATTGGAACTGATACTTATGACAAACATACAAAAAAACTTAGTGGTATTGATTCGGTCTTCCATTGCCTATAGAAGTAACTAACACAATGAAACCTATTGAGGAACTTAACGAAATAATCTCAACTGAAATAATAAAATACGAAAAACAGTAATGAAGTGCACAGTTATTAGAAGAATGAATTATCATTTATAAATTCTAATTTCTCAAATTTCTTTAAGAGTACGTGTTTGTACACCAACTTTGACTATGTTCAATCGATGTTCACGAATTCTGATAAAAACCACATAACCAAAGACACGAGAGCAGTCTGCTTTTCAATACGACACGGCAGTAGATAAACTAATTGTTTCAAATTAACGTCAATAGTCAGATCGCCTAGATTATTTAGAGGAATGAACTATTTCTGTGGGAAGAAACAAGATCTGAGAAACAATTCTTGCTTTTTTTTGGGAAATGGGTAAAATTTGAAAAAATGGTTTCCTGATCAGTGAAATTCAATTACAAATTACTGTCGATTTTCCTTTATGTTGTCTGAGGAAGCCAGTATGTTCCATAAACTACCAGACGAAATGGAACTTTCAGATATAAAGTGAAGTACTTGATCTTTTATGAATGTTTCGAAATCAAAAAAGTTTTTTGATCACAGCTAACTGTTATTTTGTCCCACAATTGACCTTGAGTGGTGTGAATGAAGTTGTAGTCTGAACTCAGAACTAGTTATTTGAAGATTAAACTTGCATTGGTGTGAATAATAACTAGCTTTTCCTTCAACTGATCAGTTCAACTCGTGCCGTAAACTTTGTTCTTCCAACAACGTTTATTTCTGCTTGAATGTGGTGAAAACGTTGAGTGAGTGGTATAGTTAGTTATAGTTGAGTTTATTGAAACCTGTTATAAAACTTATAAGATAGAAAAAAATTTAATTTGAACAATAAATTACTGATCATGATATTAAGAATAAGAATTCAATTGGAAGCATTCAAATCAAAGTGAAAAGATTAACATGGATTTTGGTCGAAGGAAAAAATTTCAAATTCAGTTGATCAAAAGGAATAATATAGTAACAGAAACATCAAAATGTTGAGTAGAATAGAATAGAATAGAATAACTTTATTGCTCCTCAAAACATAAGTTTTACAGCTTGGGCCTGAACAGAAAATAAATACATTTGGTTGGGGAGAAATATGAAATTTGAACCAATTTACAATGAACAGCAAAACAAAACAAAGATAATATTCACAACTATTCATTCATAATGAATGATCTCACTTGCAGAATATTACAAATATAATTGTAAATACGCTTAGCTGCATCAGAATTAACACTTTCTAATGTACTGATGAAGTTTTCATGATTGTCAAAGGTTCTACAATTGGGTTTCATGACAGTATATATCGGACATTCAAAAATTATATGGAAAATATTCTCATTTTCATAACGGTTACACACAGTACAGATTTGATTAGGATCTATCATGTGGGACAGTCCATCGAGAGTAAATTTCAGTCTAAAATTGTTACACATACGTAACTGAGCAATAGTACGGGTGACCTGTATGGGGAGTTTCGAATTCAAGTAACTACTAGGTTTTTTAGAAACACGGAGATGCCTATAAAATGGTAAACAAGATGAACGGGTCTTGAGAGATACGTCTGCTTCATGGAGTTTAGAATGATATTTTTTAAGCAGAATTTTTCTGTTCATTCTCAGTGAAGTGGAATTCAGGGTGTCCCATATATTACTTTATGTTTATTAGTTTATGGATGAGAAAAAAGATTTCAGTTGTGAGGCCCAGTTAAATTTATCCTCACTCCTCACAGAGACCAATTAATCGCAATTGCCTTTCGAAACATATTTTAGGATATCGACTGTCATCCATAGCAAGTACCTTGTGGAGCCAATTCAGAGACATTTTAAAGACATTATATGCCAACTTTACACGACCAGTTTCGAGTCTGAAAGAGATTTGGATTCGCTCCAGTATATCGAAATATCGGAGGCTCCACTCACCAATACAGTTGAACAAGGTGCTGAGAGCTAAAGCTTCAAATAATTTTATTCTTGGATGCCATGTAACGAGTTTGGTTTTTGACATTATTGGTAGTATTGCTCCGATTGCCTGTTTCGCCTTATCAGTTGCTGTATTTGACATTTCTCTGAACTCAATAAAATGTTGAGTATGAAATAGTAAAATTAAATTCAAGAAATATGAATCAATATAAATAAACATTTTTCATTCAAATTTGTTTGATTCTACTGTTCCATACTGAACAATTCAATTTTTTTGGCACTATATCAATTTTTTTGATCGAATAAATTTTGAACTTCCATTCTTTGACCATAATTCATGTCAATCCTTTTCTCTTGTGTGGATTCGAATGCCCCGTTTGATTTGATTTTTATTGTTGATATCATTAGTAATCTATTGGTTTAACTTTTCTATCTTTCATAACAGGTTTCAATACAGTTTAAGTTTTTAGACAATGGAAATCCGAACCAATACCACCCAACGTAAAATTCAATATTTCAAGTTCATTTTACCAGCATTTTTCCAGCATCTCATTTCGATGCTTGAAAATAGGATATTTGTAGAAATCAAAAGATTCAGCGATATCACGATTCATTTCAAAAATGAAACAAGAAAATGATCTTCGAGATGCTCCTTATCTTTCAATTGATGAACATGAAGAGAATACTCATACACACCATATTGAATATATTATGATACTTTTTTATACATCTGTTTCTTTCATTAGTAGTTTTGTCCGAATCCAACCCGCATAGCATTAGGTGAGGGAAGATGATTTGTAATCAAGCAGCAACTCTGTACCATGGAGCTGAATAATAAAATGGAGCAATAGTAACATCAAACATTTGTAGACCGGATAGCTTCATAAATCAAATTATCTTGTACTTGAAAATATAAGTTTTCCAGCCGACACCAACCAATCGTAAATACCACTTCGCCTACAAGAACATCGAACCAACTAATAACCCGGACATCACCATTAATCACATTGTATTAATGAAGAAACCGCCGAAGGCCGCAAAGAAGAAACATTACTCAACACGTACAACAGCTAGATACTACAGGTGGCTAAAAGTCGCCTCGCAATTGACCATCTCGAAGAATGAGCCACATTTTGGCAACTGCCAAGTACGAATGGTATTATTGGTGTTACTGGTTCGTTAGCTCTTAGCGCAGGATTCAGTGTCAAGCCGTGACCCACTTGCGGCCTCTGCTTCCTTCTCGAGAGAAAGTTCTACGAGTTATTCGAGTATAATGGAGCATTCTTTTTCCCTTTTATTCATAACATCGGTTCAGTCGTGTTTGTTCATTGAGGAAGCGGTTCGACATATTCACGGAATTTTTAATTGATAGCAGACATCCCGTCCGTTGGATGTACCTGAAAGTAAAACTGCTGGATGTGGACTGAATCGAAAGTGATTTTTCCAGAACTCACCTGAGAAATCACCATTATTCAAGCTTTTCTTCTGAGAAGTAACACATTTTTGAACCTAGTAAACAATGATAAAGAAATTTCACCTAGGTAAATAATGAAAAACTGCCAATAGTCGTTTCGATTTATACGACGACGTATAAGGGACACTGTAAAAATAAAAAATATCTCTATAAACAGATTTTAATCTCTCAATGGCATATTAAAATCTGTCAATGACAGATCATAATCTGTCAATGCCAGATTAAAATCTATCAATGACAGATTTAAATCTGTCAATACTCCATTGACAGATTTCAATCTGTCAATAAGCCATTGACAGATTTTAATCTCTCATTGGCAGATTATAATCTGTCATTGACAGATTCAAATCTGGCATTGGCAGATTATAATCTATCATTGACAGATTCAAATCTGGCATTGGCACATCAAAATCTGTCAATGGAGACATTTTTTATTTCTGCAGTGACCCTAATACGCCGTCGTAGTATAGGATTAGTCAATGTCCCAAAAGTAAAATAATACCGAGCCTATATTTAACTCTACAACATTTATATCACAAAAGAGGAACATACAATGTATCTGTAAAGTCTGAAATCAGTCCAGAGAACAAATTCATCTACAGAATAAAAAACTTGATCCAATAAAAATTCTTTCAAAACTAATCCAGATAATCTCAGTCCAGGAATATATTTCAGAGGGAATGGTAATTTATTAAAAATCCTTTGGCCAATTATATGAAAAGGACATTTTTTCTTGAAAAAGGTACATGTAGATCTTTATGTTGTCTTTTATTGACTGAATGCACTCGAGCATGAGTTTTGAAGTGTTTCAAATTGCAGTATACAAATAAACAGACTTCAAAAATAAACAGACATGGCAGAGTAAAAATTTTAACTTCATTAATTTTTGATGACGTTATATACTTTTATATCATGATATACTATTTCCTCTAGGTTTTTCTGGAGAAATCCGTGCTGTTGTGTGAAGCCGTAAGAGTGTCAATCGATACATGTTCATATGTGGAGTATTGAAGTAAGTAACAGCTCACGACGAATTGAAGTTATATAAAGCTGCCGGTTTTGAATCTAATTCATATATACAATCAGGTATATTCTGAATATCTGAATAATTATCTATTGACTGAATAACCAATTATTGAAAAAAATAATTATTGAAAATGTATCTTCGAAATTATATTTTAAATGAATCGAAGGTTTTTGTATAAAGTGTATATTTAAAATTTGATTCTATTGCGAAGCGCTTTCGACTTTCGTCATCATCAGTGCTATCTCGTCAGGGTACAGGAAGAATCTTTGACATAAGAGCTGTGTACATAGTAAAATTTGATTTATATAAAATTAATCTAGTTAAACCAGCGAAAAGCGTGCTGGGAAGTTCAGGCCATGTGACTGTGTCAATGTCAAATGTCAAGTGACACAGTCACATGGCCTGAACTTCCCAGCACGCTTTTCGCTGGTTTAACTAGATTTATTTTATATAAATCAAATTTTACTATGTATACAGCTCTTATGTCAAAGATTCTTCCTGTACCCTGACGAGCTAGCACTGATGATGACGAAAGTCGAAAGCGCTTTGCAATAGAATCAAATTTTAAATATACACTTTATACAAAAACCTTCGATTCATTCACCAGAAAGTGTATTCAGCTTCCCAACTTCATTTATATTTTAAAGATTTTAGTCTTCACTGCGATTGTGTAACTATTATTTTAATTATAGAATAAGCATATGTACATCAAAAATAATGTGAGATTGACAAGGGCTAAATTTTCTGATAATTGTATTTCATTTGCTTGTTTTCTCTAATTTTTTCAATTTTCAATCACAACTTCAGTACTATATGTCTATATAGTCTCACTATGATCTTTTCTTTCTCTTCTGTCCCCTCTCTCTATCAAAATGAAATATATTCCATGAAATAACACATAAAGTTGAAGTTCGAGCATTTCTCAATGTAAAATCGATCAGTAAACATCCCAGGAAGAAATTAATACTCAAATTTGTTTTCTACAGAATTCTGCGCGAGATGAAATTCATCGCACCTAAAATAACTAATTTTTCTTTGTTGGAAGTGATCAGGGGAAACAAAAAATGTAATGCTGTGAATGTCGACGTTTCGACGATTCATTTGGTTATCCTCACGACACCCTCTGATATGCAGTACACCTAATAATAATCACACTAGTTTCAACAGCTCGAATAGAATACAACAATAATCTCACAATTCCACCCATACATACTTCAAATATGCTTCATCGACCACATGACAACTTTTCGTTACAATACACCTCCACCCAACCGCATTTCATTTGACAGGTAAATCTGAATAAAATTCAATATGGAACGTGATCAAATAAGAAAGTTCGAAGATGACAACGAAACTGAAGTGGACAAAGAAAAATCATCTTCTTCAGGGTCGAGGCGTTGTCGTTATTGTCGGTTGATATTCAAGGACGGTGCTTGATCTCAAAGGCACCGTTTTATTTACATTAGAAAGTTGGCGTTACAAAGAGAAATGAAAAATAAATTCAGTTAGTAAATGCCGTATTCAGAGATGGTGAGACGTCACTTTTTCATCACCGAAAGCGTTTGAATATTTCGGAGATTAAAGGCTCCCCGAAATGAAGGTGGAATAGAATTATCGCCTCAAAGCACTCATGGGTTCTGAATTATTTCTTAGCAAAAGAGTGAATAGTAAAAAAACGAGTTTGTTTTTGACTTCTTGAGTGTTATCAATACATCCAGAAGAAGAAAACTTGTGCAGCACGAGCTGTCCGACTGCTTCAACCTGATTGATTTCTTTAACATTCCACATATATTTTACTTATGGCCTAACTTTTCACGTTTGATCATTCATATATGTAATGTCATTATTTCATTAGTTTCCATTGTTTAGTACCTACTTTTTTAATTATTTTTGTTCATATGTATATCCTTTAATTAATCCCTCTATAAACAGAAATTTTTCTTGGGATCACCTAATAAATAAATCAATGAAAGTGGTTGGCAGTTTTAGGCTTTATGTTCATGAAAAGATACAGTCTTAGATTTTAACGTTGTTGATATTCTGTCGTGAAGAGTTCACTCCTCAAGATGAGGCTGAAAAATGCATGAAAATAAAAAACAATCATGAATATCAAGAATTGAGCATATATTGCTGGAAAGTACGAATCGTTGTAAAAAAGTGTCTGATAATATATCCATACATGTGTATGGGAATTCGAATACAATACACCACTGCAATTCAGTGATGATAGCACAGATAACACAGTAGGTAAAAGTTTCATCCCAACACTAATTATTGCACTTGTATCAGCGTTATATATCCAGAAGAGCTCGAGAAAACAAAAGAATTAACGAGTGTAACACAGACCTACATTCAACAATGCAAGTGGATATGAAGATATGATAATTTATCACATTTTCGTTTCAACGTTTCAGAACAGAACAATCATCTAATAATCAGGTTACAATTCGTTCATTCTTGTCAGGACTTCATTGTTTGTGATTCAGAAGGGTTATGAATCAACACGTTGAGGTATTTTTCATGGCAACTGTTCAAATCGAACAGATGACTCTAGTCTTCGCATATGATTGAGTGTTTCTGGAAAAAATTCGCTAGTAATAACATGTGATGTCAAATTCTCAAGCATGGATCTATCACAAATACCGTACATTTTCGTTCTGCTACTAGGCTAAATATATGTGCTCCTTCCTCCATCTTGGATTCGTTGGTTTTAAAAACCAGTGAACTTTTACTTTTCGATTACTTTTCGACAGCATTTTCATTCGGAGCGTCCATACTTTGGGTAAACTGGGAAACATAATAAATGTGTGGTCATTAATACGCTCAGAAATTGTCGAGAATAACTGCCCACTGATATCAACAACCAAAAAGGACTTGTCTTACCGAATCTGAGGGCTGAATTCCAAATTCGAAGACAGTGTTCGCGAACAAAACAATTCGAAGTTGATGGTAGGTTCTGCATACAGAAAGTGTAGATTTTACCCCCGATAGCATCAGATACCATCTGGTGAAATGAGAGGAGGTTCATTCAATGGTCGATCAAGATTGAATTTGCTGCAAACATTTCACGGAATACATGCTCCTCGAGGCATCTATGCGTTGAGAGTATTCCATTATTTTTGGTGATTATCGAAAGGATGCCCTGTGGGGTAGGGTCGCATCACTTTCATATACCGAACTTTTACGATTTCATTGGTTTCTTGTAGGAACGTAAAATCTCATCCATGGCTGATGTTATTTTATCGTTATTGGCTCTGATCATCCACTTTTGATCTTTTATGTTTTCTCAATCTATGCAGGAAAAATATCACGCAGGGTCTTGAAATTACTACAAGTTCCACTACATGCTTTAGACTGAGGAAGTATTTTCAGGGTCTTTCTTCTACAAGTCAATGCAAAAAGAATATGAAAATGCTATAAAAGAAGCAACATAAATATTCAGCAAACACTCTCTGTTGAATGAACGACGAGATTCGAACCTTAGGTGTAAGAGTTGAAACTTTTTGTAGATACCAAATAACCTAACCTGAGTTTCAACTCTCTGTTGATATGTGTAAACATCTATAGACGTTTAAATCATTCACGAGAACGAAGAAAGAGTCTGTCTATAACAGCTACTTCACTGCCTATATGGCGCGACAGGCACTGAATCACATAAAAGTCACTTTTGCTTGCTCAATTTGTATACCAAGCAGTCGAAACTTGAACCAAACATACATAGGAAGCAAAATACAGAGTAATAATTCATATAATATTCCTACAGAAATAGAGAGTATTTTGTACCAAAATCCATTCGTCAGGATCACATTTCATTCCCAAACTCATAATATATCATAACCAAACATTTTCGAAAAAGTCGATTTTGAGCTATAGGTTCCAATATATTTTCGAAGGGAAATTATAGCATTAGGAGTGTTTGTCAAAGATGTCAAAATTATTGGAAGTTCCATTTCCTATAATCACTATGAACCCTGAGTTTTCCATGTTTCAATATTATCCTCTGACAACCATATTCACTGTGATCTACCTCATTTTTACGTTTTGCCAACTTCCATATGACAAAGATTCATTTCGTAGTGTGTCAAAGACAATATGAGACTCTATTTCCTTCTCCTGGTAGGAAATTCAACTCCTATTTCAAGAGGTCTAGGGGCGCAATTTCTAACATCAGAGGTAATTAATAATTTCCAGCCAGGAATTCGCTATCGAATATATTAGCAAATAAATTCAACATTTTCGGGAATCTCACCTACTTACTCTTCTCTAATTGCTGTTTCCGTTCTGCATTCATTTATTACCATTCACCTTATTACCGTGTTACAGCAGTCCTGAAATTATTGCCAATTCCGACCAACAAAACTAATAAAAAAACTAATGGTAATAAATTTTGACAAATACTAATCGTGACTGGACATGCACGACCCACTTCTTTGAATATATATATTTATGAGTATCACTTTTACTAATCTTCATATTCCAAATTATAGTTCCTCGAGTGATCGAAAATGATACGTTAGTTTTTTAGAAGTCGAAGATGAAGTAATTTATTCGGATGGTTCAATTCGAAAACTGAAAGATGAATCGATACTGATTTATGATAGATGTTGGAACACTTTTCCTTTTAGTTAACAGTATGATATTCAGCTATGGGACCAAAGAAAATCCCTTCAGATAGATTCTGTTCCAGATTCATTAAAAAATGACACATTCAACTATTTAGTTGAAGTTCATCAACGAAAACTAAAAGTTGAATCGATACTGATTTACGTTAAATGTTGAAACACTTTTCCTTTTAGTTGACAGTGATATTTAGCTATAGGAACAAAGAAAATCCCTCTGGATGGATTCTGTTCCAGCTTAATCAAAAAATAGTGCATTCAACCATTTGTTTGAAGTTTATCAACGAACTTTAAAAGTTGAATCGATACCGATTTATGATAAATGTTGAAACACTTTTCCTTTTAGTTAACAGTGATATTTAGCTATAGGAACAAAGAAAATCCCTCTGGATGGATTCTGTTCCAGTTTAATAAAAAAATAGTGCATTCAACCATTTGTTTGAAGTTTATCAACGAACACTAAAAGTTGAATCGATACCGATTTATGATAAATGTTGAAACACTTTTCCTTTTAGTTAACAGTGATATTTAGCTATAGGAACAAAGAAAATCCCTCTGGATGGATTCTGTTCCAGTTTAATCAAAAAATAGTGCATTCAACCATTTGTTTGAAGTTTATCAACGAACACTAAAAGTTGAATCGATACCGATTTATGATAAATGTTGAAACACTTTTCCTTTTAGTTAACAGTGATATTTAGCTATAGGAACAAAGAAAATCTCTCTGGATGGATTCTGTTCCAGTTTAATAAAAAAATAGTGCATTCAACCATTTGTTTGAAGTTTATCAACGAACACTAAAAGTTGAATCGATACTGATTTATGATAAATGTTGGAACACTTTTCCTTTCAGTTCACAGTGCTATTCAGCTATGGGAATGAAGAAAATCCCTTTGGACGGATTTTCTTCCAGTTTGATTAAAAATGGTACACTCAATCATTTAGTTGAAGTTTATCGTACCGGTCTTCAAGTTCCCGCAATCAAGAAATATATATTTATAGTGAGAGATGTTTGAGATATATTTTTTTCTCCGAATCGATGGACGTAAACCCCACCAAAAGGTCTGAAGTAACTTCTCTCCTGCCTATAAGATCACACAGAAGTCCCGATTTTAGGCTTTTGCACAGCAAAGGTACGTAACCTGATTCAAAAAGATATAATTCACGAAATATTTTCACACAGCATAAAGATTTCACAAAATAAGTGATGTCAAAACCCATTGGTTTTACAAATGTTCATATTCGAAATAGCACTCCAGAAATGTTAAGGTTTCTCAGTACAACACGCCTGAAGACGCTATTGTATAGTGAAACACGTGTGGCGGTTTCGTGAACTGTCCAGTGAAAATCACACAAAGTATTTTTCAATTACATCGTCATGGACATTGATCAACTATCGTTCATTTGTTATTCCAAATATTAGTGAATAAAACTACCGCACCAACATTAACACCAATATGCCGGTACTATACGTATGGTACTTTCCGTAACAGAAATCCCACGCTATCTTTCACCGTGTCCACACCGTGAAGTAATTCGAGTGTTCCGAAGGTTTGTTGGCGTTGTGAGGGCTCAAAACTTTCTCTTCGTGGGTTAAAAAAAAAGACGAACACTGCGAGACTTCCAACGTAACTATCATTAACGCTCCGTTGAAGGTCTACCACAAACGGCGAGTGATTCACTGTGCGGGGCACCAAAAATGTTTTCGGTTTCACTTTACAGACACGAAGAATTCATTGAAAATATTGTCCCATGTGAAGATCACCATAAGGTTTCGACGATGAGCGTAGGTCGAAATTATATCATTGATGGTACGTCATTGATGTATTTCGTCTGTTACTTACAATAGTTAATTATAAAAATAGTTTATAATGCCGGCAAGAATATAACAAATGTATGAAAGCACCAAAGGGACTGTCGATCTTGTATAAAGGACCCTTCAAATTCAAAATTTATTGCCCAAAATTAAAGATAATCGACAGTTTGATTATGGCTAACTAGCGAGAATAAATATAGAATTTTATAGAAAATACATTGGCTGAAATTGGAAATACCTCATAATGAAGACATACAACCTCCACAAACAACACATCCTGTATCAAACATTATATCCTATGTCCCCCGACTATCTGAAAAGAAAAAAGGGACCGTCAACAGGTTTAATGTCAGAACAAAATTCAAAACAACAAACTTTCAATACTGACACACACTAAACCAACTCACATAGCACAAAACACAAATAATTGTATTTATGAAATCCTTTGTTCGTGAGGTCAAAAATATATCGGTGAAACGTCCAGACCTCTAGAAGTGCGAATGAGTGAACACAAGATGTACATCAAGAAAAGACAAATTAGTAGTTCTAAAGTATCAGAACACATTCTCACTGCAAATGGAGATCATACGCTTGAATAGAATGACACTTAAATGATAGCAAGAGAGGGCAATAGCAGGAAACGAAAGTTGAAAGAATCTGCTTTTATCATGGTGTCTTCGGATGCTTGCATCTCAAACACTTCCTTTGATATAGATCACATTTGGCTGCCACCCTTGAAAGACATATTTCAAAACTCAAATTTCTGACAATCACAAAAAGCGAGCATGAAAACTGAACTCGAAGAGATTATTCGTGAGAGTTTTTAAAACGGAAGAGGATTTGTTTTCCGAAACATCAACGATAAGTATTTTGATAAATATTAGTTCTTGTATTTTTTTGAGAGTCAAATTTGAGATCGCACCAACTTCTCGGAGTAGATTGAAAATCTGCCCTTCTACACTTGTATTGATTCCAATTTTTTCAGATTGGTTGAGAACCGAAGAAAGCTAGAAGAAAGAATGTCTTCATATACAACGTTCATAGCTTTTTGTCATTAGACAATACAAACATGTTTTCTTTGATGTTACTCTTGGTAGAGCAACATATAATCGGCCATGTGAAAACGCTAGATAGATTTGGAAAACCCTTCTCTAATATTATCAGTGTTTCTCTACTGTATCGTGTATGTAATATACATATCAACCTTTCTCTTGAATCGCTCTATCTATTGAAAAAACGCATCAAAATCCATTGCGTGGTTTTGAAGCTTTAAGCATAGATAGGGACAGACAAACAGCAGGAAGCGACTTTGTTTCATACTATATAGTGATAAACAGTTCGAAGTGCCGATTATAGATAACAAACTGATTATGGCTAGTCGATAGTTCGACCACCAAAAAAACTTTTTGGATCCTTGCCTTCATTCCTATCTTTCGATCTTTTGGTGAAACTACAACAAAATATTCGTAATCCTACGAATGTGGACCACTTCTTTTCCATATTTGAGCAATGGAACACTGGTGTTCACTGTAACCGCAACTTTCATACTTTCGTGCGGCCTTTATGGTGAGCGCGGTTCGATAATTGCTGCATTTGATAAAATTCTATCTTAATTATTACCTGATTATTAACTGGAGCAGCAAATGTTAATACATCGTTATTTTTCTAAGGATACAGATAAATATGACGGATATTCCGTAGAATAGCATATAACTTGAACTGATTATGATGAATATAAAAATCGAACAAACATTTTAATTTCCAAATATGTTATAACACCAGTTTTCATTCTATCATTTCACATCTTGAGATTTGCAAATTCAAAAATTGATCATTAGTTATATGGTATTGAATTGATTCATAGTATCAGTACAATTTTCGGAACAATTTTTAGTACTACAGCTCTGAAACAGGGCGAAACAATGTGAAAATTTCACTTGAAGAACTAGCACAACATGGGATTATGGGTTCATGGCGAAGAATATGATGAAATTGTTGAGGAATAAGGAATAAAGTCCATCCAGAAGTATTCTTCAATTCAAAACTCCGGAAAAAAATCATATCTTCCCTTTTCAAATAAAATAAAATAGTTCAGTGACAGCTCATTCAAAAAGAGGTGGCATCGTCCATTCAACTGTGTAAAAGAATTGAAGTTTGCTTCATCTATCAAGTCATTTATTTACAAACAAAAATGAATGCCATGAAGAATAAAGCTTCTGAAATAATGTACCATTTCATATAATGGAATAATAAAGTGAAAACATGTGTCTTTTTATGCCAAGAATATATTCCAGCATAGGTATGAAATAAAGGGTAATTCTTGAATTGACATTGATAGAATTTTAAAATCGTCAATACATTTTTCATTTTTTGTGGCATAGCTGACTATCGTTTGAGACAATGATACTTTTTTCAAACTAAATACGAAACAAATGGACTGAGGGAACCAGTGAGTGTTTTAATTTTCTCTATCATTTTTCGATATCAAATTTGGAACAGACAGAAACTTATAGTATATACCATCAAGAAAACCTTTGTATTTTTTATTGAACATACAAAATTTAATCAAAATCAGTAAGAAGGTGATTATGGAGAAACCGACGTTTAACTGAACTTTTTCCATAAAAAATGAAAAGGTTATCAGCCTGAATACCTGAATTCTGAAACTAAATTCGGTTCACTGCAATGAAACTCCTCGCATTCGTTTCATTTTCATCTAATAGAAACGTCAAAGAAGCTCGTAGCATCTGAACGAAGCTCCCCAAGTTTTTGCATCCTCCTCGAAAGTATATGCCATCAAAGCTAGCCGAGTGCAACAAGAAAACCGAATTAAATTCAAAGGCATGTTTCCCGTTTTCTGTGTCGCAATTCATTTGGGGTTCCTTGAACACTTCCATTCCATACTTTTAATCAGGAAATAATTGAGGGACATAATACAAACAGGTGGCTATGGCAGCGTCTTCGAAACGACAAAGCAACTGTTTCCGGTGGGGCTGCAGTACCGTTAGTAGCCGAGAAAACGATATTAAAAGTCAGCTGGATTTCTTTTTCTCATTACCACCACCAGCGTAGATGAGGGAGTTACTGGGGGGACAGTACCCCCTCGAAGCACATGAAAAACTGAAATGAGAGGCGTAGGAGCAATTGATAATACACTATAACGCCATCACTCCAAAAAAGGGGGGCCGAGGATTGAAGTTTGGTTTTTTCGATTCGCTTACCACTTCTGATGAATTTGATGTCAGAAATTAAAAATTTGGCTGCCCTAAAATTATTTCAAACACCACGTGAATCAAAGGACAGGAGATACGAATTAACATTCACTTCAAATTTTGAAGCTTGTGAGCCTTGGGTAAAACCTATTTCACTCTAACCTATTTCCGGTAACGTTCAGAAAGAAAAATTCGATTTTTCTGATCGTCCGCAGTTTTGGATAGGTGTCAGAAACGATGACAATGGGTGCTTTTCCATCCTTCACAGTTCCTGTCATATTTTGTAGCTTATGATTTCACTTCAAAATAGGTAGGTTGAGTACGAAAAGTTGGGTTTTTTCAATTCGCTTATCGTTTCTGATGAATTCGATGCCAGAAATAGAAAAATCGGCTACTTTTTCATTGTGTGAAAGTTGTCTCGTATTTTGTAGCTATTGATTTCCCTCCAAAACAAGTAAGTTGAGTATGAGAAGTTCGGTATTTTCGATTTGCTTATCGTTTCCGATGAATTTGAAGTTCAAAATGATAAAAGTTAGTTGCTTTTTCTTTGAATAAAGGTTGTCCTGTATTTTGTGAATCATGATTTCACTCTAGAAACGGTACGTTTAGAATGGAAAAGTGAGTTTTTTTAATTCGCTGACCCTTTTCAATGAATCAAATATGAGAAATGTAGAAATTGGATGCCTTTTCATCACATGAAGGTTGTCCTCTATAATCCCTTCTCCGCAACCTCCCCTATAAAAAATAACCATCTACGCGCCTGATAACCACATGCCAGGCAGCAGTGCGAAATTTGAAGGTTCCTTTTTTCGCAAACATGAATTATTTCAATCATTCACGTAAATAATGTATTCTTCAGGCGTTTGTTGTGTAAATTGTCCCCGTCCATCTGGTGTAAAAATATAAGTTGAATATCCGTTTACCAAGTAAAAATAGTCCTCGGCTACAGCTCAAGAATGAATCTGGAAATGAGATATAATTCAATACGTTCTACTCGTCATAATACCTCAGGAGTTCATTGTCTTTTTTCAGAATAGTCTCCTTATAAACTTTCAAATCTTGAAAATTATGAGATTTTCCATTTGAAATTTTTCAATATCTCATGAAATGAAGTAATTACGGCAATTAATATTAATGAAAATTCTCCGAATCCAGAAAAAGTTATTAGCACTCCAAACTACCTGAATCCATATAAATATGTTTAACGAAGTCATTAGAATCAACCTCAAGATGTATGAGCCTCTGAAGAAGCTAGTCACTCGCGCCAGCGAAACGTCAAGAAGAAATTTCCACGACGGCCTTCAAACCCGAAAAACAGTAGTGATAATGAAAACCACGGCTGGGAGCCTTAACCATTTGGTCAGTATTTTTTTTTATACTCCCAACCACTGGCTTGTTAAAATTCACCGTTTTCTGATGTCGCTTAGTCCTCAGTGGACAGTGGTCGGGAATAACAAAAAAATCTGTGATAACATTGATTTTTTAATATTTTTACCCTTTTATTAGCAAATTTTATAATAATAAAATATCTATGTCTGAGTTGCTCTTGTTGACAAGCATCATTGGATCTGTTTATAAAACCGCTCTTTTACAAACCTTCGTGGCTCGGTTCCTACGCAAACACTTCAAAATTGCCTTTATAAATATATAAACAAAATAACATATATACAACAAAAAATAAAAAGAAAAATCTCCTTCGAAGCGTCGTCGTAAAATTCATGCAAACTATAATAGGGTCTGATCATCAATAAATTTTTCGTTTTTTCTGGAGTAGACATATTCTGTTGTTTTCCTTGTATTCTCTGGTAAGTGATTATACTTTTCACCCCTAAAAAAAATGAATCTTTGATCGTTCAGAGGGGGGAGGGGGCGTTTTAAACTTTCTTTCTTCTTAGACGAGTGTTGTAATAAGAAGGGTTTTTCTCAAATCTCATTTTTTTTTTCACAAAACAAACGTTTCTAAGATGAAAAGGGCTATAACTTCAATTTTCTTCTTTTTCTTTTCTGTCCGTGGTTTCTTTTTATACTTTCTTCTCTTTTTTGTTTTCAGAACTGTGTAAAAACTAGGCTCCCCCCCCCCTCCCTCCCTCTTGGGCTCGAGAGCTGGCCCTAGGTGATTTTTAATGATTTTTTGGTATAACAACTAACTTCTTTTGACAAGTTTTCAATCATGATAAAATGATATTATTTCACTTCTCTTGAGAAACAAATGGAATCTGATACCCATATCTACACTTTACGAAATGAATTGTGTATAATGAACGAACTCCTTCTAAGGAATTGCAATACGTGACGGTCATTTTACTAACATCTGATATTTTTGAGTGAGTTCGTTCAACTATAAAGTGAAATATGTCATGTCAAGACTAACGTGTCAAGAATTGCATCGTTTTTCGATGAAAGAAATGAAATCGTGTAACTACAGCAAATCAGAAGGCCATTCTTTGTATTGAAGCGCCTGACATGAGCAGACGCAAAGACCATGCACATTTGCGATCGGTTCAAGATCTGTCTGATGAATCAGAACAGCTGAACTTCCTTGCCGAAAGAGGTTTTTCCTGGGGCTTACAAACTTCACTAATTCAAACTGTATGTCAATCCGTATATTCCTGTCCCTCGATTCACGCGGTGTTCTATGAACATTACAGGGCTTTCCTTTGGTGTGCGTCTGTACAAACGAAAATAGAAATCAAAAGATGAAATGATTCTGTCTGAATGTAATCCAGCAGCTTCAATGTACGTTCTGGTACCGAACTTCCCACATGATTTATTTTCTAAGAGCACAATTTCTTGGATTGCACCTTCGACAAAATTAAAAATACTTTCATTTCAACCACGAATGCGAAACCTCTATACTAACTTCATCTTCCAGCAGCCAAACAATTATATGAAAACGTAGACAGCAATTAGGGTCAAGGTAACAGTTCACGTATTCACTCAATAGAGTTATTTTATCAATTATCAGAACAATGATATATTCAAAACAGTTTTTTATCAGTTATGTACATAGGCAATTAACGGATTGCGAGAAACTTTCTGGGTGGGGCATCAATGGTTGCTTATATGTTTATCATGGAAGTCAATGAGTACTTGCAGGATTTTATAAAAACGTTTTCGAAGAAACCAGGGCTCTGAACCCCATGTCATATATTTGAATATCGGAAAGTTGCGAGATTAATTCTTCTTAAATTTATATGTTCTTATTTACTGGAGGAACGGTTTATGATTTGTAACTCACTTTGGGTAGCAACTGAAATAACACGTAGCAAGTTCTTTCGTCAAACCTCATACATCAATATATTGTTTTTTGGATTTAATTCAAGTGTGTTTTTATATGAATGAATTCAAGCTCCGGGCACCTATTCCCTCTTATTTCTCTTGGCATTATTTCTGGTGTGATTCTCAAGAGCTTAGAACACAGACACACACATAACCACTCTATATATATATATATATATATATATATATATATATATATATATATATATATATATATATATATATATATATATATATATATATATATATATATATATATATATATATATATATATATATATATATATGTAATGTTGAATGCAATGTGTGACTCTTTTTCAAATGAGGAGAAGTATCAGTTTTCTGTGTCTCAGTTAGTTTACGTCTGACTTCTTAGTATAACCTCACGTTAGTAATGTTTTACAACTGTTTTATAATGATTAAAATTTTGTAGATGTCTTGATAAAGGGAATAAACATTCTCGAAAGCTCGACCAGATAACAAAGAGTATTCTTTAAACAACAGCCCAGTAATTTGACTGCATCCCCAACAACATTCCGTATTTCTATTTCTCCTTAACTGTCAGTCAAGACTACCCTTCGCTTTCTATATATATATTTTGATATGTTCTATATATATATATATATATATATATATATATATATATATATATATATATAGAACATATCAAAACACATCGACTTAATGGTACAAATATAATATAAAACTTCAATTAAAAGATATGAGCAATCAAACACGTAAAATAATTGAAAATATAGGAGAAGTTGTTTCTCCTAACGGGCATTGGAAACCATATTTGTAATTAAAAAAAAAATTACCAATATGGTTTCCAATGCCCGTTAGGAGAAACAACCTCTCCCATATTTTCAATTAGTTCACGTGTTTGATTGCTCATATCTTTTAATTAAAGTTTTATATTATATTTGCACCATTGAGTCGATGTGTTGTGAAGTTCCTGATGAAGAGCCAATAAAGACTCGAAAGCTTGAACAGAATATATATATATATATATATATATATATATATATATATATATATATATATATATATATATATATATATATATATATTTGATCGGCTAGGCTTCCGCGGTCAGAAATGTGCTGGTTGGAACTTCCGGTTGATCCGCGTCTGGAAAGATTTACTTGTCTACGTTTCGGCTCCCATTTCGGAGCCATTTTCAAGACTTAGTGACCTTGCGTCTAGGTCTGAGTTTTCTTACTAGCTGGCTATCATCACTGAAGTCTTGAAAATGGCTCCGAAATGGGAGCCGAAACGTTGACAAGTAAATCTTTCCAGATGCGGATCAACCGGAAGTTCCAACCAGCATATATATATATATATATATACATATATATTTCCAAATTACTATACTAGTTCTATTAACTCATTATCAGAAGAAACAAATTGATCAAATTGTTTCAAAGGAATTCATATGTTTTTAGGGTTTGTATTTCAATCCATATGTTCACTGGGATACGGAATTGAATTCAAAGGCTTCAACAATAATCAAATCGATTCGGCTGATTGTTTCACTGAAGCGGAAAGTTCGCCACAATATATTCACGATTCGTTATATTCAGCTTGGTGGAAATTTTCCTCCATCACGCATGTTGATGATGGAAATGTTTGCGGTAATAACATCATTTATAATATAATAGCACAAGAACATAACAAACAATATCTAATGCAGGTACTATAAGTAAAAGTACAACTGCATATACTAGAAATACTACTGAGTGTTTTTCAAAAAATGTCTGATATTTCATAGGATTATTCCTCGGATATTTTCAAGATAGGAAGAACATTTAAGCATGGGTCCGCTTCGAAACTTTGATGAGATGCTCTCTTTTTTACAAGTCAGCAAAAAAACGTGAATAATGCGTTTTTGGCTCTTCAGTCGCACATAATCTACAGAGTTTTCATTTCTATATACCTGTACTACCTGTCACACCTATCAGAATGCTGTATCAGCAACTATTATGGGGAGTTAGGGTAAGAATAGTGAACAGTGGAACTATGTTTGATATTCTTTGTTTTTTATGATCTGAAGAGAATAGCTTATGAGCAGTTTATATCAAAGAGTTAAGTGGTATTAACACTTGAAGCTCACATTAGATATATAAGAGAAACTCTTCACGAAACTACATCTATCCCATCGAAATAGGTTCTAATGTTGAAGGACACTTTCACCTAGTAATGGTTTCAAATCATCCTCATCAAGTGCTACGATGGTAACACCGACCTTGAACTCTACAAACAGTAGGTAATCTAATCTTTCAAGATCAAAGGTACACGTAGACGATAGAAAGTTGATAAAAATCCATCAAAAATTGATATAGTATTATGTCAAGGTCGACGGACAGTGCATAGATTCCGGATACGGAGACGGCCTAGATTTCTCTAAGCTGTGGTTGTTATCATGGGCGCCGGTCGGTGGGTTCCGACAGAGATTTACACTTGATTCATTTTTAAACACCGAGCTCAATGTATTCCAAACTTCGGTTTGAATGTAGTTGATAATGTTCCATGCTGAGAGATACTTTCAAAAAAACAGGGTGTTATGCGAGTACGTGGCCAATCTCAAAGGAGTGATTCAGTAATTCCGAGACGAAAATTTCAAATGATCATAGGTCTGGTAGTGCTTCGTTTTCAAGATACAAGGTGCTGAACTTTTAGCGGATTTTATTGAAATATGGCAGTACTATTTGGGGTGGTGAAAGGGGTAATTTAGGCCTAGCTAGATCGAAATCAGCAGTTCCAGTGGCGTCCTGGAAGGCACCTTAACCAATAGTTTCGACCAAAAAAATGTGCACCACTCACTTTTTGCAATTCTTGATTTTTTTTTCGCATTAAGCAACTGAAACAACAATCTTTTCATCTTTTGCGTATTTTTCGTATTTTGCTTTGTTATTGAAAAAATAATAAAAATCATACTATTGCATGTCTGTGGACACCAATGGAACAGTTTTGTAATGAATAATAATATGTTTATTACTTGCATCACCTCTGAGACTTGAACAGACTATTGATATGATGAGAAAATAACAAGTACACCAAAGTTATTTCGTTGTCCCAAAAAAGAAGCAAGATACAAAAAAATATACGAATGAAAGATAAAATGTGTAGTTTGAGTTGCTCAATCCAAAAAATATATAAAAATTGCAGAAAATCAACCATGGAACGGAAAGGAAACTCAAAGAGGCTACTTGCATTTTGTTACACGGAATAAAAAGATTGCCACTTGTTCAATGATATTAGATCAATATTATATGCCTCTTCTGAAAAAGGAAGTTGAATCGGGAAGATTCACTTCGAAATAGGTTGTGTCGAAATCAAAACAACTTGTAAAACCATTGGTGAATTAGTCATGCCACTGTCACATTTTGATACTACTTACCAAAAACTTCAATCTCATTACAAATTCACAAGGAGGGTTGAAAAAAGACTTAAAAAAACTCTGCCAAGGGAAAGTATATGCATTCTCTAATATATATTTCGAATTCTATCTCGAAATTCATGAAAAATACGATACATAACAGTAATAACAAATAAGAATTTGAAGCTCCTCAGTCATCATTTCCCGGGGGAAGAAAATCTAAAAAATGGATTTCATGACTTTCAGACAATATTCCAAGTATGATGAGCCTAGAAGCAGCGAACGAATAGTCGTTTATAATCAAATGTGTAGTGCCAAAATATAATTTCATTTTCATTCAAATATATTCAAAAATATAACCAAAATAATCAGTCGAAACTCTAATATAAATGCTCAAAAAACTAATGTGGATGGTGAGGTTCTGTTCATACCACCAAAACCAGTTCTGATTTTTCCGGGAGATCTTATATGAGATAGGTATGTTTCTCGCAAATAACGATAATCCGTACATCATTACAACATAATCTCTCATCTTACCGAACAATGCTCTCGTAGTTTCAAATGTCAAGCCTTCTTCAACAAGACAATAATTGTTACTCTACCCTCTCTTAAGGACTCTAATACTTGGCACGTTCAGTTCAGAGCAAGTTAGCGAATCAGAACATGACTCCCGATGCTACCCAGAAGAGTGTACTCTGTTTACCATACACCTCAGGAGATAATCTAATTATAACGTTTCGTAACTACTTCGTAAGACACAAAACACCTCGTTCAGATGTCAATGAGCAGCGTCGACCTTACGCTCATTTTACTAAATTCCTTCAGTCTATTCGACAAAAGGAATTAGCGAACAATTAGTAGAATATACTGAATATTCTATAAATACCTTGCGTTTTCTGTCTCTCTGTCTATACATTAGAATCAAAACTACTCTCTCTCTCTCTCTCTCTCTCTTAACTTTTGCTCTCTCTACCTATCTTTAACCCCTTCCATATTTTTCTTTCACTCTCTCTCTCCTGCCACCTCTCTCGTTTTCTTTTTCTCGCATGAGTCATGGACCTGAAGATGGATTTGGCAACATGCCAATTCATACCTCAAAATCTTTCAGTTTTCTGGATAGTTTCATAATTCGTCTGCTTTTCATAGATCGTTTTTGTATCACCTGATCCAACTTTAACAGTCTCATCGAGAAAAATTTCAAATATTTTGGCGATGTTGTGATCATACAGGAATGCAAAAGAGTTTCTGGAAATTTCAAACTCGCCACAGAAGTATTCAAAATGATACTCATACCGTTTCCTTTAACAGTTGATGAATGAATGTATCATCGAAATATCAATTCATTCAGAGTAGATTAGTTCAAAAACAACTTTTTCGAAAATGTTGAGTATTGTTAGTGAAAAAGGTCCATAATTGCAGGTAGTTATGATAAATTAATTAATGTGTCATCGAAACGATGAGCTGGCGGGAAGGTTACATTTGAGGCAACTAAATGGCTGTTTTGGGTGAAGAGTAGACTGAATTATTCATGATGAGTGAAAATTGTTCCAGGAATATCTCCTCGTTTTCATGTTTTCCAGTAACATCCCGCTGTTTGATTCAAGTACCTGCGTATCTCCACTAGAAAGTCTTCAAAATCGTTACACATGAACCATTATACGTTATGAACCAATTTTACTGCTCTAGGTAATTGAATGATATCAGTAAAATATCATTTTAATTCGAGTACCGTACTATCGGCATAGCCCCTGTATCAGCTTTCTGCTTTATGTACCACCGGTACCGGCCTTTTCAGTGTTCTACTATTATGAAAGCGACATGGTTATTTTTATGGAGTTGTAACTCTAATTATAGTCCGATTTTCCCATCCGATTTCTTTCTTTTAATTCGCTCGCTTGCATTAATTTATGGATGTGTTTTAATTTAATTTCGAGAACATCAACTCGAAGTGAAACTAAGCCAAAACTAGCACAAATCGCAGGTTGCATCTACCAATTATTTTGAAGCGCCCGTCCGTCGAAAACCTGTGTTTAAAACTGTCGTGTTCTTTACAGCACAACTGCTACTGTGTGGGAAAATTCAATAGAATCGAAATGGAAATTATGTCGCCCCAGCTTACTGATTGCGATCACTATTCGATGCAATCATATAATCGTGACACACTTTCGGTCCATAACACAAAGTCGCTTTTGTGCCTACGAATGTGCAGCATTGTGTTATTTATCACATCGCTTATTTTTTCGAATATTTGGGCCTCACCGTCTCCAACTATTTGCTGGTTCACAGTATTCAGCATCTAGTAGGAGAAGATCTGTTGATTGAAGAATATATAAAATCTCGATTCAATCCTATTTAAATCTAATCTTTGGTCTAACGATGTTTACTGAACTAATCAAAATGTGAAAAAAATTGCTCTGCAAATTTCTTTCTCCATTTCATCGTTCTAGCGCCCTTCCAATTTTACGGAGAACAATTGAAAAAAATACGAATAACTGAATTTGGTTACACCCCAGTTATAGATCTTCTGAGTTTGCACAAAAATGTGGTTCAATATTGGAAAAACACACAGTAGGTTTTTCCCATTCACTAAGTTTTCAGATATTTTCAGTAGAGTTGATTGATATCCATTATGAAATGGAAATTTTAAATCTCAAAAATTTCAAATAATATCTCATCTGAAAGAGAATTTTGTTCTGCTTCACATATAAAAAAACAACAAAATGAAGAACTTAACCCAGATATAAGTCAAAATAAGTTTTGTCCTACTCAGTGATTACAGAACTTTTCAATTTTAATTTATTTAGAATGTGTTGAAGTGGATCAAAACTATTATTACAGGACTGACACACCTCATTGTATACTTTACACATATTAGATACTGGCGATTTGGCAAGGACGTTTGTACTGGCTGGATTATTACAAAATGTTTGTTCACTCCGTCTTTCCATTCTAGGTACACAAAAATTCAATTTGTTCACAAAGTCTACATTCCCATGTAATAAGTTATCCAAGAAAGTAACTGCCAAACAATTGTGCCTTACTCGTAAAAAATCGAGACCGAATTTTGACAACATATCACTATAATCAAATCCTCTTTCCGGGTATTTGCCATTCACTTTGAGAAAAAGATACCTTGAAAGCTTCCTCTGGGCAGATTCAAGTATTATTGAATCATTATAGATAGGAGACCGGATCAACGTCGAATGTTCCAGGTTGCTTCTAACGAAACCAAAATACAGAATTTAATTTTGAGTGTTTTTGTATCTCCAAAGCAAGACCAGCTTCGTACTCAATAACCAAGAAGTTTTGTGGAAGATTTCACTATTTCGGTAATGTGGTCGGTGAAACTCAATTTACTGTTGAATACAACCCCGAGATCTTTTTATGGAATAGTTGAGATCAACTGGAATTTGTTTCCTGTGATAAGACATGGTTTTACATTTCGATATGTTCGGTTCAAGAAAATTCAATTCACGCCATTTACTAACCTCATTCAGGCAATTCTGAAGAAAGAAACAATCTTGTATTGAGTCAGTCTGGTTGTGAATTTTAAGATCATCGGCAAAAAGTTAATGACAGTACAATTCCAGCGACAAATCATTTATAAAAATCCAAAATAATACGCCCCCAAATTCGAGCCTTGGGGAACACCTGAGTTAGCCAAATATTTGGATGATCGATAGCCGCCGTTCATCAATGATAACAAATTGTCGGACAGACCTACAGACTTGAGTTTAGATAGAAGTATATAAAGATTTATTTTGTCGAAGGCCTTTTTAAAGTCTGTATAAACAACATCCACTTGACTTTGGCGATCCAAGGTTTCAGAAAAATTGAATGAATCAAATCTTTCTGTAAGTTGGATATTTGTGGTAATACTCCCTCAATCCTAACTCCGATGAACGATTTTCTTTCACGGTCAACTTCGTACTCTTACTATTTTATGATCTGACACGTCTTTCTAATC
Organism: Zygogramma bicolorata; assembly: GCA_032362365.1. Classification (NCBI taxonomy): domain Eukaryota; kingdom Metazoa; phylum Arthropoda; class Insecta; order Coleoptera; family Chrysomelidae; genus Zygogramma; species Zygogramma bicolorata. Next base: position 1,137,366 of record JAVJAQ010002096.1, read on the forward strand.
ATTTGAATATATTGCAGAGGTCTTAAACGAATATCGGTTCGATTAACTTTCAAGGCAAGGCTCATTTGATCGAGCCAGTCGACCAGCTTAAAATTGTAGATTTAGTCGCGACGGACTATCAATTATGCGATTGAACTACTCCCGCAGGCCGCACAGTAGTTCCAAATCCCGAAGTGCTGGCCAAAAATAGAAGGTATTATCGAATTGCTATCAAATTTTTTACTCGGGGGTAGTTGAGATCGCTGAGTACAAATCTGAAGTCGAATTTCCAAAAAACGAAATGGCGGCCCAAGAATGGCGGATAATTTTGTTTAAATTTGAATAAATCTTAATAAAATTTGGTACCAGGGGGTTTTTGAGGTCGCTGAACACGAATCTGAAGTCAAATTTCCAAAAAACAAAATGGCGGCCCAAAAAAGGCGGATAATTTCATTCAAACTTGACTCAATCTCTATGGCCTGGGTACCAAGAGGTTTTGGATAGAAATAATTTATTGTTACCTACATGTGTAGGATATAGTATACTGAAAAAGTATGTAAATTCAAATATGAATTCAAATTCAAGAAATTATATTAATATCACATTCATATAATAAAATGATGTAAAGGCACTCAATCATAAAGGCTCCAATTGCTATCCGAATCTCTATCGTTATTGTCGCTAGAGTCGCTGCAGTTAGACATTGCAACTACTCTTGGTTTGTTTGCATTTGGTTTGTTTGCAGCAACCTCTTTCACCGCTTTTGCTGCATCCAATTCTCCTGCAGCTCGAAGAATCATGTGGGTGGCAAATGCAAGCTTTTCGGCGCTGGATGCTCACGAATTGCTGCAGTTTTTCTCCTTTTCGACCGCTCACTGGAGTCCTCGAAGTTCTGCGAATGTCGACTGGCTCCCCAAACTGCATCTGAATCTGCATCTGAATTTGTTGCTCGGTGTATGAATAATATTAGGAATTGCAATGATATAATAAATGTACTTACATCCACGAAGAGACTCCATCTTGCAGAATTAGCATGACCCAATTCTACTTGAAGATATATCACTTTGAACACAACGATATTTTTCTAGCGTACCGCACGACCGACCTGCTCGAGCGCACCGTTACGAATGAGATCCCAACGCTAAATGCAACCTACCGACCCCAGGTTCCCCGAAATAACCCTCTACCCAATCCCATAGGTGAAAGTCCTTGAATATAAACTTCATCTTTCGGTTTTTGGCCAGCGATTCAGGATTTGGAACCACTGTGTGCCGGTTTCCTACGTATCAGTTGTTCGTGGAAAAAAGTAGTGCAGAGGGCACGGTGGTTCAATTGAATAGTTGATAGTCCGTCGCGACGATATCCTCCAATTGTAACCCGCTCAACTGTTGCTTCGTTTACAGTGCATCGATTTTGCATGAACCGCTTATTATTTTCCACAACTTTATATACTATACGGTTCATCTAGCTGCACACCACTGTTTCGCTAACTGGCTAATTTAAAAAGATCGCAACATCATCGACTGCTCCGTTAACCTACTACGACACACCATATGGGTTTTAGCAAATTGAAAGATCGATAATAATTTTTCACTCATAAATGATCAATAAGACATACTGCTACTATCAGAATCAGAAATACAGCGGTACCGTGGTTACAATTAAAGTTTGCGATTCCCCTACAATTACATCATTCATTAGAAACCATTATCGGATTTAATCTCGCTCGTGTTTTCGTATCAAAAAAAAAGAATTTGGAAAAAGATTCTGAGAATCAAAAGTGGAGTAAAGATATAGTTTTCCCATGTCATCGTATAGGATATAATGATAACATAAAAAACACATATGAAAGACTATTCATGTCATTGGGATAAGTTTTATATATTGAAACATTGAAATGGGATTCCAGAGATACATTTTCAATTCTGAGCCTGAGTTGAAACATCAACTTTTTAAACTGGCTAGTGCTCAAGAGGAGATCGAAATCAACATCGCCATAAACTGCATTGTTATTTATGACCGCTCTATTTAATTGAATAATTAATAATGTATTGATCACAACCGTGACAAATTGGTTCCGATACAGAAAGTTAAAAACTTAATGTTCGAGATATCTCAAATACCAGCTCATCAATTGAAGTGAATCAAATGCCAGAAGAATAATTATGAACCTAACTTATCGTTTCATGCCTCGAGAAGTTTGGTTTCATCAGATAATTTCCAAAATATTGTGTTCTGTATATGGAAGTGGAAAAATGTAACCAAACTACAGTTCATCCAAACATTCACTTGTCATTTCTTCATCTCAAAAGACAATCACAATGATTTTGATGAGAATTTTGGACAGTCATATGCATTTGAAATGTAAAAATGTTCCTACATCATCGAAGCAGGACAGAAACAAACTGTTCAATAGTTTCGTGATAAATGCCATTTGATTGAGATTATTGTGATTATCAGTGATTCAGTAGGATATTTAAAATATAGAATGAATTCACCCCTTA